>QJPP01000768.1:0-182561 GCA_003996215.1 Jaltomata sinuosa | reverse complement strand
AAAAAAAAAAAATTATTTAGTATTTATATTTTAATATAATATCTTATATTCACATGTGTATTCAGATGTGCATTCAGATTAATTCATATGTGCCAATCTCAATGAATAAAAAAGTAATTAAGAAAAATAAAACTAATGTAATATGTTGAATGTCCTTTCTCCCTTAAGGCTTCATCATCTTCTTATTTATAAGTCATAACTAATTTCGACAATTTTAATTTTTCATAAAACCTCAAGAGTTTTAACTTTTACTAGTAGTTGTAGTTTCTTTCTTTAGTCTATTTTTTATCTGAAAATATGTTTAATTCGCTTCACCTCCAATAATTTCTTCCAATTCTTCTTTTCTAAATCAAAGATTATCTCAATTTCCATCGAAATCAGTATCTTATCGTCGTCCTATCATCTATATAATAGAGTTCATCATTTGCGATAGAATTTACAAACATATTTTCCGAGCATGATAAAATATTGCAAAAACAGCCTCAATTTTGAACACAAATGTGTTTTAACAAAATCCATTGTCAATTTATTGGCTACTATCGTCAGTGGAGGACATTTGGGGAAAATAGCCCTACAAGTATTTTTCTTAAAAAGGAGGATATTGATTGACCATAAAGTGATTAAGGAATATAGAGTTGGATTATTGTAATTACAAAAAAGTTGGCATAGAGATATTAAAATTTCGCAAAATCCATTGTCAATTTATTGGTTACTATCGTCAGTGGAGGACATTTGGGGAAAATAGCCCTACAAGTATTTTTCTTAAAAAGGGGGATATTGGTTGACCAGAAAGTGATTAAGGAATATGGAGTTGAATTATTGTAATTACTAAAAAGTTGGCATAGAGATATTAAAATTTCCCAAAAATATATAAAAATCTCAGTATTCCATTTTCTAAATCTCACAAATTAGAAATTTAATATTCACATTCGTTTTCACATCATGTAAAAAAATTTGGAACCTTTAGATTTAAATGAAGTCATACTCATTAATGCTTAATCCTAAAAGACTCACTCTCAATAACAACAATAATATCAGCAACAACTCAATATAATCCCACGAGCGGGGGAAAGTCCCACTCTCCTTTATTTAAATAGAAAAAAAGCCATGAGTCATTTTCTATTAAAAGTAGACTCAAGTATCCCATTTTATCAAAGAGGAGTATGTTGTGGTTAAGTTTGTCGTATCAACAACTTTTTATACCATTAGGTCATTTTTAATTGTTTTAACAAATAATATATTTTATTTTTAAGATTTAAACTCTCGTATTTTAAAAAAACATGTCAATAGATATCATTTAGATGATTTGATAGTGTAAAAAATTATTTATACCGGTGATGTATAAAACTTAGACTCCTTATTTAATTTTACCTTTCTTAAATTATCCATAGTATGCAACTTTAATCTCTCCCTAGTTAGTGCTTGCACTCGCATAACTTCTCCCATTTGGGAAGGTAAAACCCTAAGATAGAAAACATTCACAATCTGCATTATTGAATAAAAAGCAAACTTGGGAGGAAGATAGAACGGCATAGAAGCAAGCCGGTCCAATCGGGGAGGCCGCCTATGGACGATTACGGATGCAGCTCTTAGATAGCGGGTTCATCCGCATTTTTTATATGATCATAAAAACTCTTAAAAATTTAACGAATATTAGATTGGGATGTGATCTCATATTTTTTAGAAGTACATACAACGAATTCAATATTAAGAAATTTAAAATTAAACATATCAAGTTTAAATTTTGAATTTTTCTCTACTCATGAAGAGAAAGTTGTGATTCATTAGTTTTGAAGAAGGAGAGGAGCGGAAGGTTTTATAATGAGAAGGGTTTTATTTTTTCAACAAATAAATTTATATCAATCCATCCAGGTTCAAGGTAGGGTGATCTAATGTACCCAGACCTTCAATCTCTTCTCTATGGGGGAAATGGCTACAAAACCAATTGACCCCTCTAAAGAAAGGCGGGTTATATATTTGCTTGACCCATCTAGATTTAACCCTATATATTCTCGAATGACAAGGTTGGATACGGATATAAATATCTGTTGATGTCAACTCAAGAAACATACAACAACCAGCTAAGGGGAAAATGGCATTTGTCCATGCATTTTTCAAAAATTATAGAGATGTCGATCGTTCAGTGTCATGAAGGGCGCGAATTTAACACCTGTTTGGATTTTGGTTTTCGTGGTGTTGTTTGTGTATGTCTTTCAAATTCTTTATCCTTGTAACCAAGCAACCCCTAGTGTTGTGGAAGAACTTTGTACATGTTTTACAAGGTCAATTTCTATGAAGAAGTGATGCAAAGTCACAATATTGGTGATATTGCAATAGTACCTTATTGAGACTATGTTGATACACAAAGTCTTTATTAGGTAATATATTATTCTTGCACAATCTTCTACATAAAGAAGGACATCATACTAGGGATTGAACAAGTGATCCTGTTTTTGCCTCAACTTCTTGTATGGCTACAAAGAGTACTAGCTCTTAAACATACATCTTATGGATTAGAGTGGGAGGTGGCATCGGGAGTCAAAGGAATGATTAAGGACATATGCCTACTAATTGGGTATGAAGGTCCTAATTTCCTTGCAAAAGTAGTTCCTAATTTATCTGTTTCAATATGTTCTTGAGCAAATAAAGGAGGAATTGCTAGATATATAAAATTATCAAAAGTTTTCTCGATTGCTCCCCCTTAGTCAAAAGGCTTGCCACCCTGTTCTGCTTCTGAAAGCTATGGTTGAGAGATGGAACTCCTAATATAATTAGTACATCGATCACCTGTAATTATTTATAAGTGATTTTTGTTGAAATTAATGTGATTACCTTCTTGGAGTCGATTGAAATTTCATGTGCGTGAAGATTATTTTCCACGGGGAGAGAATTCAATACTCATCAATAGCTTAACAATTTATGGAGTAGATGGATTATCTACACTCTCCATCTTCAGGTTTACAGAGTCATCTAGTCATGCGCATTGTTTGCCTAACATGGAGAAGGCAGTGCAAGAGAAATAAGTGATTGAATTTTGGGATTTCAAACAATACTTCTAAGGCAAGAAGCAAGGGCATAACAGGTGCATGAAAGTTGTTGATTCATAAGTCGTATTTTTTTTTCTTCCTCAAATGGAATGTGGTGGCATTCTTCTATTACTTGCTACAATTGCTTTAGCGCGAGAAGCAAGCAAAGGGTAGACAGTGAAAAAAGGAAATGGCATGAGAGAAATTTACTCGGCAATTCACTTGGTGACTTCACGATTGCCAAAGAAGCATCAAATGTTCTCTATGGAGCAATTCTTAATCAAATTGCAAGCACTGACTCTCAGAATAGAAGATCAAAAAGAATGATCTTCACGCCCAGAAATGCATTTTCCTTGAAAATTCCTTGATGTTTATAATTTTGTCAGCAGCCCATTATATTTTCTCCACTTTGCCCAGAAATGCATTTTCCTTGAAAATTCCTTGATGTTTATAAGATACATAGAATTAATGTACACTGAGCAAGTTCATACTCCATCTCATTGCTAAGTCCACAAATCTGTACAAAGTGTTATGACAAACCAGTACAAAAACAAGAGGTTAACGAGTGGTACGTTACCTAGCTCATACAAGATACTCCATAAGTCCAAACAAGAATGTAAAAAGTTGTTGCAGATGATTCAACGAGATACGCGCAACATACTTCTTCAGGCATATCTATGAGAACAGATCAAAGAAGATGATATGAATGATAACCAAATAGTTCATTTTAGCCTCCTCCCCAACCTCATGTCTGCATTTTTGACCACTTAGCCTTAGGTGCATACTTATTGTTATGCTTTCTTTTGGGCCAACTTTTTGTGTCTGATTTTCCCAACCATTGAGCAGAAGAAGTTCCTCGCGGGGTTTCTTCTGATCTTTTTCTTTTTGTCCAGAGAGAGTCTGGTGGTACACCTTCCTCCTTTGACTGTCCACCTTTGGTAGACCATTTTCCTTTTGACCAAGGAGAGTCGGGTGGTCCACCGTCTGTCCTCCTTGGGCCGTCCCCAACTCGCTGAACGTACTCCTTCCCAACCTTCAGTAGACTATTTTCCTTTTGTCCAGGGAGAGTCAGGCAGTGCACAATCCTCCTTTGACTGTCCCCAACTCACTGAAGTTAGTCCTTCCCAACCTTCGGTAGACCGTAGACCATTTTCTTTTTGTCGCGACAGGTTCAGAAGGTATAGCCTCCTTATTCTTGATATCTCTACAAGGAAGGGTGATTACATTTCTATCTTCTTTAATATTCCTTGTCTGAGAATCTTCTTGAAAGGGAGAAGCATGGCCAAACAAATGATATTTTAATGTGGGTACGTACTTCAACAAGGCCATCCACAAAAGCAGAAATGTATTCACTAGTACGCTGGATACACTTGTATATGCGTTTTACTTCTCCTTTCCCAACCGCCCTTGCGACATTTTGAGACCGGTCAGTGAAATCCTCAACCTGCAAAGATCACGATAAGCCATTAATTCAGCACTTCAAAAGAGATTTCTAAGCAGAAAGGACATTAATAAATGAAAGATAACTACACTGATGCAGCAAACTTTGGAGTCCCATGTTTTAGATAGCCAAGATGCTTCATAGGTGCTTGCACATAGTCCTTTGGCCCATAGCTTCTAAATCGACAATAACTGCAATGAAATGAGACCATAAGGAACCAGAAAACTAGATGTTTTCTTTGTTTCCATGGGGACCTGCATTTCAGTTCTTCTGGTCTATTTGATATGAGAAATAGTTGTTTCAATTAAATTGACCGATGTAAGAAATGTATGCGGTTAATATGAAAAAAACTTCACAAATATTTTTTCTTTTTTTTTGGTGATAAAATGTGAAATATTACCATTACCAACAAACTAAACAAATACAGCAAAAGAGCACCATGACTTTGACCCCCTTCTGAGAAGTTTATCAAAGATTAGTAGGCCTCAAGAAAAAGCAAAAACTAGTTACATATAGCCTGTACTAAGTATGCATATTTCCTACCTCTCCTAGTGTATTGAAACATATCTAACCTGATAAAAACTGAACACACTTGATTTCAGTATATAGATGAGATTACAAGGCTGTTGTTATATACAAAAACAAAAGGCACCTAAATGGAAAGATAATATATAGTAATTAATACAAACACCTAAATGGAAAGATAATTAACATTCAATGAAAATAGAATAAAATCAATTTAAGCTCTAATCCCACCAATCACTCATTCTGTTTCCTAACTTTCCTCACGCGGTACAACTCATTGCAACACGCCCCCTCAAGTTGGTATGTAGATGTCCTTGATACCCAACTTGTCCAATAAGCTGTTAAATGGTATACTCGGAACAGCTTTTGTTAGCATGTCTGCTAACTGGTCTTCTGAATTCACATGTGGAAAACATATTATTTTCTCTTCAAGTTTCTCTTTAATAAAATGCCGATCAACTTCAATATGTTTTGTCCTGTCATGTTGAACAGGATTCTGAGCAATTTGTATAGCTGACTTGTTATCACAGAACATCTTTATTGTTGAACTTGAGTCAAGACCTATTTTTGTTAATAACCTCTTCAGCCAAAGAAGTTCACAAATTCCCTTTGTCATACTTCTGAATTCCGCCTCTGCGCTAGATAAAGCCACCACGTTCTGTTTCTTGCTTATCGAAGTAACTAAGTTTCCTCCGACAAAGGTCAAATAGCCTGATGTTGATTTTCTATCTGTTGCACTTCCAGCCCAATCCGCGTCTGTATAACGATTAATATTCAAATGATTGTGTTTCTTGCACATAAGTCCTCTTCCAGGAGACGACTCTAGATACTGCAGAATACGAGTGACAGCCCCCATGTGTGCTTCACTAGGATTATGCATGAATTGACTAACAAGACTCACTGCATATGCTATATACGGTCTTGTATGGGATAAATAAATCAACTTGCCAACAAGTCGTTGTTACCTCCCTTTGTTCCTTGGCGTCTGATTCGGATGCTCTTTCAGTCCATGATTTTGGACTATATATAGGAGTGTCAACTGGTCTGCAATTGAGCATTCCTGTTTCTGCCAATAAGTCAAGAAAATATTTTCTTTGGGGAAGGAAAATTCCTTCGCTAGATCGGGCCACCTCTATCTCAAGAAATTACTTAAGCCCTCCAAGGTTCTTCATTTCAAACTCAGTAGCTAAATACCGTTGCAACGTACTTCATATTCTCTTCTTTGTCATTCCCTGTAATTATCATATCATCAACATAGATAATTAAGGTTGTCACCATACCTCTCCGGTGATTTAAGAATAAGGTGTGATCAGCATTGCTTTGCTTGTAACCTCGTCTCTTCATGGCCAAGCGAAAGAGCCCAAACCATGCTCTTGGTGACTGTTTCAATCCATATAATGCTTTGTTTAACTTGCATACAGTTCGTGCTTGTGAAGCAGCAAAGCCTTGTGGAATTTCCATATATACTTTCTCTTCAAGATCACCATGTAAGAAAGCATTTTTTACATCATATTGATGTAATGACCAATTCAAATTAGCAGCAAGCGATAGTAGTACTCTCACTGTATTTAATTTTGCTACAGGAGAAAAGGTCTTTGTATAATCTATACCATAAGATTGAGTGTATCCTTTTGCCACAAGTCTCGCTTTGTAACGGTCAATCGATCCATCAGCACTGTATTTGATAGTGAACACCCACCTGCATCCTACCACTTTCTTTCCCTTAGGTAGCGATACTAGTCTCCATGTATTCATATTTGTAGAGGATAGCTTGTATGTGAGTGCTTTGAGCGGTTTTGAAAAAATTTATGTGCTAATTAACATAGTCAGCTATTGGGTATTTTGCTTTCTTTTCTTCAAGAGATGGAGAGTATCGATTTGGTGGCTGCCCTCGATTATGCCTGAAAGGGAGTTTATATGTGGAAGGACTATCTAGTTCATTAGGAGTAGAATTCAGAGATTGTACCTCAGGACTGCACTCAGGAGATTGGTCCTCTTGTGGTACTAAGCTTTGAGTGACAATTTGTTCTGTCAGTTGCTCATGTGTATATTCTGGCCCCTCCTGCACATCCTCTCTATAAAATCTTAAAGAGAAAAGTAGTGGAAAGATGATTTTATTCATTCAGCAGCCAAGCAATAAATACAACAAAGAATAACAACCTACAGCTAAACGTAAGTAAACTAACTGCTAAGTCTACTCCTAAACAATAGGAGGAGTCTTATACAGATACTCAAATACAGTAATTATAGCAATAAATAATGCTAATAAGATAAGGTAGATAATGATGCTTAATACACCCCCTCAAGTTGGGTGTGGTGCAACAACGCCTAACTTGGAATGACACCTTGCAAAGGCTGGTTTTGATAACGGCTTGGTAAATGTATCAGCAAGTTGATCACAAGCATGAGTGTGTTTGTCAAGAACCTGATGCGCTTGAACTAGGTTCCTAACATAGGAGAAGTCTGCAGCAATATGTTTCATGCGGCTATGAAACACTGGGTTATGACATAGATATGTAACACCAACATTGTCACAAAAGATTGTGGGTGTCTTTGGAATGGTGATACACAGTTCATTCAGCAAGTTGCACACCCATGTGAGTTCTGCAAGTGCGTTTGCAACTGATTTGTACTCTGCTTCAGTGGATGAGCGAGCTACAGCTTGTTGCTTTTTTGAAGACCAACTCACTGGATTATGCCCAAAGAAAAGAATATAACCTGATGTGGATATTCTGTCATTCGGGTCTCCAGCCCAATCAGCATCAGCATACATGTAAAGATTGTGGTCTGAGTTACGAAGAATTCGAAGGCCTGAAGTTGCCGTGGCTTTGAGATACCGTAGTATCCTTTTAACCGCCTTCCAATGTTCATCAGTAGGGTTGTGCATAAACTGTGACAGTTTGTTGACAGCGTAAGAAATGTCAGGCCGTGTGAATGATAAGTATTGTAACCTACCAAGGGTGCGCCTGTATAGTGTAGCATTAGCAGGTGGAGAACCATCAGCTGGCCGAGGTGGTTGACCAGAGAACATTGGTGTCAAAACGCCTTTATAATTTTGCATGTCCAATTCAGATAGAGTGTCAAGAATGTATTTGGATTGAGAGAGAATAAGACCATCTGGCACTTTTTTAACTTCAACACCCAAAAAGTAGTCTAAATAACCAAGATCCTTCAAAGAGAAATGAGAACCCAAGGAATCAATAACGTGTCTAATCAATTTGGGATGATTTCCCGTGATCAAAATGTCATCAACATAGATGAGCACATAAACAGTTGCAGCCAGATTCTTCAAAATAAACAAAGAGGTATCGGATTCAGACTTAGTAAATCCCATTTTATGTAGATGATCATGCAATGCAGTATACCAAGCCCGGGGGGCTTGTTTAAGACCATAAATGGCTTTTTTTAGTCTGCAAACATGAGAAAGGAATTAGGAATTAACAAAGCCTTGTGGTTGAGACATAAAAACCTCTTCAGTCAACTGGCCCTGTAGGAAAGCATTATTGACGTCGAGTTGATGAATCGGCCAATTGTTCTGCTATGGATAACACAAGTCGCACTGTTGTTGGCTTGATAACAGGACTGAAGGTTTGATGAAAATCCAAACCAGGGTGCTGCGTGAAACCCTTTGCAACGAGGCGAGCTTTGTATCAATCTATAGAGCCATCTGCTTTTCTTTTAATGCGATACAACCATTTGCAGTCCACAACATTCTTCGTTGGGTCTCGTGGTACCAGTTCCCACGTCTGATTCTTCATCAAAGCATCATATTCTGCTTTCATAGCTTGTCTCCACTCGTCATGGATGATAGCTTGTTTGAATGTTGTTGGTGAAGGAGTGAAGTGAGTGAGAAAACTGAATTGTCTTTTGGGCTTGGTGATGTTATTCTGGGACCTAGTGATTATTTTGTTTGGTGCATGCTCTGGAGTTGGTATGGGGGGTTGTTGTGGGGAGGGATTTGCGCTTCCAGGAAGTGAAGAAGGTGTCAATTGTGAATTGGTGATTGGAGATGGAGCAGCAGGGGTTTGGTGAACAGTCTTCGTGTTGGGTTTACGTCTATGATATGTTAGCAAAGGTGCAGGCTGTGTGCTTGAGGTCGTGTGATGCTGGGAAGAGGGAAAGGAAAGTGGAGAATTGCCTGGATTAGCTGCAGCAGCGGCTGGTACCTAGCCAGAATTGAAGGAGTGAGTATTATCTTTCGTATGTTGATATTACTACTGAAGTGAAATAAGATTGATTGTTTGATGGACCAAATAAGTAGGAGAATGAGAAAATGGTCCTGAAGAAAATACAGTTATCAATTAGCAGCAAGGGAAGACCGAAACTAGCCCGCAAGAAAATGAACAGTTAGCTATTCGCAGAAAGGAAAAAGCCAAAGCTAGTTACTTTACCTGATCTTAATCCTTGTACAAGAATTGATGAGTTTCCACTTTTTTCCCTAGTTATGTTTTTTCAGTAGAGAAAAATTAATCAAGAAGTCCCCTAGATCAAACACAACTCTAAGAAGGACCTAAGCGAAGATTTCCAAGTCCCTGGTGCTTCTCTCTTTTTTACACTGTCTAGAGGCATAACATCTCGAAACACTGATCAATAAGAGAAACAATTTCCAGCGGCATTTATCATGAAGTTGAAGACAAAATTATTGTTACTTGAAAATAGAGCAATATAGTAAAAAGAGTATGTGCTTTACATATGAATTGCTCGTTCTACGTTTGAGAAAATAAACATTATTTAACAACACTTGACAATAAAATACTCTTTCAAGTTATTTGTTACTCAACTGGTTTGATCTAAGCTTTTCAGCCTCATTTTTGTTGCATCCTCGGACCCTACCGCAGAGAAAGGACAAACTGAGCTTTCAATATAGATTTCCGCCTCGCCCCAGCCGTAAGAGTTAATACCTTTGGATATTGCACGAGTCACCCTTTGGATTGTATATCATGAAAGTTGATCCAAACACAACCAAATTTTCACCTTTATTTGCTATGTGCAAGCATATTTGCCAAGAGTTTCATTCCCCAATCGATACTCATGATATTTGATGGTAAACATCTTTTTAGTCGAAAATTCTTTGGCTCCATACTTTATAATCATCATGGAACTCATCACATTCAAAACCATATACTCGTGGGGTAAATACCCTAGAGTAGTTTTAGGATCAGACAATTTTTTGTACTTTCTAATTGATGTATTCCATAGAAACAATTCCATGCCCTCAATAACAAGACAAATCATTCAGTTGGCAGAACCTGCAATACAAACACCATATAGATCTAGTGTGGGATAATCCGTCTTTTGCCTCGGTAACAGACTCATTAAATAAAGACCTAAGACTACAATAATCTTTAAATGTGCAGTTACTAAGACAATCCATCATAACGTTATGGAGGATGTATTCCTTGTTATTAGCGGATAAGCTGAGATGGGTTTTGACAAATTCAGTGCTAGAAATCAAAGCAAGCCAAGATTTTGAAACACACCTGAATTTCAAGAGGTGTTTCACAGGAGGATTTCAGTAACCAGTTCTGCTGGCAAAACAAGAATTGAATTTTGCATTGAAATTGATGAAAATTGAATAAGGGCATTTTAGACTTTTAACAGGGTTTGTGTGTAAATATATAGTAATGAAAAATAAGGGCATTTTAAACTGTTAACTTACTCTAACCTGAACCGCCATAGCCTCAACCACAGCGTAGCTCTTAATTAATTCTTATCCTTTTGATTTGCAGGGAAGGAATTACTCATTCTTGTAGCATCCACAGTAAGCTCGATTTTTCGGTGCAACGAAGAAATACTCCTCCTATGTAATGTAATCATTCATTCTTTATTTTGTTATTTTAGTTTTTCTGAGTTGTTTAGTTTTTAGTTGTAGTTTGTCCAATTGTATTGGTGTTTACTACTTTCAACTTCCTTTTCTCCACTGTCCAGGGCCATGTAAACACGCAGAATAGAATTTCGCATAGGCTGATACTGAGATGTGGTTTGGATTCACAAATTTCCTGAATTTGAGTAGATAACGGGTATGTGAAAAAAGCCTATGGTTATAAGTATGGCAATGTCATACCTCGATTCTTATTCTCATTCTTTCTTTTGTTACTTTATATTTTCTGAGTTCGTTAGTCTTTCGTTGTACTTTGTCGGATTCATGTACTGGTGATTAGCTGATTATTATATTCCAGTTTCTTCACTGTAAACGCTAATACTGAGATGTGGTTTGGGGTCAACAAAATTTTGGTAAGTATATTATCATGTTCGTTAAAGAAAAAGAGAGTATATCTTCATCAAAAGAAAAAGGGGAACATATTGTTGAGTTAGAATTTTATTAAAAAAAAAGTGATGACTCTTAAAACGAACATGGCTGTTTCGTCCCTGTAATTTGTTTATCTACTCTAGCTGCGTTATGCCTTGGCTTCTGGATTTATTTCCATTTTCCGGCGTTTGTATGTGGATATATGAGTTTTGCTTGGTTTCTCTTCTATTTCTTTCTTAATGAACAAGTAAACATTTGATCTATTTTTCCAGAGACGAATGATTTAGAATCTGGATTTTATGATTTACAATCTGCATTCTGCTTCTGAAATTGTATTCCAATTTCTGCTTTATTTTTCTGTAGTATAGTGTGGTTGATTTTGAAAATATGGTTTTTCTCTTTCTTTTTGGTGGATTATGTCACCATGTGGACTGTGTTTCTTTGCCAAAATGCATCTTTCAGAATTTTCTGCGCGTCAATGTCCTAGCTACTACAACGCTAGTCACATAGAGTTGCTGCTAAAACAGAAATACTATTAACTAGAGAAGAACATCGATGCAACCAGTGTGACGAAATTACTAGTGAAGGGAACATAGTATGTTCCAGCAAGTTTGTTAACGTCTTTCTGCAATCAATCAGGCTCTTCGTATACCATTGGGTATTGATCCTCGGTAATTCTTTTTATCATAATTCTATTGCAATATTGCTATCTAGCTTTGTTAACGAAAAAAGTTATATAAAAAGAAAAGTGATTATGATCCCCATGTTATTATTGTAGTTACAAAGTTGGATAAATCCAAAAGTTAATTCAACAGGATGTTGACTCTTACATTTGGTATTACAATTTTGAAGAACAAAGGAGTGACGTATGGAAGAGGTGTGTTGTTATAGGATTGAAGCCCGGCTAAAAATGGCAGAATCACATTTATCTAATAGAATTGGAGCCATGGCCAAGGAGGTGAGAACTTTAGAGATTGAGTTACTTTCTTTAACAAGTCTTCTAGCTATGAGCACAAACATGTGACATAATTATCATCATTTTTATATTAGAATCGAAAATTTGATCTCAAAATTCTAAAATAAGTCGCATAAATTGAGAAGAGAGTTTGAAAAGATGACTCAACTATGGAATATATTCTCAATACAATACAAGGTACATGTTTTTATTGCATGTGTTCCTCCTCATCCCATTTGTATTACTTTTGGTCAAACGGACACATTTTATTGCATCACCCAAGAATATTTACATCAACTCAACAATCAAAAGAAAAGATCCACTCTCAACCACCCCATCCATCTAGTTTAGTCTATTTCAGTCTTTCCTACACAGTTCCATCTATGTATAGAGTCGTTCTATCCAGTGCCTATCTTTACATCTTGCTTTCCTATTGAGTATATGTCACGACCCGAGACTAGGCCCCGGATGTAACGGGAAACGCAGACCAAAGAGGCCTGAGTCAACCCCTTAGCATTCATCATACGCATAATTATAAAAGATTAGTGGAAACAGGCCCATTATAGATAAATCCAACTGTATAAAAGGATCAACAATAGTTTCACTAATACCAGTCTACAAAGCCTCTATCATCAAGAATAACATCTAAGCCGGGACATGGCCCCGACGATACCATAATACGGAAAGAGTTCTCAAAGACTAATAAAAAGAAACATAGGCCTTCCGGAAGTATGGAGGGCTCACCACTTGCTATTCGAATCCTGAATGTCCTAGTGCTGCACGGAACCACGAGGATAGGTCTCGGAACCTGCATCATGATACGATGCAGCATCCGAAGACGGTCAGTACGGCAAGTACTGGCATGCAACCCAAGGGAAGGGATATCATAATTTATAAAGCAAGTCATAAAACATAATTCGAGACCATAATCATCAAATATGAGGCAATTTTCCCAAATAAGTAAAATAGAATAATTTCACAATTTCATTACTTCTGGACTAGATGGTATTACCGACATTTATTTCACCACGGGCTATGTGGGTCCGACCATCGCTCGATCGGCTGAGCCTCCAATCCAAGTTTGCCGCAAGGATCGGAGCATCATATCATTATCACCTCATGACTGCATACATCTGAACAAATCAAGCGTACAGTAGGGAGCCCCGTTCGACTCAGAGGGAAGAGCCCCGTTCGACTCATACCCGTGTCGGCAAAACACGATTTCAAGTGTGAAGCCCCGTTCGACTCACACCATCTCGGCTAACCATCTAATCCTCTTAAGCCCATATTTTAACATTTCAAACGTTTCACAAAACATTCATTTGGGACCCTTAACATTCTTAAGGCATTTATAATTTTGGTATCGTCATACCAAGACTTGCAATCCATACATATCATGCCATAAATATTTCATAAATTCGTACATCATTAGTCCCATCATTTAAAAGAATTTAAACACATTTACCATATCCCTCAAAGGTTGAAGATTTTATATTTCATAAACAACACTTTCACAACCGAGGGATGTATAAATTCGTACATCATTAGTCCCATCATTTAAAAGAATTTAAACACATTTACCATATCCCTCAAAGGTTGAAGATTTTATATTTCATAAACAACACTTTCACAACCGAGGAATGTAGAAATCCTTTTCTTTTTTCATCAAAAGCCAAGATTTAAATAGTAAAATAATTTACAAAAGAATCATTCCGGGGTTCTTTTACGATTATTAAGGCATACATGAGTGAGTACTATTATACCAAGACTTGCAACTCACTCTTATCGTATTATGCCATTATCATTTAACATCAATCGACCCGAATTTAATGATCTTTTATCTCCTTTAACAATCAACTCCCTCAAGGTTATAATTCAATCAATTTAAAGCAATCATTTCAAAACCAAGGGATTTAAGAAGATCTTCCTATTTGTGTCAAAACTCAATTTCTTATATAGAGAAACAATTTCCATAGTAATCGTATCTCAAGGCTTCAAATCTATCCCAAATTCACAAATCCATAATTTAAAGTCACACTTCAAACCATAACTTCAAAATAGTAATTGAAAACGGATGATTTCATAAATAAACATTCGAAAGTTCAAGCCAATCTCTTTCTTTGAAAACCCTTCAACTATTTGTACATAATACTAGCATAGTTTTCGTAGTAAGAAGGAACAAATACAATCCTTACGAGTATAGTTGAAAGGGGATCGTTCAACATACCTTTTGACGAAGAACGCTTATGAAACTCTTGAGTTTTCCTTAGAACATAGAACCCTAGGCACCTTTGCTTCAACAACTTAGAGAGGAGAAGTAACGCTCATTCTTTTGATTTTAATCGTGCCTTAGGAGGTTTAGAATAAGTGGGGGATGAATCTTGGATGAGGAAAGAACCAAAATATCTTAAGAAGATTTGATTCCCTTAGTAATACCTTAGGGGTCCTATTTATAGGTAATTCCAATTAAAATCCGGATTGGTTTAGGAAGGAAAACGCGTTAGAAAACGGTCGCCAAAATGGTCCGTTTTGGCTACAAACGGACCATTTTTGAAGGCGTTTTAACTTATGAAATTTTGAGTTTCTGTCTCCAGAAACGGTTGGGAAAACGGACCGTTTTGTCTTCCGATTTAACTCTCAGAATTCGATGGGTTTCTGGACAGACAAATGTCTTCTTGGTAAACGGATCATAACGTTTTACTCCGTACTCAGGTCAATGCGCGGTTAGTAGCGTTGGAAAGAAGACTCGAAGACCTTCAATTTGGTGGTCATAGGCCTCCTAAATCTTTATATTCTAGGAGAAATGATCGTTTGAAGATGACCCAAGTGAAAAAGTTATACAAAAACTTAGCCGGTAGAGAAGCTTTTAACTTATCTTGTGTTGGAGATTCGTTAAGACCTTAATTCACATCCAACACTCTTCCCACACATAGTTCTTGACCATAACACCTAGTTACAAATAAATCTTCCGGGTTCAGGTCTAATTACAGGCAAAACATAATCGGAATCCTAGCTTAAAAGCTTGGGGTGTTACAATATCCCCCCGTTAGGATCATTCGTCCCCGAATGATGATCAAGGACACTTTTAGTATGACATAGGCATGCGAAAGAGATGGTACGGAATAACATACAAAGGAATTGGAAATAAGTTATGCATAAGTACCTTAGTTAACTTCGTCCGGAGAGGTGAAAAAAAAGGGATATCTAGACTTCATGTCCTCTTCCGATTCCCACGTAGCTTCTTCCACTTTCTGATTCCTCCATAACACTTTCACCGAAGCTATTTCCTTGGTCCTTAACTTTCGAACTTGCCGATCCAAAATTTCTATGGGGACTTCTTCATATGACAACAAATCTTTCACTCCGATGTCCTCTATAGGAACTACAAGCGAATGATCACCCACACATTTTTTAAGCATAGACACATGAAACACGGGATGAACAGATGCCAAACTCGTAGGTAACTCCAACTCGTAAGCGACATTCCCAATCCTCTTCAAAATCTGATACGGGACAATATAACGAGGGCTAAGCTTACCCTTCCGCCCGAACGTCATGACTCCCTTCATAAGAGAGACCTTCAAGAACACCCAATCGCCAACATTGAATTCCAACTCTCTCCTTCTAGCATCCGCATAAGACTTTTGATGACTTTGGACAGTCTTTAGTCTCTCTCGAATGGTCTTAACTTTCTCCATGGCTTGGTACACGAGGTCTGGCCCCAACAATCTTGCTTCGCCCACCTCATACCAACCAATAGGAGACCTACATCTCCTACCATAAAGAGCCCCGAATGAGGCCATTTGGATACTCGAGTGATAACTATTGTTGTAGGCGAATTCAATGAGTGGCAAGTAATCCACCCAACTGCCTTTAAAGTCGATGACTCATGCTCTCAACATATCTTCCAAGGTCTGGATGCATAAGTTACAATTCTCCCATGCTGCATAAGTACACGCCCAAGTCCCGTCTGGGATGCATCACAATACACTACGAACCCCTCAATGCCCTCAGGTAAAGTCAACACAGGAGCAGAAGTTAAGAGGTCCTTCAATTTCTCAAAGCTACCTTCACAACCACCGGACCATACGAACTTAGCCTTTTTCTGAGTGAGCTTCGTCAACGGGGCAGCTATAGAGGAGAAATTCTCCACAATCTCCTATAGTATCCCGCCAAACCCAAGAAACTCCTAATGTCAGTCAGAGTCGTGGGCCCAGGACATTTCTTTACCGCCTCAATCTTTTGAGGGTCCACTTTTATTCCTTCGGTAGAATCAATGTGATCGAGGAAGGCTACAGAGTTTAGCCAAAATTCACACTTGCAAAATTTGGCATATAATTTCTGCTCCTTAAGAGTCCGAACTACAATACAGAGACGGTTGGCATGTTCTTCCTCACTTCTGGAGTAAACCAGGATGTCATCAATAAATACAATAACAAACATATCCCGGAATTCCTTAAACACCCTGTTCATAAGATCCATGAATGCTGCAGGAGTGTTAGTCAAACCAAAGGACATGACTAAGAATTCAAAATGGCCATACCGGGTACGAAAAATAGTTTTTTTTGGGGGGGAATATCAGCTTCCCTAACCTTCAACTGATGGTAACCCGAAAGAAGATCGATTTTCGAGAAACACTTAGCACCCTGAAGCTGGTCAAAGAGGTCCTCGATCCTAGGAAGGAGGTACTTATTCTTCACCGTGACTTTATTCAGCTGACGATAATTAATACACATATGGAGGGATCCATCTTTCTTTCGCACGAAGAGTACAGGAGCACCCCAAGGAGAAACACTAGGACGGATGACACCTTTATCAAGGAGGTCTTTTAACTGCTCCTTTAACTCTCCCAACTCAGCGGGGGCCATCCTATATGGTGGAATGGAAATGGGCCTAGTGTCAGGTTGAAGGTCTATCCCAAAGTTGATTTCCCTATCAGGACGGACTCCAGGAAGGTCTTTGGGAAACACTTCAGGAAATTCATTAACTATGGACATGGACTGGAGTGGAGGACTTTCAACATTAGAATCCCTGACTCGAACAAGATGGTAGAAGCACCCTTAGGATATCATCTTTCGAGCTCTAATATAGGAGATAAAATTTCCCTTAGGCCCTACGGGACTACCCTCCCATTCGAGGACTGGTTCGTTAGGGAAACATAATTTGACTCTCTTAGTCCTACAATCCATATTAGCATAGCAGGAGCGAAGCCAATCCATTCCCAAAATTGCATCAAACTCTACCATATCAAGCTCTACCAAATCTACCACCGTATTTTTAAGCTAAACAGTTACAACACAATTTCTATTGACCCTCTTAGAAACAATGGAATCACCGACAGGGGTGGAGACTAAGAAGGGTTCAGGAATGTTTTCAGGAGAAAAACCAAAATTTACCGTCACATAGGGGGTCACATAAGATAAAGTGGAGCCAGGATCAAGTAACACATAAACATCATGGGAGAAAATCTGTAACATACTTGTGACAACATCTGGCGAAACCTCTGATTCCTGATGAGTGAACCACCCATATAAATGGTTACGACCTTTGCCTGTACCAGAAGTAGCACCCTTAGCAAGAGGGGCTGCAGAAGTAGTAGCTTGGGCCTTAGTTACCCCAGAAGTACCCTTAGCCAAGGGACACTCACGTTGAATGTGTCTGGGCTGGTCGTACCCATAACATGTACGACCACTATGATAGTGAGATGGCACGGACTGAACCATATTCCCTGTGACTGAGTGCTCGGCATTCTAGAGCCATGATTATGCTGGGATCGCTGATTGCCCGCAGGTTTAGGGGCTGGTGCACTTGCAGATGAGTGAGCATAACCCCAAGATCTCTTTCTGAACCAACGTATGTCCCCCTTACTAGCATGCTGACGGTCTGTCTCCTGATCCGCAGGCCTTGCTCTCTTATTTTGGCATTCTCCCGCCTCTACTTGCCTTTTCTTCTCTTCCTCAACCTGTTGTATATATACCACTAACCTGGGTAGATCCATATCCTTATTCAACATAACCGCTTTACATGCCAATACCAAATCGCCGGAGATGCCATTAGTAAACTACCTCATTCGATCCCTCATGTCAGATACCAACTCCGGAGCATAACGAGACAATTGGTTAAACTTCAAAGCATATTCCTTGACATTCATATCATTCTGCCTCAGATTCACAAATTCTTTCGCCTTAGCCTCTCTCAATTCCTGCGGAAAGTAGTGATCAAGGAATGCTTCAGAGAAATCTTCCCATATGGCAGGTTTAGCATTTTCACCCCTCATCTCCTCCCATTCATTATACCACTGATAGGCCACCTCTTTCATCTGATAGGATGCCAATTCCACTCCCTCAGTATCGCTGGTGTGCATAACCTGGAATATCTTCTCCATTTCGTCCACAAAGTCCTGAGGGTCTTCTTCAGCATTAGACCCCGTGAAGACTGGTGGATTCACCCGCATAAACTGACCCACTCTAGAAGCATCTGAAAACCCGGTGTTAGAACCATCACTTCCTGACTGGCGAGACTGAGAGGACACAAGGTGAGCAAGCATCTGCATAGTCTGCCTGAACTCACCATTTGTAATCTCACCCTGTGGGGGCTGGACCCGAGTAGTACCGGTCCTGAGAGCTTGAGCGGGGACTATAGCAGGATCAGCAGCAGGGGCATTAGTAGGAGGAGCTGGTGGGTTTCCCATAGGAGCAACTGAACCAGCAGTGCAGACTCTATATCAAGTCTGCATCACGTGAGTAGGGCGGACCTCTTCAGTAGTTGTCCCAGCAGGGACGGAGGTTCCATTCGTAGTTCCTGATCCGGTAGTCCTTCGTGAAGGCATGATCTGGAACGCGGGAAATTTAATAGTTGGAAAGGATTTTCCTAGATCCAGGCTCATCTAGCACGAAATAGAGCATGAAGAAAGGGAAACATTCTTAAATGCCTTATAGCCTCCGCGTTATAAGTGTGGAGCGCTTCACACCCATAATACGGACTCTACTCGACACGGCTTTGTAGACACCCTAGGACCATGAACCGTGCTCTGATACCAAGTTAGTCACAACCTGAGACACGGCAAGTACTGGCATCCAACCCAAGGGAAGGGATATCATAATTTATAAAGCAAGTCATAAAAAATAATTCGAGACCATAATCATCAAATATGAGGCAATTTTCCTAATTCAGTAAAATAGAATAATTTCACAATTTCATTACTTCTGGACTAGATGGTATTACCGACATTTATTTTACCACGGGCTATGTGGGCCCGACTATCGCTCGATCGACTGAGTCTCCAATCCAAGTTTGCAGCAAGGATCGGAGCATCATATCATAATCACCTCATGACTGCATACAGCTGAACAAATCAAGCGTACAGTAGGGAGCCCCGTTCGACTCAGAGGAAAGAGCCCCGTTCGACTCATACCCGTGTCGGCAAAACACGATTTCAAGTGTGAAGCCCCGTTCGACTCACACCATCTCGGTTAACCATCTAATCCTCTTAAGCCCATATTTTAACATTTCAAACGTTTCACAAAACATTCATTTGGGACCCTTAACATTCTTAAGGCATTTATAACTTTGGTATCGTCATACCAAGACTTGCTAGCCATACATATCATGCCATAAATATTTTATAAATTCGTACATCATTAGTCCCATCATTTAAAAGGATTTAAACACATTTACCATATCCCTCAAAGGTTGAAGATTTTATATTTCATAAACAATACTTTCACAACCGAGGGATGTAGAAATCTTTTTCTTTTTTCATCAAAAGCCAAAATTTAAATAGTAAAACAATTTACAAAAGAATCATTCCGGGGTTCTTTTACGATTATTAAGCCATACATGAGTGTGTACTATTATACCAACACTTGCAACTCATACTTATCGTATTATGCCATTATCATTTATACATCAATCGACACACATTTAATGATCTTTTATCTCCTTTAACAATCAACTCCCTCAAGGTTATAATTCAATCAATTTAAAGCAATCATTTCAAAACCAAGGGATTTAAGAAGATCTTCCTATTTGTGTCAAAACACAATTTCTTATATAGAGAAATAATTTTCGTAGTAATCGTATCTCAAAGCTTCAAATCTATCCCAAATTCACAAATCCGTAATTTAAAGTCACACTTCAAACCATAACTTCAAAATAGTAATTGAATACGGATGATTTCATAAATAAACATTCAAAAGTTCAAGCCAATCTCTTTCTTTGAAAACCCTTCAACTATTTGTACACAATACTAGCATAGTTTTCGTAGTAAGAAGGAATAAATACAATCCTTACGAGTATAGTTGAAAGGGGATCATTCAACATACCTTTTGACGAAGAATGCTTATGAAACTCTTGAGTTTTTCCTTAGAACTTAGAACCCTAGGCACCTTTGCTTCAACAACTTAGAGAGGAGAAGTAACACTCATTCTTTTGATTTTAATCGTGCCTTAGGAGGTTTAGAATAAGTGGGGAATGAATCTTGGATGAGGAAAGGACCAAAATATCCTCAAATATCTTAAGAAGAGTCGATTCCCTTAGTAATACCTTGGGGGTCCTATTTATAGGCAATTCCAATTAAAATCCGGATTGGTTTAGGAAGGAAAACGTGTCAGAAAACGATCGCCAAAACGGTCGGTTTTGGCTACAAATGGACCATTTTCGAAGGCGTTTTAACTTACGGAAATTTTGAGTTTCTGTCTCCAGAAACGATTGGGGAAAACGGTCCACTTTCCCAGAAAATGGACCGTTTTCTCTTCCGTTTTAACTCCCAGAATTCGACGGGTTTCTGGACAGACAGACATCCTCTTGGTAAACTGATCATAACGTTTTACTCCGGACTTGGATCAATGCGCGGTCAGTGGCATTGGAAAGAAGACTCGAAGAACTTTAATTTGGTGGGTCATAGGCCTCCTAACTCTTTATATTCTAGGAGAAATGATCGTTTGAAGATGACCCAAGTTAAAAAGTTATACAAAAACTTAACCGGTAGAGAAGCTTTTAACTTATCTTGTGTTGGAGATTACTTAAGACCTTAATTCACATCCAACACTCTTCCCACACATAGTTCTTGACCATAACACCTAGTTACAAAGAAATATTTCGGGTTCAGGTCTAATTACAGGCGAAAAATGATCGGAATCCTAGCTCGAAAGCTTGGGGTGTTACAGTATATTTGTGATTCTCACTTTGCTATCCATTTGTATTTTATTAACCAGTATTTGAGTCCTTGGTACCCGTTGACTCCCAAGTATCTAAATGGGAGTTTTCCTTTTGTGTAACCTGCCAGTTCACATAGGTCTTCTACAGTCTGATTTTCCATATTTGCTGTAAATATGTTTTATTTTAGAGCATTGGTTTGCAATCCTGAAGCATCAGAGAAAGTTCTCAAACCCCTCAACATTATCATAACATGTCATCAGCAAAGCACATATGTTTTAACTTGAGCCCTTTGCTCCTAGTATGGTATTTGAATCCCTCTTGCTAAGCTACCCATTGCATCAACCTTGTAAAGTATTCCATACAGAGAACAAACAACAAAGGGGATATAGGGTCCCCTTGCCTCAAACCTCTCTCTCCCCCCCCCCCTCGACATTTCCATGTAATCCACCATTTATTGCAATTTTATACCTGGGTGTGGAGATACACTCCATTGTCCACTTGATAAACTTGCAAGGGAAATTTAACCCATACATCATTTCCTCCACAAAGCCCCATTCCACAGAATCATATGCATTCCTTAGATCAACCTTGATGAGGCAACTCTTTACTGTTTGCTTCCTGTTATAGAGTCGTACTAGGTCCTGACATATCAAGATATTCTGGACAATGCTTCTTCCGGCAACAAATGCACTCTCATTATTTTAAATAATCTCTGGCAGTACTATCTTCAGTCTTGAGCATAGCATTCTGCTCACTTTATAGACAGTGTTACAGCAAGCTATAGCCTCCTGATTATAAGTGTGGTGCACAACACACCCATAAGCAAGACTCTACTAGACACGACTTCACAGACACCCTAGGACACTTGAAACCTGGCTCTGATACCAAGTTTGTCACACCTAGAGCCTACACCATGGATGCAATACGGTGCTTAAAATCACAAGTGACCTCAAGCTAACCCTTCATACTGGCATATCTCATGAGTAACTAGATAAAACATATAAACTGAAAAACATTATGGGGAAACTTAAGTGTGTATTGAGCTCTTGAAGAGTACTGTAATAAAAATAACTTTTATGAACTGAAATACATAGTCATTTGAAAAATGATACAACTGACTGACTGATTGTCCGTGAAGCCTCTACTAACACTGAACTACAGTGCTGGGACATGACCCCCAACTATCATTAATCAATGTATAACAATTAAAATAACCACTATAACTACTAACTAACTGGAGTTCCCAAAAAAGGAGAACTCATTTCCTGCTGACTGGAAGCTGCGATTAGTCTGACCATGATCATGGGAGCTAGCACTAAAACCTGCATCATCAAAAGGATGCAGCATAAGAAGGTATGCGATCAGTACTTTGAATGTACTTAGCATGTGAGATATGCACTAACTTTAAATCATGAGAAAACATATATATACTGAAAGCATAGCTGAAAATCGGACTAAGTATAGATATTTGAAGATGCATAATCACTACTAGAAAAACAGGGAAAACCGACCTCAAAAAACCGACATCTAGAGGACGGTTTTCCCTGAAAAACCGACTCAAAACCGACTCACAAGCCCTAGTCGGAAAAAGCTTGGTTGGTTTTCTATACCGACATCGTGAGGTCGGTAAATACCGACATCGTGAGGTCGGTAAATACCGACATCGTGAGGTCGGTAAATACCGACCTCCGGATGTCGGTTTTAATTTTAAATCCAAAAATTAAAAATTTAATATATATTTTTTTTTCCGACTTCCTGAAGTCAGTTTCTTTTAAAAAAATATTATTAAAAATATAATATACTGACCTCCGGTGGTCGGTATTGTTTAATTTTTAATTTATTATTTTTTTGGTTTTCCGGCCTCCGGAAGTCGGTATTACTGAAATTTTAATTTATTATTTTTCTGATATTCCGACCTCAAGAGGTCGGTATTATTTAAATTTTATTTTCTTATTTCACGCGATTCCGACCTACTGAGGTCGGTTTTTTGGAAAATTTTATTCAAAAAACGACTACCTGATGTCGGTTTTCTGGAAAATTTACCCAAAACACCGACCTCAGGAGGTCGGTTTGTTGTCGATATTTTACCATAAAATTGGCAGTAAATTGCTGCAATTTGAATTGCCCACCTGCATATTTGATAATGCATATATTCAACCAAAACCAGCTCAAATAGCTGTCAAGACGATTTTTTTCTATATTTACGTTTCACTACTTCAAATTAAACTTAAAATACGATCAAACAATCTAAAAAGTGTACAAACTATATATACTAAGTCCAAAATGTCTAGTAGTTAGGTACAACTACTCATCATTAGCATCCTCATCCTCATCCTCTTCACCCTCTTCACCCTCCTCACCCTCCTCACCCTCGATATCAGACTCATCCACTAGGCATCGACGTTTATCACTAGCACAATGAGGAATAATCTTTCCCGACTCAAAAAGAGATTTTAACTGGGACTGAAGCTCCGCATACCTCTTATTCTCTATCTCCTTTGCTGCTGCAATCTGTGCAATCTGCTCGTCTCTTTTCTTCTCCCTTTCGGTTGATGCAGCAAGCTCGGCAGTGAGCATAGATATCTCCTCCTTCATTACAGACACGACCGCTTTATCCACATTATCGAAGCCTGAAGATGATGGACAATAAAACCAGGGTTTCTTCTCCGCAAA
Organism: Jaltomata sinuosa; assembly: GCA_003996215.1. Taxonomy (NCBI): domain Eukaryota; kingdom Viridiplantae; phylum Streptophyta; class Magnoliopsida; order Solanales; family Solanaceae; genus Jaltomata; species Jaltomata sinuosa. The sequence goes on along the minus strand of QJPP01000768.1, from coordinate 158,532 downwards.
AGCCTTTTGTGTGTAACCATAGACTGAACCTCTAACTACACTTTACTTATTTTAAGTCACTAGTTCAAAATTTTAACTTACTACACTTCACTATTTTAAGTCACTAGTTCAAAATTTCAACTAACAACTAACTACACTTTACTTATTTTAAGTCACTAGTTTAAAATTTTAACTTACTACACTTCACAATTTCAAGTCACTAGTTCAAAATTTTAACTAACAACTAACTACACTATACTTATTTTAAGTCACTAGTTCAAAATTTTAACTTAATACACTTCACTATTTTAAGTCACTAGTTCAAAATTTCAAATTACTAAACTTCACAATTTTAAGTCACTAGTTCACAATTCCAACTAACAACTAACTACACTTTACTTATTTTAAGTCACTAGTTCACAATTTTAACTTAATACAAACTACACTATTTTAAGTCACTAGTTCAAAATTTCAACTTACTAAACTTCACAATTTTAAGTCACTAGTTCACAATTCCAACTAACAACTAACTACACTTTACTTATTTTAAGTCACTATTTCACAATTTTAACTAACAACTAACTACACTTTAATTATTTTAAGTCACTAGTTTAAAATTTTAACTTACTACACTTCACAATTTCAAGTCACTAGTTCAAAATTTCAACTAACAACTAACTACACTATACTTATTTTAAGTCACTAGTTCAAAATTTTAACTTAATACACTTCACTATATAAGTCACTAGTTCAAAATTTCAAATTACTAAACTTCACAATTTTAAGTCACTAGTTCACAATTCCAACTAACAACTAACTACACTTTACTTATTTTAAGTCACTAGTTCAAAATTTTAACTTACTACACTTCACTATTTTAAGTCACTAGTTCACAATTTTAACTTAATACAAACTACACTTTAATTATTTTAAGTCACTAGTTTAAAATTTTAACTTACTACACTTCACAATTTCAAGTCACTAGTTCAAAATTTCAACTAACAACTAACTACACTATACTTATTTTAAGTCATTAGTTCAAAATTTTAACTTAATACACTTCACTATTTTAAGTCACTAGTTCAAAATTTCAACTAACAACTAACCACACTTTACTTATTTTAAGTCACTATTTCACAATTTTAACTAACAACTAACTACACTTTAATTATTTTAAGTCACTAGTTTATTTTAACTTACTACACTTCACAATTTCAAGTCACTAGTTCAAAATTTCAACTAACAACTAACTACACTATACTTATTTTAAGTCACTAGTTCAAAATTTTAACTTAATACACTTCACTATTTTAAGTCACTAGTTCAAAATTTCAACTAACAACTAACTACACTTTACTTATTTTAAGTCACTATTTCACAATTTTAACTAACAACTAACTACACTTTAATTATTTTAAGTCACTAGTTCAAAATTTCAACTTACTACACTTCACAATCTTAAGTCATTAGTTCAAAATTTCAACTAACAACTAACTACACTTTACTTATTTTAAGTCACTAGTTCAAAATTTTAACTTAATACACTTCATTATTTTAAGTCACTAGTTCAAAATTTCAATTAACAACTAACTACACTTTACTTATTTTAAGTCACTAGTTCACAATTTCAACTTACCAAATTTCACAATTTTAAGTCACTAGTTCATATTTTCAGTTTATATGCATGATAATGATGTGCCAAACACAATCAGTAGCCCAATGGCTCACAAATAAACCTATCGGCCCTGCACAGGCTCCAATCGCTCTACAGCATACATAACCAGCTCTATAATCGAGATATCGATGTCCGAGACTCACGGACATTCCCAAATAACCCACCATCTATGGTCCAGAGGCATAATCAAGGCCACACAGGGCCACAAGGGTAATACTACCCAAGGATGCAAATTAGTATTAAGTGTCAACACTAGATGAACACAAATTGATCTTGCAAGAAAATCAATTTTATCATCAATAGGATCAACTAGTCTTGACACTTACTAATCAACCACATTATAATCAAATTAAAGACTAAGTGTCAACACTAGATGGACACAAATTGATCTTGCAAGAAAATCAATTTTGTCATCAATAGGATCAACTAGTGTTGACACTTATGCTAATCAACGACATTATAACTAAATTAAAGACTAAGTGTCAACACTAGGTGGACATAAATTGATCTTGCAAGAAAATCAATTTTGTCATCAATAGGATCAACTAGTGTTGACACTTATGCTAAATAAATACATTATCACGCTACTAATTAAATAAACTAAATTAAAGACTAAGTTTCCTATTCCAATTCATTACAAGTCACTATCTCACAATTTGAACTCACTATACTTCACTATTTTAAGTAACTTGTTCATAATTTCAAGTCATTATACTTCACTATTCTAAGTCACTAGTTCACATTTTCAATTCACTACTTCACTATTCAAATTCACTAGTTCACATCCACCATATAAGACAAACTAATTCAACAATAATAAACCCTAATTAAATGATAAATCCTAATTTAGTAACTAAAATTAACAATGACATGCCCTAGTTAAATGATAAATCCTAATTTAGTAACTAAAATAAACAATGATAAACCCTAATTTAATAACTATAATTAATTAACAAGAAAATTAAAATTACTTACCTTGATGGACCCCCACCGGAGCAGCAACAGCGACGGCGACAGGCGGCAGCGGCAGGCGACAACAACCTTCAGCAGCAGCAGCGGCAGCAACCTTCAGCAGCAGCAGCGACAGCAACCTTCAGCAGTAGCAGCGGCAGCAACCTTCAGCAGCAGCAGCGGCAGCAACCTTCAGCAGCAGCAGCGGCAGCGGTGGAAGGCGGAGGAGGGGGGGACGCCGGAGTGAAGGTTTTCGGAGGGAGGGGGCGCCGGAGGGAGGCTGGCTGTGGTCGATCGGGGAGAGAGAGAGAGTGTGTGAGTGTGAGTGTTAGGGTGTTAGGTAATAAAAAAAATTAAAAAAACCGACCAATTGAGGTCGGTTTTACTAAAAAATAAATTTTAATAAAGTATTTTTTGATAAAACCGACCACTTGAGGTCGGTTTTTTTTAAAAAAAATTAAAAGTAATGAACAAAAATTATTTAATCATCAACATATTTCATAAACTCGGATACATTATTGATTCGTTACATTACTCAATGATTATGCTACTATACAATGTATTTCATACTACTTGAATGGATTATCAATCGATTAATTAATTAGCTTTTGAATACGTACTATATATGTACATCATGACTAGACGAGACATATATTTAAGACGACGGACCAGTAATATATAGGACTTGGTTAATTATATTACTCAACGATCGTCATCGTATAGTACCTCATATGTATGTAATACAACGTATTCCACTAGCTACTTGGATGAATTATCGATTAGTTAATTAGCTTTTGAATATGTACTATATATATAAACATACATCACTAAAGACGAGACATATATATTCAAGATGATGGACTATTTAATATACAGGACTTGATTAATTATATTACTCAACGATCGTATATTACCTCATATATGTACGTAATACAATGTATTTCATACTAGCTACTTGGATGGATTATCGATTGGTTAATTAGCTTTTGAATACGTACTATATATATACGTACAATATCGCCACAAAAAAACATATATTCAAGACGACAGATCATTACTATATATATAGGACTTGGTTATTTACATTACTCATCAATCGTATATTACCTCGTGTGTACGTAATACAATGGTATTCCACTGCTTGGATGGATTGTCGATTAGTTAATTAGCTTTTGAATACGTACTATATATATACGTACATCACTAGACGAGATATATATTCAAGACGACGGATCATTATAGTACATAGAATAACTTGGTTAATTATATTCAATGATCGTATATTAACTTATATGTACGTAATATACAACATATTCCATACTACTTGGATATGTATTATATATCGATTGGTTAATTAGCTTTTGAATACGTACTATGTATATACGTACATCACTAGACGAGGCATATATTCAAGACGATGGATCATTATATATAATATATAGGACTTGGTTAATTACATTTCTCAATGATCGTATATTAACTCATATGTACGTAATATACGACGTGTCCATACTACGTATTTAGATATGTATTATCGATCGGTTAATTAGCTTTTGAATACGTACTATATATATATATATACGTATATACATCACTAGACGAGACATATGCATATTCAAGACGATGTATAAGTTATGAGGGAATCTATGTATTATCTTATACATGATATAGAAGGTGGAATAAGTAATACTTGTATAATTAATACATGAATAACTAATCCCTGCATAACTAATACATGTATAAATAATATATAGATTCCCTCATAACTAATATCTACATTACTAATACCTATATAACTTTAACTAGCTACCAAACGACCCCTTAGTGTTATACACAATAGAAAAATAGTGATTATTAAAAATATTTTAAAGGTAATACCGACATCCGGAGGTCGATTTTATTCAAAATAATTAAATAAAAGTAAACTACCGACCTCCGGAGGTCGGTATTACCTTTAATTTTAATGAAAATAAAATTAATTACGTTAAATAAATAATACCGACCTCTGAATGTCGGTATTAATATTATTTTTATTTTATATTTTATATAAAACCGTCTTCCGAAAGACGCTTTATTTAAAACTAATTAAAAATATTATTCTGTAGTCTTTTATATTTTTAATTGAGATAAAATTAAATTATATTCTTAATTTTCTAATCAAGTACCGACCACTGGATGTCGATCCTAATAAAATAATTAAATAAAAATAAAAATACCGATTTCTGGAAGTCACTATGAGAATAATTTAAGGTAAATAAAATCAATTATGTAAATTTAATATTACCGACATCAGGAAGTCGGTATTAATTTGTTTTTTTTTGTTTTTTATCTTATAAATAACTGTCCTCCGGAGGACGGTTTATTTAAAAGTTATTAAAAATATTCCTTTTTTTCATTTTTTTATATTTAATTGAGATAAATTTAAATATTATTTTTTATTTACTAATTCGATACCGACTACAAGAGGTCGGTTTTTCTTAATTTTATTTTTTCTGCGAACATTTCTGACCATCGGAGGTCGGTATTTGGTTTTCCCGCATTTTTTTTCCAAATAAACCGACATCTTGAAGTCGGTTTTCTTAAGAAAATAAAATATTTTTTTGTTTTTAACAATACCGACCTCCGGAGGTCGGAAATTACCGACTTCCATAGGAGGTCGGTAATTTGGAGGTCGGTATTCCCTGTTTTTCTAGTAGTGAATTCAAACTGTAAAAACATAAGCTCTTTTTTTAAGAAAGTATAAAACACTTCTGAATTGTGAACTGCGAGATACATAGACTATAAGATAACTAAGCATGCTGAAAATATTGATAAGCTATTTAAAACTGTAAATTGAATTTGTAGTACTCAAACCCACACATAATATGCATAAAATCTGAAATGCAAGGATATTCTGAAAAATATAATTAAAAGCTGTAAAATTGAACTGAGGGCCTAGTACGCAACTACTGAATCTAAATTTGTGGGAGAGTCTGTTAACCAACATAAACCACGTGAGCTAAACGTGGAGTCTGATGTATACGCCCCATCAAGAGGACCCAATATACCTTGCCAGGGTATAAAGGCATGGCTGATGTGATCACTAGTTCTGAGGCCTAACTGAGGGGCTAAATAATCCTATAGTGGCACGTAGTTCTGGGACTTTAGGTACGCTGAACCCTAGTCCAACTCGGTGATAAGTACTACTCCCAAACTGAATACTGATAGCTCATTTGAAATTGAAGTTCTAGAATGCTGCATCAGAACCTAATTAATATGGATGATTTCTGAAAGACTATATAACTGAAAACTATTCATAAAGCATGTGGACATATCCAGATGTCATACTAATCATGAAGCTTACTGAGTTCATAATCATTGATGGCATATCTGGATACCATGCTAATCATGAAACCTATTATGTTCAACATATTCTTGTAAAACATACTGAAGGTAGGGCAAAGCCTGCTAAATCATGAGAAGTTTTGAAGAAAATCTGTAGACGGAAAACTGACTAATTTCATGCTTAAAACTGAATGCTAGTAGTCTAGGTTATATTCTGAAGAAAATCAATTCTCATGAAAATACTACAATTTTAGGCTAAATTCTTGATTTCTTAAAGTTCTTGTAAAATGTCATGCAAGTCATCAAAAACATGGTATAAATCTTCTAAGATAGGATATAAATCATGTAGAAATCATAAGGACTGAATTCTATAAAATTTAACATGATTGGGTAAGCATGAAATTTTAAAAATAAGATTGGAGTTTTGTGCATAAGAGAGAACTAATCCCTTACTGAATTCTCACATACCTGTTAAAATAAGACAACACTTGATGGGAATTGAGGAGTAGTAAGGAATGATAAAGAGTGAAATTCAGTCACCCTGGCATTATTGGACTTATCTTTTTGTGGGAGATGTTCTTTATTTTAGATAATGAAAGCATTCCATTACTACCAACCCAAAGAAATACGACGTCCAAAGTATGACTCCCTCTTATTGACCAGGCCAACTCCTTTACTAGTTATTTCTCCAAAATCATAGATGGAGAATCTTAAACTATCATGAAGGTTGGAAGCTTTGGAGAAGAATCCTAACTCTTGCCTTGGAGAAGAAAATCGCCTCTTATCTCTGTTCTAGACTAAGTGTCGCTTGATTTTTGAGAGGATGAGGGATTTGAGGTAGTTTATGATTAGTATACGTGTTTGGGATAGTTAAAACAATGTGGTTTTGGTGTTAAAAGAGTGGAAAAGATTTGAAATACCCCTGAGGAACGAGTCTAGAAAACTACTGAAAATTTCAAAATCATGTTCCACGGATGGAACCACAGATTGTGGAATGCGTTGACGGGTCGTCAACCCACTCGTGGATTTAAAGGATTTGGTAAATCTCTGAAGGTGATTCCATGGTTGACTGGATGGTCCGTCGTTCAAAACAACGACCCGTAAAGTCACTCATGGAAACCTGGGAAGAAAAGCTGAAATTTGACATTCCACGGGTCATACTATGGACCGTGGTTTTGGTCTACGGGTCGTGGACCAACCTGTCATTTTGAGGGTGAAAATTTTAAGTTTCAGGTATCTTTTCATGAGTCACAGTATGAACCGTGGTTCTATTCCATGGTTCATCATCCTGTCTGTAGAAACTGACAGTGCTGCAGTAAAATACCCATAACTTTTTACTCCGCACTCGGATTAATGCACGGTCAGTGGAGTTGGAAAGAAAACTCAAAACCTTTAATTTGGTGGGTATTAAGCCACCTAAATCCTCATATTCTAAGAGTTATGATCGTTTGAAGTTGATCCTAGTTTAGTCTTACATGAAAACTTCTTTGGTTGGGGTGCTTTCAACTTAACTTGTTGATAGGAGTTTCTTATGAACATGATTCGCATCCAAAACACTTCCCACACTAGGGAATTGATCATGACACCTATGGAAAATGGTTCGGGTCTTATCTTATGGTTTTTGGGGTGTTACAGCAGTTTATCTGTTATGTACAATCCATGGTACGTGTGGTACAAACTCTATATGAATCTATGATGCTTCTACAATTGAAACTTCTTGTGTTTGTACACCGGGGTTTAGGAAAAAACACCGATAAATCTTGTGAGAGGAAAATTCAGATGAGGGATTTTAAGGCCAGTAAGTTTTTATCTCTTGATTTTGCTTACTGGTGCGGGTAACCGAACAGACCTTAAGGTCTTTCGTATGTTGATATTACTACTGAAGTGAAATAAGATTGATTGTTTGATTGACCAAATAAGTAAAAGAATGAGAAGATGGTCCTGAAGAAAATACAGTTATCAATTAGCAGCAAGGGAAGACCGAAACTAGCCCGCAAGAAAATGAACAGTTAGCTATTCGCAGAAAGGAAAAAGCCAAAGCTAGTTACTTTACCTGATCTTAATCCTTGTACAAGAATTGACGAGTTTCCACTTTTTTCCCTAGTTATGTTTTTTCAGTAGAGAAAAATTAATCAAGAAGTCCCCTAGATCAAACACAACTCTAAGAAGGACCTAAGCGAAGATTTCCAAGTCCCTGGTGCTTCTCTCTTTTTTACACTGTCTAGAGGCATAACATCTCGAAACACTGATCAATAAGAGAAACAATTTCCAGCGGCATTTATCATGAAGTTGAAGACAAAATTATTGTTACTTGAAAATAGAGCAATATAGTAAAAAGAGTATGTGCTTTACATATGAATTGCTTTTTCTACGTTCTAGTAAAAAGAGCAACTGGTTTGATCAAGCTTTTCAGCCCCATTTTTGTTGCATCCTCGGACCCTGCCGCAGAGAAAGGACAAACTAAGCTTTCAATGTAGATTTCCGCCTCTCCCCAGCCATAAGAGTTAATACCTATGGATATTGCACGAGTGACCCTTTGAATTGTATATCATGAAAGTTGATCCAAACACAACCAAAATTTCACCTTCATTTGCTATGTGCAAACATATTTGCCCAAGTTTTCCTTCCCCAATCGATACTCATGATATTTGATGGTAAACATCTTTTTAGTCGAAAATTCTTTGACTCCATAATTTATAATCATCATGGAACTCATCATATCCAAAACCATATACTCGCGGGAAAATACCCTACAGCTATCAGGCAATGCTTCTACTTTCTAATTGATGTATTCCATAGAAACAATTCCATGCCCTCAATGACAAGACAAATCATTCCGTTGGCAGAACCTGCAATACAAACACCATACAGAACTAGTGTGGGGTAATCCGTCCTTTGCCCCGGTACACCTTCCTCCTTTGACTGTCCACCTTTGGTAGACCATTTTCCTTTTGACCAAGGAGAGTCGGGTGGTCCACCGTCTGTCCTCCTTGGGCCGTCCCCAACTCGCTGAACGTACTCCTTCCCAACCTTCAGTAGACTATTTTCCTTTTGTCCAGGGAGAGTCAGGCAGTGCACAATCCTCCTTTGACTGTCCCCAACTCACTGAAGTTAGTCCTTCCCAACCTTCGGTAGACCGTAGACCATTTTCTTTTTGTCGCGACAGGTTCAGAAGGTATAGCCTCCTTATTCTTGATATCTCTACAAGGAAGGGTGATTACATTTCCATCTTCTTTAATATTCCTTGTCTGAGAATCTTCTTGAAAGGGAGAAGCATGGCCAAACAAATGATATTTTAATGTGGGTACGTACTTCAACAAGGCCATCCACAAAAGCAGAAATGTATTCACTAGTACGCTGGATACACTTGTATATGCGTTTTACTTCTCCTTTCCCAACCGCCCTTGCGACATTTTGAGACCGGTCAGTGAAATCCTCAACCTGCAAAGATCACGATAAGCCATTAATTCAGCACTTCAAAAGAGATTTCTAAGCAGAAAGGACATTAATAAATGAAAGATAACTACACTGATGCAGCAAACTTTGGAGTCCCATGTTTTAGATAGCCAAGATGCTTCATAGGTGCTTGCACATAGTCCTTTGGCCCATAGCTTCTAAATCGACAATAACTGCAATGAAATGAGACCATAAGGAACCAGAAAACTAGATGTTTTCTTTGTTTCCATGGGGACCTGCATTTCAGTTCTTCTGGTCTATTTGATATGAGAAATAGTTGTTTCAATTAAATTGACCGATGTAAGAAATGTATGCGGTTAATATGAAAAAAACTTCACAAATATTTTTTCTTCTTTTTTGGTAATAAAATGTGAAATATTACCATTACCAACATACTAAACAAATACAGCAAAAGAGCACCATGACTTTGACCCCCTTCTGAGAAGTTTATCAAAGATTAGTAGGCCTCAAGAAAAAGCAAAAACTAGTTACATATAGCCTGTACTAAGTATGCATATTTCCTACCTCTCCTAGTATATTGAAACATATCTAACCTGATAAAAACTGAACACACTTGATTTCAGTATATAGATGAGATTACAAGGCTGTTGTTATATACAAAAACAAAAGGCACCTAAATGGAAAGATAATATATAGTAATTAATACAAACACCTAAATGGAAAGATAATTAACATTCAATGAAAATAGAATAAAATCAATTTAAGCTCTAATCCCACCAATCACTCATTCTGTTTCCTAACTTTCCTCACGCGGTACAACTCATTGCAACACGCCCCCTCAAGTTGGTATGTAGATGTCCTTGATACCCAACTTGTCCAATAAGCTGTTAAATGGTATACTCAGAACAGCTTTTGTTAGCATGTCTGCTAACTGGTCTTCTGATTTCACATGTGGAAAACATATTATTTTCTCTTCAAGTTTCTCTTTAATAAAATGCCGATCAACTTCAATATGTTTTGTCCTGTCATGTTGAACAGGATTCTGAGCAATTTGTATAGCTGACTTGTTATCACAGAACATCTTTATTGTTGAACTTGAGTCAAGACCTATTTCTGTTAATAACCTCTTCAGCCAAAGAAGTTCACAAATTCCCTTTGTCATACTTCTGAATTCCGCCTCTGCGCTAGATAAAGCCACCACGTTCTGTTTCTTGCTTATCCAAGTAACTAAGTTTCCTCCGACAAAGGTCAAATAGCCTGATGTTGATTTTCTATCTGTTGCACTTCCAGCCCAATCCGCGTCTGTATAACGATTAATATTCAAATGATTGTGTTTCTTGCACATAAGTCCTCTTCCAGGAGACGACTTTAGATACTGCAGAATACGAGTGACAGCCCCCATGTGTGCTTCACTAGGATTATGCATGAATTGACTAACAAGACTCACTGCATATGCTATATACGGTCTTGTATGGGATAAATAAATCAACTTGCCAACAAGTCGTTGATACCTCCCTTTGTTCCTTGGCGTCTGATTCGGATGCTCTTTCAGTCCATGATTTTGGACTATATATAGGAGTGTCAACTGGTCTGCAATTGAGCATTCCTGTTTCTGCCAATAAGTCAAGAACATATTTTCTTTGGGAAAGGAAAATTCCTTCGCTAGATCGGGCCACCTCTATCTCAAGAAATTACTTAAGCCCTCCAAGGTTCTTCATTTCAAACTCAGTAGCTAAATACCGTTGCAACGTACTTCATAATCTCTTCTTTGTCATTCCCTGTAATTATCATATCATCAACATAGATAATTAAGGTTGTCACCATACCTCTCCGGTGATTTAAGAATAAGGTGTGATCAGCATTGCTTTGCTTGTAACCTCGTCTCTTCATGGCCAAGCGAAAGAGCCCAAACCATGCTCTTGGTGACTGTTTCAATCCATATAATGCTTTGTTTAACTTGCATACAGTTCGTGCTTGTGAAGCAGCAAAGCCTTGTGGAATTTCCATATATACTTTCTCTTCAAGATCACCATGTAAGAAAGCATTTTTTACATCATATTGATGTAATGACCAATTCAAATTAGCAGCAAGCGATAGTAGTACTCTCACTGTATTTAATTTTGCTACAGGAGAAAAGGTCTTTGTATAATCTATACCATAAGATTGAGTGTATCCTTTTGCCACAAGTCTCGCTTTGTAACGGTCAATCGATCCATCAGCACTGTATTTGATAGTGAACACCCACCTGCATCCTACCACTTTCTTTCCCTTAGGTAGCGATACTAGTCTCCATGTATTCATATTTGTAGAGGATAGCTTGTATGTGAGTGCTTTGAGCGGTTTTGAAAAAATTTATGTGCTAATTAACATAGTCAGCTATTGGGTATTTTGCTTTCTTTTCTTCAAGAGATGGAGAGTATCGATTTGGTGGCTGCCCTCGATTATGCCTGAAAGGGAGTTTATATGTGGAAGGACTATCTAGTTCATTAGGAGTAGAATTCAGAGATTGTACCTCAGGACTGCACTCAGGAGATTGGTCCTCTTGTGGTACTAAGCTTTGAGTGACAATTTGTTCTGTCAGTTGCTCATGTGTATATTCTGGCCCCTCCTGCACATCCTCTCTATAAAATCTTAAAGAGAAAAGTAGTGGAAAGATGATTTTATTCATTCAGCAGCCAAGCAATAAATACAACAAAGAATAACAACCTACAGCTAAACTTAAGTAAACTAACTGCTAAGTGTACTCCTAAACAATAGGAGGAGTCTTATACAGATACTCAAATACAGTAATTATAGCAATAACTAATGCTAATAAGATAAGGTAGATAATGATGCTTAATACACCCCCTCAAGTTGGGTGTGGTGCAACAACGCCTAACTTGGAACGACACCTTGCAAAGGCTGGTTTTGGTAACGGCTTGGTAAATGTACCAGCAAGTTGATCACAAGCATGAGTGTGTTTGTCAAGAACCTGATGCGCTTGAACTAGGTTCCTAACATAGGAGAAGTCTGCAGCAATATGTTTCATGCGGCTATGAAACACTGGGTTATGACATAGATATGTAACACCAACATTGTCACAAAAGATTGTGGGTGTCTTTGGAATGGTGATACACAGTTCATTCAGCAAGTTGCGCACCCATGTGAGTTCTGCAAGTGCGTTTGCAACTGATTTGTACTCTGCTTCAGTGGATGAGCGAGCTACAGCTTGTTGCTTTTTTGAAGACCAACTCACTGGATTATGCCCAAAGAAAAGAATATAACCTGATGTGGATATTCTGTCATTCGGGTCTCCAGCCCAATCAGCATCAGCATACATGTAAAGATTGTGGTCTGAGTTACGAAGAATTCGAAGGCCTGAAGTTGCCGTGGCTTTGAGATACCGTAGTATCCTTTTAACCGCCTTCCAATGTTCATCAGTAGGGTTGTGCATAAACTGTGACAGTTTGTTGACAGCGTAAGAAATGTCAGGCCGTGTGAATGATAAGTATTGTAACCTACCAAGGGTGCGCCTGTATAGTGTAGCATTAGCAGGTGGAGAACCATCAGCTGGCCGAGGTAGTTGACCAGAGCACATTGGTGTCAAAACGCCTTTATAATTTTGCATGTCTAATTCAGATAGAGTGTCAAGAATGTATTTGGATTGAGAGAGAATAAGACCATCTGGCACTTTTTTAACTTCAACACCCAAAAAGTAGTCTAAATAACCAAGATCCTTCAAAGAGAAATGAGAACCCAAGGAATCAATAACGTGTCTAATCAATTTGGGATGATTTCCCGTGATCAAAATGTCATCAACATAGATGAGCACATAAACAGTTGCAGCCAGATTCTTCAAAATAAACAAAGAGGTATCGGATTCAGACTTAGTAAATCCCATTTTATATAGATGATCATGCAATGCAGTATACCAAGCCCGGGGGGCTTGTTTAAGACCATAAATGGCTTTTTTTTAGTCTGCAAACATGAGAAGGGAATTAGGAATTAACAAAGCCTTGTGGTTGAGACATAAAAACCTCTTCAGTCAACTGGCCCTGTAGGAAAGCATTATTGACGTCGAGTTGATGAATCGGCCAATTGTTCTGCACTGCTATGGATAACACAAGTCGCACTGTTGTTGGCTTGATAACAGGACTGAAGGTTTGATGAAAATCCAAACCAGGGTGCTGCGTGAAACCCTTTGCAACGAGGCGAGCTTTGTATCAATCTATAGAGCCATCTGCTTTTCTTTTAATACGATACAACCATTTGCAGTCCACAACATTCTTCGTTGGGTCTCGTGGTACCAGTTCCCACGTCTGATTCTTCATCAAAGCATCATATTCTGGTTTCATAGCTTGTCTCCACTCGTCATGGATGATAGCTTGTTTGAATGTTGTTGGTGAAGGAGTGAAGTGAGTGAGAAAACTGAATTTTCTTTTGGGCTTGGTGATGTTATTCTGGGACCTAGTGATTATTTTGTTTGGTGCATGCTCTGGAGTTGGTATGGGGGGTTGTTGTGGGGAGGGATTTGCGCTTCCAGGAAGTGAAGAAGGTGTCAATTGTGAATTGGTGATTGGAGATGGAGCAGCAGGGGTTTGGTGAACAGTCTTCGTGTTGGGTTTACGTCTATGATATGTTAGCAAAGGTGCAGGCTGTGTGCTTGAGGTCGTGTGATGCTGGGAAGAGGGAAAGGAAAGTGGAGAATTGCCTGGATTAGCTGCAGCAGCGGCTGGTACCTGGCCAGAATTGAAGGAGTGAGTATTATCCTTCGTATGTTGATATTACTACTGAAGTGAAATAAGATTCATCGTTTGATTGACCAAATAAGTAAAAGAATGAGAAGATGGTCCTGAAGAAAATACAGTTATCAATTAGCAGCAAGGGAAGACAGAAACTAGCCCACAAGAAAATGAACAGTTAGCTATTCGCAGCAAGGAAAAAGCCAAAGCTAGTTACTTTACCAGATCTTATTCCTTGTACAAGAATTGACGAGTTTCCTCTTTTTTCCCTAGTTATGTTTTTTTAGTAGAAAAAAATTAATCAAGAAGTCCCCTAGATCAAACACAACTCTAAGAAGTACCTAAGCGAAGATTTCCAAGTCCCTGGTGCTTCTCTCTTTTTTACACTGTCTAGAGGCATAACATCACGAAACACTGATCAATAAGAGAAGCAATTTCCAGCGGCATTTATCATGAAGTTGAAGACAAAATTATTGTTACTTGAAAATAGAGCAATACAGTAAAAAGAGTATGTGCTTTACATATGAATTGCTCGTTCTACGTTTGAGAAAATAAACATTATTTAACAACACTTGACAATAAAATACTCTTTCAAGTTATTTGTTACTCAACTGGTTTGATCTAAGCTTTTCAGCCCCATTTTTGTTGCATCCTCGGACCCTACCGCAGAGAAAGGACAAACTAAGCTTTCAATATAGATTTCCGCCTCGCCCCAGCCATAAGAGTTAATACCTTTGGATATTGCACGAGTCACCCTTTGGATTGTATATCATGAAAGTTGATCCAAACACAACCAAATTTTCACCTTTATTTGCTATGTGCAAGCATATTTGCCCAAGAGTTTCATTCCCCAATCGATACTCATGATATTTGATGGTAAACATCTTTTTAGTCGAAGATTCTTTGGCTCCATACTTTATAATCATCATGGAACTCATCATATTCAAAACCATATACTCGTGGGGTAAATACCCTAGAGTAGTTTTAGGTTCAGACAATTTTTTGTACTTTCTAATTGATGTATTCCACAGAAACAATTCCATGCCCTCAATGACAAGACAAATCATTCCGTTGGCAGAACCTGCAATACAAACACCATATAGATCTAGTGTGGGATAATCCGTCTTTTGCCTCGGTAACAGACTCATTAAATAAAGACCTAAGACTACAATAATCTTTAAATGTGCAGTTACTAAGACAATCCATCATAACGTTATGGAGGATGTATTCCTTGTTATTAGCAGATAAGCTGAGATGGGTTTTGACAAATTCAGTGCTAGAAATCAAAGCAAGCCAAGATTTTGAAACACACCTGAATTTCAAGAGGTGTTTCACAGGAGAATTGCAGTAACCAGTACTGCTGGCAAAACAAGAATTGAATTTTGCATTGAAATTGATGAAAATTGAATAAGGGCATTTTAGACTTTTAACAGGGTTTGTGTGTAAATATATAGTAATGAAAAATAAGGGCATTTTAAACTGTTAACTTACTCTAACCTGAACCGCCATAGCCTCAACCACAGCATAGCTCGTAATTAATTCTTATCCTTTTGATTTGCAGGGAAGGAATTACTCATTCTTGTAGCATCCACAGTAAGCTCGAGTTTTCGGTGCAACGAAGAAATACTCCTCCTATGTAATGTAATCATTCATTCTTTATTTTGTTATTTTAGTTTTTCTGAGTTGTTTAGTTTTTAGTTGTAGTTTGTCCAATTGTACTGGTGTTTACTACTTTCAACTTCCTTTTCTCCACTGTCCAGGGCCATGTAAACACGCAGAATAGAATTTCGCATAGGCTGATACTGAATTTCCTGAATTTAAGTAGATAACGGGTATCTGAAAAAAGCCTACAGTTATAAGTATGTCAATGCCATACCTCTATTCTGTTGAATTTTGCAATCAGTTCTTCGGAAACATTCTTATTCTCATTCTTTCTTTTGTTATTTTAGATTTTCTGAGTTTGTTAGTCTTTAGTTGTAGTTTGTCGGATTCATGTACTGGTGATTAGCTGATTATAATATTCCAGTTTCTTCACTGTATACGCCCAAAATACAATTTCACATAAGCTTATACTGAGATGTGGTTTGGAGTCACAAAACTTTGGTAAGTATATTATCATTAAGGACAAAAACAAAAATGTTCGTTAAAGAAAAAGAGAGTATATCTTCATCAAAAGAAAAAGGGGAACATATGATTGAGTTAGAATTTGATTAAAAAAAAAAAAGTGATGACTCTTAAAACGAACATGGCTGTTTCATCCCTGCATGTAATTTGTTTTTGTACTCTAGCTGCGTTATGCCTTGGCTTCTGGATTCATTTCCATTTTCCGGCGTTTGTATGTGGATATATGAGTTGTGCTTAGTTTCTCTTCTATTTCTTTCTTGATGAACAAGTAAACATTTGATCTATTTTTCCAGAGATGAATGATTTAGAATCTGGATTTTATGCTTTGGGATATTCACCTTGGTCCATACTGCTCTCCACCAAGGCTTTTGTGTTCCCTTTTCTTGCCTCCAATGATACCCACTACTTATAGTGTATTTCCTAGTTGGTTTTAACCACCCATTCCCTCTATACCCAGATGCGAATTTTGCCTTGACATTGCACACCTTTTTCCAGTACCAGCAGCTGTCTGGGGGTGGGGTGTATTGCCACCAGTCCTCTCCCTTCAAGTAAAAATGATTTATCCATTTAACTCAGAGGTCGTAAGGTTTATTGGCTATGCTCCATACGTATTTGGCCACAACAGCCTCATTCCAGACCACACAGTCAGTTATCCCCGATCCCCCTTGCTTCTTTGTTTTGCATACTATATCACATGCTATTAACGAGGCCTTTGTTGTGTTTACTTGCCCACTCCAAATGAAATTTCTGCACACTGTTGTTATATCCTTCAACACTCTTTAGGCAGCACAAAAATAGTCAGCCAGTAGGTATGCATATGCATGAGGGCAGAGTTGACTAGTTGTACTCTTCCCGCATAGGATAAGTTCCTTGATCCCCACATCTTCACTTTAGCCACCACCAACATTTCAAAGTCAATAACAGATAGTCTCTTCGAAGTTATAGGCACTCCCAAGTATCTAAATGGGAGTTTTCTTTTTTGTGTATCCTGTTAGTTCACATAGGTCTGATTTTCCATATTTGCTGTAAATATGTTTTATTTTAGAGCATTGGTTTGCAATCCTGAAGCATCAGAGAAAGTTTTCAAGCCCCTCAACATTAGAATAATAGGCATATAAATTCTCCTTTACAGAACACTAACATGTCATCAGCAAAGCACATATGTTTTAACTTGAGCCCTTTGCTCCTAGTATGGTATTTGAATCCCTCTTGCTAAGCTACCCATTGCATCAACCTTGTAAAGTATTCCATACAGAGAACAAACAACAAAGGGGATATAGGGTCCCCTTGCCTCAAACCCCTCTCTCTCCCCCCCTCCCCCTCGACATTTCCATGTAATCCACCATTTATTGCAATTTTATACCTGGGTGTGGAGATACACTCCATTGTCCACTTGATAAACTTGCAAGGGAAATTTAAACCATACATCATTTCCTCCACAAAGCCCCATTCCACAGAATCATATGCATTCCTTAGATCAACCTTGGTGAGGCAACTCTTTACTGTTTGCTTCCTGTTATAGAGTCGTACTAGGTCCTGACATATCAAGATATTCTGGACAATGCTTCTTCCGGCAACAAATGCACTCTCGTTATTTGAAATAATCTCTGGCAGTACTATCTTCAGTCTTGAGCATAGCATTCTGCTCACTTTATAGACAGTGTTACAGCAAGCTAGCTATTGGTCTGTAATTTCCCACACTTTCAACATGTGACCCTTTTGGGATTAGTGTTATAACTGTGTCATTATTCCTCTTAGCATTTGTCCATTCTCAAAGAATTCCAGTACTCCTGCTACTAAGTCTGTCCCTACAATGTCCCAGCTATCTTTGAAAAACTGACTCCAGGGGATTTATCTCCTCCTATCCCCCAAAGAGCTGTTTTAACATCTCTTGCATTGAATGGAGCCACTAATAAGGAGTTCTGTTCTTCAGATATTACAGGGCCTCTTTTTATCAGGATGTTGTTTACATGTTGTCTATCACCACTTGTTGTTCCCTTTAAGTCAGTATAGTAATCCGTGAATTCCTTACAAACATCCTCTGCATCAGTTAAGTACTTGCCCTCCTTGTCTTTGACCGTAAAGATTCTATTGGTGTTTCTCCTGGCTTTGAGGAAACTATGATACAATTTATTGTTTTGATCTCCCTCTTGAATCTATTTGATCTTACTTCTTTAACGGAAATACTGTTCTTTGGCTTGATTCTTTATGGCATATTCTTTGGCTAGTTTACACTCCTCATTAATCAGGTCTATGCTTCCAGGACTTTGCTGAATCTGTCATTAATCAGGACTTTTCCATTGCCTGAGCTGCTTGTGCTTCGACATCAGTAAACTTTTCCTTGTTGATATTGTGGAGTATTGATTTCAGTCTCCCATTGATATTACAGCATTTCGATAAACAGGACTAAGTTTTTAGTGTTTTGCTGTGTTTCCAGACTATCTCTATATCGCATACCATGATGAAGAATGGGGAGTTCATGTCCATGATCATAAGTTAGCATCCTTTTTGTGCATTTTTGCATATTTGTCAGTTTCATTCTTGGACTAATTTCCTTGTTTTAAACACGCAGTTTTCTCTTTGAGTTGTTGGGGTTAACCGATGCACAAGTTGGTTTATTCAAGTCAGTTTTAAAGAAAAGGCGAGATTTCAGGTAGGTTTTGCTGGTCTTTTAACTGATTCTTGATGAACATTTTCAAAAAAAAAAGATACCTTAGCTGTATTTTGCCTTCTACTTTCCTCCAGGGATGCCTTTTCGGGATTTGATCAAGAAATTGTTTCCAAATACAACAAAACCTCAGTATAAATTGAAGCTAAATGGACAAATTCCATAGTGAATTAAAGCTTAAAGGTGAATCCTCCTAATCCAACACGATATTTCTTTGACAGTTCTTTTGGAAGGTGAAATTTAAGAGACTCTTTTGAGCGTGAAATTGACGCAACAACTTAAATGCACTCAAGTAGAAAAGAATTGTCCAAGTGATACTTAAATGACGTGAAATTGACGCAACAACTTAACTTGAGTTTAAAGTGCTCATTTTTGGTGTATTTAATGGACAAAAATTGTCCAAGTGATACTTAAGGTACTATTTTATACCTATTACCAAAGAAAAGGACCATTTTAAAGAAAAGAATTATATAAATTATCTTTTGGAGACAGTACACAGAAGAACATCTAAAACCTAAGTCTTCTCCGAGAGCTCAAATTTCGGCCGCACAAATGGAATCTAACGGAGATGAAGCCTCCCATCGACACCAAAAGCGGAGCAAACACACTAGCAATGCTCGATTTTCCTCTACTTCAATTCAAGATTCAAGCTATATATTCCCTATTTTTCCAACAGAACTCATCAATGAAATCCTCGTTGAGCTACCGGTGAAATCACTTCTGAAATTCAAGTGTGTTTCAAAATCCTGGCTTGGTTTAATCTCTAGTTCTGATTTTGTCAAGACCCATCTCAGCAAATCTGCTAATAACAAGGCCTGCCATAGGCTTATGCTAGAGTTTGATTCACCTGAAAACAAACTTATAAAGGACTGTTCTGTTAGTTCCTTACTTCATGACCATGTTACTAGGGCAATTGACTTGGATTATCCTCCGAAAAAATCCCATCAATCTATTAAGGTTGTGGGATCTGTCAATGGGTTGATTTGTGTTGCCATTGATAATAAAGACTTGTTTCTCTGGAATCCGTCAGTTAGGATGCTCAAGAAATTGCCTAGTTCTAGAATCGGTCACTTTTACATGTACGGTTTTGGATACGATGAGCTTCATGATGATTATAAGGTAGTGGGTATTACACGTTATCATGTGGGCAAGATATATAGTCTAAATAATAATTCATGGAAATGTTTGGATGGTTTTGAGATTTTGATACGATTAAATAAGTCGGGTATGCTTGTGAATGGGAAGCTTCATTGGGCTATTTCTACTAAGAGTTTTGGTTGTTATAATGATTGGGACATCATATTTGTTGACTTGGCTGACGGGAGATGGGGAGAAGTGGAGAAACCTTGCTACAAAGAAGGAAATTTTGATTTTTCACCATGCCTCGGTGTGTTGGGAAATGATCTTTCTATATTTTGTCATCATCTAAGGAGTCACGCAGATTTATGGGTTATGAAGGAGTACGGGGTTAATGAATCTTGGACAAAGATGTTTATCATCAACTATCCTTTTGATTTCGTGGGATATAGTTTATTTGGTCCACCCTTCTACATGTCAAGTGAAGGTGAACTTTTGTTTAAGAATAGGTCACTTTTCATGATTTACAATCCAAATGATATTTCGATCAGATTCTCAGACGTTACCAACTATGGTCACCTTGTTGAGGCAAATCCCTACATTGAAAGCCTAGTTTGGCCCTTTGTTGCAAAACATACCAGTAATGCAACAACATCAAAGGCCTCAAAAGCTCAGATGAAGACACTCGTGTGATAAATAATTAGTAAGAGTTCTCTATTCATTTTTCTCAAGAGCTATTAAATTCTGTTTCTTTTCTCATTTATAAAACAACAAGACACTGCATATCATAGACATCTTTGCACCATATCTGTTTGTAGATCTTTTTAGTCCTTTTTTCTTCATGAAACTTCTTCTTTGCAAGAACAATTATTTTGGTTCAAGTGCTTGGTGTATTCATCTTTAAGCGAAATTGCACTCAACATTGTTTCGTTAGGACTATCTTCTTTTTGTTTTACTTTTGGTCAAATATCAAAGGCTGAAGTGTCTTTCACATTGTCAATAACGTTGACATAACCAATGGTTCCGTGCAAGGATAGAGCATCTCAGGAAGTAAATTTAGTTGCTTTGATCATGAGTGCGGGATGGGGTCAAAAGCACGAATGTAGGAGATAAAGATAATGGGGATGAGCTTTCTTTAAGAGGGCCCTGTCTATTCTAAAGTGGATAGGATTACAAATTTCGTCATTCTTGTTATATCAATCAAAAATAGTTCCTACAATAGTATATTTTTTAATCATGTTTAGAGTACATTATGTTCTATCATCCACAATATTAAAGTTAAGCTAATTAGGTGCATTGGTTATGTATCACCAAGTGACAGATGAAAACCGTTTTTAAAGCAATTCAAGTGTAATTCCTACTCGTTATGGTATCAACTATCTATCATGATACTTTGAAAATTTGAGACAAGTCAATGTAGCCAAGCAATAACAAGGAAATAGAGCTAATCCTTGTAAGAAACAACGGCAAGAGTTCTATGTGTATTGACTTTTATTGTGGTTCACTTTGTTGACTTGCGTCCTTTGTGAGCCATTAAAGTGAAAAATACATCACAAACCAAGGTAATTTATTTTGCATTTAGCTCAATTCGCAAAGGTTGTGGTACTTGTGTCCTAGATAACAGGTTCGAGCCCCGTGCCAAGCAAACTAACTCTAGCATTTAAGTGGGAGAGGGTAGAAGCTAAGGCCTATCATCCCCGAGTCCAAAGGTTGAGGTTGGCCAAAAGACCGGCTAGAGACGGATTTCTCGATCATAAAAAAAACAATATGAAGGAGAAAAGGGGAAGAGGCCTAAAGGTCTGTATAAGGAATATCCTTGCAAGTTAGACTTATTGGAGCCAAAGAGGGGCATGGTTTTTATGTAAATGGATTACTCTAAACTAATTACCCAATTTTTGGCAGCATAATATGCTGCACTTGGATTAGAGTGAGTGTAGCTTGTGATTTATTCTTACTCTTTTGGTATTTATATTGACTATGTATACCACTTGAAGTTGCACTTGCATGTTCCATCTAGATATCAGATAAGTTAACTTATGTATATTTGTTCTTGTTTATTGCTTTAAAGTTGAATGAAAGCAAATTATGACATGTCTCAAATGTTGTTGGTAGGTAGATAGAGCTCATCTTTTTGCTTAAACAAGGCTTGTTTGCTACATGTTAAACATAGATCATGCACGGGGATAGCCTGCATGTGGTACTTTGGTAACTGTTCTTTTCATGATAGGTTTAAATAGTGTTTTGTTAACTGTTATGTTTTACTGAACTTTCAGGAAGTGAATGTTGATGTTAGGAAAAACTAATCTACTCCCTGGCTATTGCATGGATTGCAATGAAGAAGGATGGATTCTCTCTGGTCTTATTGTTCTTTATCATGTACTAATGTTGTTTCTTTACTCATTGAGCAAGACTTACATATGCTAGCTAATTGTGTATCGCATTTTGTTAGTTGCTTGAAGGCAAGTTCATCGTGATTAATGTTGAATAAGCTTCTCTTTTCATATGGATATACTATTATATGGAATATTAGGTTGAGATTGATCTGAACTAGATGTTGATCTGCTTTGCTACTTATGATCATGATTCGTTCTAGTTGTAACGATATCTTAATCCACGAAAAGGAAAAAGAAGAGCGTGAATTTATCCGGTCATACATAGTTACATGAAAAGTTAGAAGGGTTCATACAGTACTACATTTGTTCGTTACTCTATGAACTTGGTTGAAAAAAAATTCTCTTGACTAACATTTTGATGCTGACCTCATGGTTCTCAACCACTTCATTGATCACTAGGCCACGCCTTTGGGTGCGACATTTTGTAGTCCTTTAAGTATGCAAAATTTGGTCACTTAATTCAGGACCTGACAAAATGATAAAAGCTCCAAGCCAAACGGTAAAAATAACACCCTAAATGACGGTATGTAGTGTAGCGTGTGACGTGTGGATTAGATGCACGTCACGAGTCCAAACTCTGTTGCAGGCAAAAACCTGGCATTTAAATAAGGAAGGATAAAATAACAGGCTCATTATCCAACGCATTTCCAAAGCTTGCGCCACTCACCCTCGAGAATGTTTCAGTTTGACTAAAACGAAACGCATGACTTCTAATAATTTTGCCTATAATATAACTCAGTAGTTCCATTGGAATGTTAAACTTAAGAATCGAAAGCTGCTTAATGATGTTGGTAAAATGTGAATGGACTTAATTATTTAACAACTTGGGTATTTTCCAAGTCTATAAAGAAATTGAAGTTATAGAGTAATCATGCGACTTGAATCTCTTTAAAGAAAGCAAAATATATTTCTGCCTCAACCTAAAAGATTGTTAGTATAATTTCCGTATTGTACTTATACTTTACCAACATATATACAGATACGTAGGTTGATTTTTCATACGGTCACTCAATTTTCTTCAACAACGAAAAGTAACTTTCTGACATATTTAATAACTATTATTAGTTGAGTGACCATACGAAAAATTAACTCACAAATATGATCGGTGGTCTAAACCCGCACCATATGTAAGGTTCTAAACAAATAAAAGACAAAAAGAGACTTTGGGTTTATGCAGTAAAAACTTATAGTCAAATTCAATTAAATTGTTGTAATTTGTCTCTTTTTGAATCTGCAAAATTCAGTTACAGCAAAATGCATATGCCAGATTTTAGCTTAAGCTAAAGATAACTTTCAATTAAATGTTCTTACATGTATCAAAGAATTGAGAAAATCAAACTCAGATTTTGTTGCAATAACACAAATTCTGAAAAGAAAAAAAAAAGATTACATTTTACATTAAAATAAAATTATGGAAGCAAACAAGAGACATAATCATATCGTCCAACTCCTAGCTGGCTACGTTGACTATTACTCACTCCATTTTATTTTACATGAGAGTCTTTTCTTTATATTCCATTTAAAAACAATGAAACTTTTTATACTTCTAAAAAGCATATCTATAGCCAGTGGCAAAACTAAAAGTTTTAATTGTTATGGATATTCAAGATTCAATATATGCGTGTATATGTATATAAAAAAAACTAATATTTATGAGACAACAAAATATTTTGATGAAAGTGTTCCACTGATCACCCTTAAGCCGATATGGTTGTATTTGCGGTACTTATAGCGACAAAGATATTATTACACATACAACTTAAACGACGAACACGAGTTCTAAAAACATTTCTTTCCTTTTTATTAAGCTCAGTATCTAATTGTCGTCATATTAAATAAAATAATGGGAGTAACTATATTAAAGACCATGAACATAAGTGAAGAGAACAAGCAATATAATGTCTTCAGATAAAACAAATTGTAGATAAAACCATGTAGATTTTAGTTTCATACATTTAATGACAAAATTCTAAGTCCTACTTCCAAACCAATCTGCATTTACTTGTAACATTTATTTTTCATTACTTAATTTAAAGGCAAAAAAATATAATCTGATTTTTATCCTTTTGAGCACCATATATACATATCTCATTGTCCAAATTCCCCTTTCTTGAAATCTTGTTGCAATTTTTTTTCAACATACTCCAAAAAAAAAAACTTCTCTTTAATTTTTGAAAATTTTGCAATGGTTAATTTTGCAAAGGAAGAAGTTGAAGTTGTTGTAGTTGGAGCTGGTCCATCAAGATTAGCTATTTCATCTTGTTTGAACAGATTGTCCATAAAAAATATTGTGTTATAAAAAGAAGATTGTTGTGGCTATTTGTGGAAGAAAAAGACTTATGATAGACTTCACTTGTATTTATCTAAAGATTTTTGTTCATTACCTCTGATGCCACATTCAACTTCATCACCAAAGTATATGCCAAAAAATGAATTTATTTAATATTTAGATGAGTATGTTGAAAATTTCAACATCAAACCAAAATTTCAAAGTTGTGTTGAATTAGCCTTTTTCAACATAGAGGAGAAAAAATGGAATGTCAAATCACGAAATGTGGCTAGTGGTGAAATGAAAATTTATGCTTGTGATTTCTTAGTTTGGGCTACTGGTGAGAATAATGAAGGCTATATTCCAGAAGTGCTAGGGCTTGAAAATTTCAAAGGGGAAATTATTCATTCAAGTGAGTATAAATCAGGTCAAAAGTATGAAGGAAAAAATATTTTGGTTGTTGGATCTGGAAATTCTGGTATGGAGATTGCTTTTGATCTTTCAAATTACGGAAGTCACCCACAACCACTACCACTAGCCATCACTATCATCAACCGCCAATTATCTTTTTTGATATAGTGATAGATTAATTTAGTATTTTATTAAATTTATATATATTAATTTAATGAAAAACAAATCGTGTATATTCAAAAAAAAATTAATTATTTAGTATTTATATCTTAATATAACATCTTATATTCACATTTGTATTCAGATGTGCATTCAGATTATTCATATGTGCCAATCTCAATGGAAAAAAAAAGTAATTAAGAAAAATAAAACTAATGTAATATGTTGAATGTCCTTTCTCCCTTAAGGCTTCATCATCTTCTTATTTATAAGTCATAACTAATTTAGACAATTTTAATTTTTCATAAAACCTCAAGAGTTTTAACTTTTACTAGTAGTTGTAGTTTCTTTCTTTAGTCTATTTTTTATCTGAAAATAAGTTTAATTCACTTCACCTCCAATAATTTCTTCCAATTCTTCTTTTCTAAATCAAAGATTATCCCAATTTCCATCGAAATCAGTATCTTATCGTCGTCCTATCATCTGTATAATAGAGTTCATCATTTGCAATAGAATTTACAAACATATTGTCTGAGCATGATAAAATATTGCAAAAACAGCCTCAATTTTGAACACAAATGTGTTTTAACAAAATCCATTGTCAATTTATTGGCTACTATCGTCAGTGGAGGACATTTGGGGAAAATAGCCCTACAAGTAATTTTCTTAAAAAGGAGGATATTGATTGACCAGAAAGTGATTAATGAATATAGAGTTGGATTATTGTAATTACAAAAAAGTTGGCATAGAGATATTAAAATTTCGCAAAATCCATTGAAAATTTATTGGTTACTATCGTCAGTGGAGGACATTTGGGGAAAATAGCCCTACAAGTATTTTTCTTAAAAAGGGGGATATTGGTTGACCAGAAAGTGATTAAGGAATATGGAGTTGAATTATTGTAATTACTAAAAAGTTGGCATAGAGATATTAAAATTTCCCAAAAACATATAAATATCTCAGTATTCCATTTTCTAAATCTCACAAATTAGAAATTTAAAATTCACATTCGTTTTCTCATCATGTAACAAAATTTGGAACCTTTAGGTTTAAATGAAGTCAAACTCATTAATGCTTAATCCTAAAAGACTCACTCTCAACAACAACAATAATATCAGTAACAACTCAATATAATCTCACGAGCGGGGGAAAGTCTCACTCTCCTTTATTTAAATTGAAAAAAAAGCCATGAGTCATTTTCTATTAAAAGTAGACTCAAGTATCCCATTTTATCAAAGAGGAGTATGTTGTGGTTAAGTTTGTCGTATCAACAACTTTTTATACCATTAGGTCATTTTTAATTGTTTTAACAAATAATATATTTTATTTTTAAGATTTAAACTCTCGTATTTTAAAAAAACATGTCAATAGATATCATTTAGATGATTTGATAGTGTAAAAAATTATTTATACCGATGATGTATAAAACTTAGACTCCTTATTTAATTTTACCTTTCTTAAATTATCCATAGTATGCAGCTTTAATCTCTCCCTAGTTAGTACTTGCACTCGCATAACTTCTCCCATTTGGGAAGGTAAAACCCTAAGATAGAAAACATTCACAATCTGCATTATTGAATAAAAAGCAAACTTGGGAGGAAGATAGAACGGCATAGAAGCAAGCCGATCCAATCGGGGAGGCCGCCTATGGACGATTACGGATGCAGCTCTTAGATAGCGGATTCATCCGCATTTTTTATATGATCATAAAAACTCTTAAAATTTTAACAGATTGGGATGTGATCTCATATTTTTTAGAAGTACATACAACGAATTCAATATTAAGAAATTTAAAATTAAACATATCAAGTTTAAATTTTGAATTTTTCTCTACTCAAGAAGAGAAAGTTGTGATTCTTAGTTTTGAAGAAGGAGAGGAGCGGAAGGTTTTATAATGAGAAGGGTTTTATTTTTTCAACAAATAAATTTATATCAATCCATCCAGGTTCAAGGTAGGGTGATCTAATGTACCCGGACCTTCAATCTCTTCTCTATGGGGGAAATGGCTACAAAACCAATTGACCCCTCTAAAGAAAGGCGGGTTATATATTTGCTTGACCCATCTAGATTTAACCCTAGATATACTCGAATGACAAGGTTGGATACGGATATAAATATCTGTTGATGTCAGCTCAAGAAACATACAACAACCAGCTAAGGGGAAAATGGCATTTGTCCATGCATTTTTCAAAAATTATAGAGATGTCGATCGTTCAGTGTCATGAAGGGCGCGAATTTAACACCTGTTTGGATTTTGGTTTTCGTGGTGTTGTTTGTGTATGTCTTTCAAATTCTTTATCCTTGTAACCAAGCAACCCCTAGTGTTGTGGAAGGACTTTGTACATGTTTTACAAGGTCAATTTCTATGAAGAAGTGATGCAAAGTCACAATATTGGTGATATTGCAATAGTACCTTATTGAGACTATGTTGATACACAAAGTCTTTATTAGGTAATATATTATTCTTGCACAATCTTCTACATAAAGAAGGACATCATACTAGGGATTGAACAAGTGATCCTGTTTTTGCCTCAACTTCTTGTATGGCTACAAAGAGTACTAGCTCTTAAACATACATCTTATGGATTAGAGTGGGAGGTGGCATCGGGAGTCAAAGGAATGATTAAGGACATATGCCTACTAATTGGGTATGAAGGTCCTAATTTCCTTGCAAAAGTAGTTCCTAATTTATCTGTTTCAATATGTTCTTGAGCAAATAAAGGAGGAATTGCTAGATATATAAAATTATCAAAGTTTTCTCGATTGCTCCCCCTTAGTCAAAAGGCTTGCCACCCTGTTCTTCTTCTGAAAGCTATGGTTGAGAGATGGAACTCCTAATATAATTAGTACACCGATCACCTGTAATTATTTATAAGTGATTTTTGTTGAAATTAATGTGATTACCTTCTTGGAGTCGATTGAAATTTCATGTGCGTGAAGATTATTTTCCACAGGGAGAGAATTCAATACTCATCAATAGCTTAACAATTTATGGATTTACAGAGTCATCTAGTCATGCGCATTGTTTGCCTAACATGGAGAAGGCAGTGCAAGAGAAATAAGTGATTGAATTTTGGGATTTCAAACAATACTTCTAAGGCAAGAAGCAAGGGCATAACAGGTGCATGAAAGTTGTTGATTCATAAGTCGTATTTTTTTTTCTTCCTCAAATGGAATGTGGTGGCATTCTTCTATTACTTGCTACAATTGCTTTAGCGCGAGAAGCAAGGAAAGGGTAGACAGTGAAAAAAGGAAATGGCATGAGAGAAATTTACTCGGCAATTCACTTGGTGACTTCACGATTGCCAAAGAAGCATCAAATGTTCTCTATGGAGCAATTCTTAATCAAATTGCAAGCACTGACTCTCAGAATAGAAGATCAAAAAGAATGATCTTCACGCCCAGAAATGCATTTTCCTTGAAAATTCCTTGATGTTTATAATTTTGTCAGCAGCCCATTATATTTTCTCCACTTTGCCCAGAAATGCATTTTCCTTGAAAATTCCTTGATGTTTATAAGATACATAGAATTAATGTACACTGAGCAAGTTCATACTCCATCTCATTGCTAAGTCCACAAATCTGTACAAAGTGTTATGACAAACCAGTACAAAAACAAGAGGTTAACGAGTGGTACGTTACCTAGCTCATACAAGATACTCCATAAGTCCAAACAAGAATGTAAAAAGTTGTTGCAGATGATTCAACGAGATACGCGCAACATACTTCTTCAGGCATATCTATGAGAACAGATCAAAGAAGATGATATGAATGATAACCAAATAGTTCATTTTAGCCTCCTCCCCAACCTCATGTCTGCATTTTTGACCACTTAGCCTTAGGTGCATACTTATTGTTATGCTTTCTTTTGGGCCAACTTTTTGTGTCTGATTTTCCCAACCATTGAGCAGAAGAAGTTCCTCGCGGGGTTTCTTCTGATCTTTTTCTTTTTGTCCAGAGAGAGTCTGGTGGTACACCTTCCTCCTTTGACTGTCCACCTTTGGTAGACCATTTTCCTTTTGACCAAGGAGAGTCGGGTGGTCCACCGTCTGTCCTCCTTGGGCCGTCCCCAACTCGCTGAACGTACTCCTTCCCAACCTTCAGTAGACTATTTTCCTTTTGTCCAGGGAGAGTCAGGCAGTGCACAATCCTCCTTTGACTGTCCCCAACTCACTGAAGTTAGTCCTTCCCAACCTTCGGTAGACCGTAGACCATTTTCTTTTTGTCGCGACAGGTTCAGAAGGTATAGCCTCCTTATTCTTGATATCTCTACAAGGAAGGGTGATTACATTTCTATCTTCTTTAATATTCCTTGTCTGAGAATCTTCTTGAAAGGGAGAAGCATGGCCAAACAAATGATATTTTAATGTGGGTACGTACTTCAACAAGGCCATCCACAAAAGCAGAAATGTATTCACTAGTACGCTGGATACACTTGTATATGCGTTTTACTTCTCCTTTCCCAACCGCCCTTGCGACATTTTGAGACCGGTCAGTGAAATCCTCAACCTGCAAAGATCACGATAAGCCATTAATTCAGCACTTCAAAAGAGATTTCTAAGCAGAAAGGACATTAATAAATGAAAGATAACTACACTGATGCAGCAAACTTTGGAGTCCCATGTTTTAGATAGCCAAGATGCTTCATAGGTGCTTGCACATAGTCCTTTGGCCCATAGCTTCTAAATCGACAATAACTGCAATGAAATGAGACCATAAGGAACCAGAAAACTAGATGTTTTCTTTGTTTCCATGGGGACCTGCATTTCAGTTCTTCTGGTCTATTTGATATGAGAAATAGTTGTTTCAATTAAATTGACCGATGTAAGAAATGTATGCGGTTAATATGAAAAAAACTTCACAAATATTTTTTCTTTTTTTTTGGTAATAAAATGTGAAATATTACCATTACCAACAAACTAAACAAATACAGCAAAAGAGCACCATGACTTTGACCCCCTTCTGAGAAGTTTATCAAAGATTAGTAGGCCTCAAGAAAAAGCAAAAACTAGTTACATATAGCCTGTACTAAGTATGCAATTTCCTACCTCTCCTAGTGTATTGAAACATATCTAACCTGATAAAAACTGAACACACTTGATTTCAGTATATAGATGAGATTACAAGGCTGTTGTTATATACAAAAAGAAAAGGCACCTAAATGGAAAGATAATATATAGTAATTAATACAAACACCTAAATGGAAAGATAATTAACATTCAATGAAAATAGAATAAAATCAATTTAAGCTCTAATCCCACCAATCACTCATTCTGTTTCCTAACTTTCCTCACGCGGTACAACTCATTGCAACACGCCCCCTCAAGTTGGTATGTAGATGTCCTTGATACCCAACTTGTCCAATAAGCTGTTAAATGGTATACTCGGAACAGCTTTTGTTAGCATGTCTGCTAACTGGTCTTCTGATTTCACATGTGGAAAACATATTATTTTCTCTTCAAGTTTCTCTTTAATAAAATGCCGATCAACTTCAATATGTTTTGTCCTGTCATGTTGAACAGGATTCTGAGCAATTTGTATAGCTGACTTGTTATCACAGAACATCTTTATTGTTGAACTTGAGTCAAGACCTATTTTTGTTAATAACCTCTTCAGCCAAAGAAGTTCACAAATTCCCTTTGTCATACTTCTGAATTCCGCCTCTGCGCTAGATAAAGCCACCACGTTCTGTTTCTTGCTTATCAAAGTAACTAAGTTTCCTCCGACAAAGTTCAAATAGCCTGATGTTGATTTTCTATCTGTTGCACTTCCAGCCCAATCCGCGTCTGTATAACGATTAATATTCAAATGATTGTGTTTCTTGCACATAAGTCCTCTTCCAGGAGACGACTCTAGATACTGCAGAATACGAGTGACAGCCCCCATGTGTGCTTCACTAGGATTATGCATGAATTGACTAACAAGACTCACTGCATATGCTATATACGGTCTTGTATGGGATAAATAAATCAACTTGCCAACAAGTCGTTGTTACCTCCCTTTGTTCCTTGGCGTCTGATTCGGATGCTCTTTCAGTCCATGATTTTGGACTATATATAGGAGTGTCAACTGGTCTGCAATTGAGCATTCCTGTTTCTGCCAATAAGTCAAGAACATATTTTCTTTGGGGAAGGAAAATTCCTTCGCTAGATCGGGCCACCTCTATCTCAAGAAATTACTTAAGCCCTCCAAGGTTCTTCATTTCAAACTCAGTAGCTAAATACCGTTGCAACGTACTTCATATTCTCTTCTTTGTCATTCCCTGTAATTATCATATCATCAACATAGATAATTAAGGTTGTCACCATACCTCTCCGGTGATTTAAGAATAAGGTGTGATCAGCATTGCTTTGCTTGTAACCTCGTCTCTTCATGGCCAAGCGAAAGAGCCCAAACCATGCTCTTGGTGACTGTTTCAATCCATATAATGCTTTGTTTAACTTGCATACAGTTCGTGCTTGTGAAGCAGCAAAGCCTTGTGGAATTTCCATATATACTTTCTCTTCAAGATCACCATGTAAGAAAGCATTTTTTACATCATATTGATGTAATGACCAATTCAAATTAGCAGCAAGCGATAGTAGTACTCTCACTGTATTTAATTTTGCTACAGGAGAAAAGGTCTTTGTATAATCTATACCATAAGATTGAGTGTATCCTTTTGCCACAAGTCTCGCTTTGTAACGGTCAATCGATCCATCAGCACTGTATTTGATAGTGAACACCCACCTGCATCCTACCACTTTCTTTCCCTTAGGTAGCGATACTAGTCTCCATGTATTCATATTTGTAGAGGATAGCTTGTACGTGAGTGCTTTGAGCGGTTTTGAAAAAATTTATGTGCTAATTAACATAGTCAGCTATTGGGTATTTTGCTTTCTTTTCTTCAAGAGATGGAGAGTATCGATTTGGTGGCTGCCCTCGATTATGCCTGAAAGGGAGTTTATATGTGGAAGGACTATCTAGTTCATTAGGAGTAGAATTCAGAGATTGTACCTCAGGACTGCACTCAGGAGATTGGTCCTCTTGTGGTACTAAGCTTTGAGTGACAATTTGTTCTGTCAGTTGCTCATGTGTATATTCTGGCCCCTCCTGCACATCCTCTCTATAAAATCTTAAAGAGAAAAGTAGTGGAAAGATGATTTTATTCATTCAGCAGCCAAGCAATAAATACAACAAAGAATAACAACCTACAGCTAAACTTAAGTAAACTAACTGCTAAGTGTACTCCTAAACAATAGGAGGAGTCTTATACAGATACTCAAATACAGTAATTATAGCAATAACTAATGCTAATAAGATAAGGTAGATAATGATGCTTAATACACCCCCTCAAGTTGGGTGTGGTGCAACAACGCCTAACTTGGAACGACACCTTGCAAAGGCTGGTTTTGGTAACGGCTTGGTAAATGTATCAACAAGTTGATCACAAGCATGAGTGTGTTTGACAAGAACCTGATGCGCTTGAACTAGGTTCCTAACATAGGAGAAGTCTGCAGCAATATGTTTCATGCGGCTATGAAACACTGGGTTATGACATAGATATGTAACACCAACATTGTCACAAAAGATTGTGGGTGTCTTTGGAATGGTGATACACAGTTCATTCAGCAAGTTGCGCACCCATGTGAGTTCTGCAAGTGCGTTTGCAACTGATTTGTACTCTGCTTCAGTGGATGAGCGAGCTACAGATTGTTGCTTTTTTGAAGACCAACTCACTGGATTATGCCCAAAGAAAAGAATATAACCTGATGTGGATATTCTGTCATTCGGGTCTCCAGCCCAATCAGCATCAGCATACATGTAAAGATTGTGGTCTGAGTTACGAAGAATTCGAAGGCCTGAAGTTGCCGTGGCTTTGAGATACCGTAGTATCCTTTTAACCGCCTTCCAATGTTCATCAGTAGGGTTGTGAATAAACTGTGACAGTTTGTTGACAGCGTAAGAAATGTCAGGCCGTGTGAATGATAAGTATTGTAACCTACCAAGGGTGCGCCTGTATAGTGTAGCATTAGCAGGTGGAGAACCATCAGCTGGCCGAGGTAGTTGACCAGAGCACATTGGTGTCAAAACGCCTTTATAATTTTGCATGTCCAATTCAGATAGAGTGTCAAGAATGTATTTGGATTGAGAGAGAATAAGACCATCTGGCACTTTTTTAACTTCAACACCCAAAAAGTAGTCTAAATAACCAAGATCCTTCAAAGAGAAATGAGATCCCAAGGAATCAATAACGTGTCTAATCAATTTGGGATGATTTCCCGTGATCAAAATGTCATCAACATAGATGAGCACATAAACAGTTGCAGCCAGATTCTTCAAAATAAACAAAGAGGTATCGGATTCAGACTTAGTAAATCCCATTTTATGTAGATGATCATGCAATGCAGTATACCAAGCCCGGGGGGCTTGTTTAAGACCATAAATGGCTTTTTTTAGTCTGCAAACATGAGAAGGGAATTAGGAATTAACAAAGCCTTGTGGTTGAGACATAAAAACCTCTTCAGTCAACTGGCCCGGTAGGAAAGCATTATTGAAGTCGAGTTGATGAATCGGCCAATTGTTCTGCACTGCTATGGATAACACAAGTCGCACTGTTGTTGGCTTGATAACAGGACTGAAGGTTTGATGAAAATCCAAACCAGGGTGCTGCGTGAAACCCTTTGCAACGAGGCAAGCTTTGTATCAATCTATAGAGCCATATGCTTTTCTTTTAATGCGATACAACCATTTGCAGTCCACAACATTCTTCGTTGGGTCTCGTGGTACCAGTTCCCACGTGTGATTCTTCATCAAAGCATCATATTCTGCTTTCATAGCTTGTCTCCACTCGTCATGGATGATAGCTTGTTTGAATGTTGTTGGTGAAGGAGTGAAGTGAGTGAGAAAACTGAATTGTCTTTTGGGCTTGGTGATGTTATTCTGGGACCTAGTGATTATTTTGTTTGGTGCATGCTCTGGAGTTGGTATGGGGGGTTGTTGTGGGGAGGGATTTGCGCTTCCAGGAAGTGAAGAAGGTGTCAATTGTGAATTGGTGATTGGAGATGGAGCAGCAGGGGTTTGGTGAACAGTCTTCGTGTTGGGTTTACGTCTATGATATGTTAGCAAAGGTGCAGGCTGTGTGCTTGAGGTCGTGTGATGCTGGGAAGAGGGAAAGGAAAGTGGAGAATTGCCTGGATTAGCTGCAGCAGCGGCTGGTACCTGGCCAGAATTGAAGGAGTGAGTATTATCTTTCGTATGTTGATATTACTACTGAAGTGAAATAAGATTCATCGTTTGATTGACCAAATAAGTAAAAGAATGAGAAGATGGTCCTGAAGAAAATACAGTTATCAATTAGCAGCAAGGGAAGACCGAAACTAGCCCACAAGAAAATGAACAGTTAGCTATTCGCAGCAAGGAAAAAGCCAAAGCTAGTTACTTTACCAGATCTTAATCCTTGTACAAGAATTGACGAGTTTCCTTTTTTTTCCCTAGTTATGTTTTTTTAGTAGAAAAAAATTAATCAAGAAGTCCCCTGGATCAAACACAACTCTAAGAAGTACCTAAGCAAAGATTTCCAAGTCCCTGGTGCTTCTCTCTTTTTTACACTGTCTAGAGGCATAACATCACGAAACACTGATCAATAAGGGAAACAATTTCCAGCGGCATTTATCATGAAGTTGAAGACAAAATTATTGTTACTTGAAAATAGAGCAATACAGTAAAAAGAGTATGTGCTTTACATATGAATTGCTCGTTCTAAGTTTGAGAAAATAAACATTATTTAACAACACTTGACAATAAAATACTCTTTCAAGTTATTTGTTACTCAACTGGTTTGATCTAAGCTTTTCAGCCCCATTTTTGTTGCATCCTCGGACCCTACCGCAGAGAAAGCACAAACTAAGCTTTCAATATAGATTTCCGCCTCGCCCCAGCCATAAGAGTTAATACCTTTGGATATTGCACGAGTCACCCTTTGGATTGTATATCATGAAAGTTGATCCAAACACAACCAAATTTTCACCTTTATTTGCTATGTGCAAGCATATTTGCCCAAGAGTTTCATTCCCCAATCGATACTCATGATATTTGATGGTAAACATCTTTTTAGTCGAAGATTCTTTGGCTCCATACTTTATAATCATCATGGAACTCATCATATTCAAAACCATATACTCGTGGGGTAAATACCCTAGAGTAGTTTTAGGTTCAGACAATTTTTTGTACTTTCTAATTGATGTATTCCACAGAAACAATTCCATGCCCTCAATGACAAGACAAATCATTCCGTTGGCAGAACCTGCAATACAAACACCATATAGATCTAGTGTGGGATAATCCGTCTTTTGCCTCGGTAACAGACTCATTAAATAAAGACCTAAGACTACAATAATCTTTAAATGTGCAGTTACTAAGACAATCCATCATAACGTTATGGAGGATGTATTCCTTGTTATTAGCAGATAAGCTGAGATGGGTTTTGACAAATTCAGTGCTAGAAATCAAAGCAAGCCAAGATTTTGAAACACACCTGAATTTCAAGAGGTGTTTCACAGGAGAATTGCAGTAACCAGTACTGCTGGCAAAACAAGAATTGAATTTTGCATTGAAATTGATGAAAATTGAATAAGGGCATTTTAGACTTTTAACAGGGTTTGTGTGTAAATATATAGTAATGAAAAATAAGGGCATTTTAAACTGTTAACTTACTCTAACCTGAACCGCCATAGCCTCAACCACAGCATAGCTCGTAATTAATTCTTATCCTTTTGATTTGCAGGGAAGGAATTACTCATTCTTGTAGCATCCACAGTAAGCTCGAGTTTTCGGTGCAACGAAGAAATACTCCTCCTATGTAATGTAATCATTCATTCTTTATTTTGTTATTTTAGTTTTTCTGAGTTGTTTAGTTTTTAGTTGTAGTTTGTCCAATTGTACTGGTGTTTACTACTTTCAACTTCCTTTTCTCCACTGTCCAGGGCCATGTAAACACGCAGAATAGAATTTCGCATAGGCTGATACTGAATTTCCTGAATTTAAGTAGATAACGGGTATCTGAAAAAAGCCTACAGTTATAAGTATGTCAATGCCATACCTCTATTCTGTTGAATTTTGCAATCAGTTCTTCGGAAACATTCTTATTCTCATTCTTTCTTTTGTTATTTTAGATTTTCTGAGTTTGTTAGTCTTTAGTTGTAGTTTGTCGGATTCATGTACTGGTGATTAGCTGATTATAATATTCCAGTTTCTTCACTGTATACGCCCAAAATACAATTTCACATAAGCTTATACTGAGATGTGGTTTGGAGTCACAAAACTTTGGTAAGTATATTATCATTAAGGACAAAAACAAAAATGTTCGTTAAAGAAAAAGAGAGTATATCTTCATCAAAAGAAAAAGGGGAACATATGATTGAGTTAGAATTTGATTAAAAAAAAAAAAGTGATGACTCTTAAAACGAACATGGCTGTTTCATCCCTGCATGTAATTTGTTTTTGTACTCTAGCTGCGTTATGCCTTGGCTTCTGGATTCATTTCCATTTTCCGGCGTTTGTATGTGGATATATGAGTTGTGCTTAGTTTCTCTTCTATTTCTTTCTTGATGAACAAGTAAACATTTGATCTATTTTTCCAGAGATGAATGATTTAGAATCTGGATTTTATGCTTTGGGATATTCACCTTGGTCCATACTGCTCTCCACCAAGGCTTTTGTGTTCCCTTTTCTTGCCTCCAATGATACCCACTACTTATAGTGTATTTCCTAGTTGGTTTTAACCACCCATTCCCTCTATACCCAGATGCGAATTTTGCCTTGACATTGCACACCTTTTTCCAGTACCAGCAGCTGTCTGGGGGTGGGGTGTATTGCCACCAGTCCTCTCCCTTCAAGTAAAAATGATTTATCCATTTAACTCAGAGGTCGTAAGGTTTATTGGCTATGCTCCATACGTATTTGGCCACAACAGCCTCATTCCAGACCACACAGTCAGTTATCCCCGATCCCCCTTGCTTCTTTGTTTTGCATACTATATCACATGCTATTAACGAGGCCTTTGTTGTGTTTACTTGCCCACTCCAAATGAAATTTCTGCACACTGTTGTTATATCCTTCAACACTCTTTAGGCAGCACAAAAATAGTCAGCCAGTAGGTATGCATATGCATGAGGGCAGAGTTGACTAGTTGTACTCTTCCCGCATAGGATAAGTTCCTTGATCCCCACATCTTCACTTTAGCCACCACCAACATTTCAAAGTCAATAACAGATAGTCTCTTCGAAGTTATAGGCACTCCCAAGTATCTAAATGGGAGTTTTCTTTTTTGTGTATCCTGTTAGTTCACATAGGTCTGATTTTCCATATTTGCTGTAAATATGTTTTATTTTAGAGCATTGGTTTGCAATCCTGAAGCATCAGAGAAAGTTTTCAAGCCCCTCAACATTAGAATAATAGGCATATAAATTCTCCTTTACAGAACACTAACATGTCATCAGCAAAGCACATATGTTTTAACTTGAGCCCTTTGCTCCTAGTATGGTATTTGAATCCCTCTTGCTAAGCTACCCATTGCATCAACCTTGTAAAGTATTCCATACAGAGAACAAACAACAAAGGGGATATAGGGTCCCCTTGCCTCAAACCCCTCTCTCTCCCCCCCTCCCCCTCGACATTTCCATGTAATCCACCATTTATTGCAATTTTATACCTGGGTGTGGAGATACACTCCATTGTCCACTTGATAAACTTGCAAGGGAAATTTAAACCATACATCATTTCCTCCACAAAGCCCCATTCCACAGAATCATATGCATTCCTTAGATCAACCTTGGTGAGGCAACTCTTTACTGTTTGCTTCCTGTTATAGAGTCGTACTAGGTCCTGACATATCAAGATATTCTGGACAATGCTTCTTCCGGCAACAAATGCACTCTCGTTATTTGAAATAATCTCTGGCAGTACTATCTTCAGTCTTGAGCATAGCATTCTGCTCACTTTATAGACAGTGTTACAGCAAGCTAGCTATTGGTCTGTAATTTCCCACACTTTCAACATGTGACCCTTTTGGGATTAGTGTTATAACTGTGTCATTATTCCTCTTAGCATTTGTCCATTCTCAAAGAATTCCAGTACTCCTGCTACTAAGTCTGTCCCTACAATGTCCCAGCTATCTTTGAAAAACTGACTCCAGGGGATTTATCTCCTCCTATCCCCCAAAGAGCTGTTTTAACATCTCTTGCATTGAATGGAGCCACTAATAAGGAGTTCTGTTCTTCAGATATTACAGGGCCTCTTTTTATCAGGATGTTGTTTACATGTTGTCTATCACCACTTGTTGTTCCCTTTAAGTCAGTATAGTAATCCGTGAATTCCTTACAAACATCCTCTGCATCAGTTAAGTACTTGCCCTCCTTGTCTTTGACTGTAAAGATTCTATTGGTGTTTCTCCTGGCTTTGAGGAAACTATGATACAATTTATTGTTTTGATCTCCCTCTTGAATCTATTTGATCTTACTTCTTTAACGGAAATACTGTTCTTTGGCTTGATTCTTTATGGCATATTCTTTGGCTAGTTTACACTCCTCATTAATCAGGTCTATGCTTCCAGGACTTTGCTGAATCTGTCATTAATCAGGACTTTTCCATTGCCTGAGCTGCTTGTGCTTCGACATCAGTAAACTTTTCCTTGTTGATATTGTGGAGTATTGATTTCAGTCTCCCATTGATATTACAGCATTTCGATAAATAGGACTAAGTTTTTAGTGTTTTGCTGTGTTTCCAGACTATCTCTATATCGCATACCATGATGAAGAATGGGGAGTTCATGTCCATGATCATAAGTTAGCATCCTTTTTGTGCATTTTTGCATATTTGTCAGTTTCATTCTTGGACTAATTTCCTTGTTTTAAACACGCAGTTTTCTCTTTGAGTTGTTGGGGTTAACCGATGCACAAGTTGGTTTATTCAAGTCAGTTTTAAAGAAAAGGCGAGATTTCAGGTAGGTTTTGCTGGTCTTTTAACTGATTCTTGATGAACATTTTAAAAAAAAAAAAGATACCTTAGCTGTATTTTGCCTTCTACTTTCCTCCAGGGATGCCTTTTCGGGATTTGATCAAGAAATTGTTTCTAAATACAACAAAACCTCAGTATAAATTGAAGTTAAATGGACAAATTCCATAGTGAATTAAAGCTTAAAGGTGAATCCTCCTAATCCAACACGATATTTCTTTGACAGTTCTTTTGGAAGGTGAAATTTAAGAGACTCTTTTGAGCGTGAAATTGACGCAACAACTTAAATGCACTCAAGTAGAAAAGAATTGTCCAAGTGATACTTAAATGACGTGAAATTGACGCAACAACTTAACTTGAGTTTAAAGTGCTCAGTTTTGGTGTATTTAATGGACAAAAATTGTCCAAGTGATACTTAAGGTACTATTTTGTACCTATTACCAAAGAAAAGGACCATTTTAAAGAAAAGAATTATATAAATTATCTTTTGGAGACAGTACACAGAAGAACATCAAAAACCTAAGTCTTCTCCGAGAGCTCAAATTTCGGCCGCACAAATGGAATCTAACGGAGATGAAGCCTCCCATCGACACCAAAAGCGGAGCAAACACACTAGCAATGCTCGATTTTCTTCTACTTCAATTCAAGATTCAAGCTATATATTCCCTATTTTGCCAACAGAACTCATCAATGAGATCCTCGTTGAGCTACCGGTGAAATCACTTCTGAAATTCAAGTGTGTTTCAAAATCCTGGCTTGGTTTAATCTCTAGTTCTGATTTTGTCAAGACCCATCTCAGCAAATCTGCTAATAACAAGGCCTGCCATAGGCTTATGCTAGAGTTTGATTCACCTGAAAACAAACTTATAAAGGACTGTTCCGTTAGTTCTTTACTTCATGACCATGTTACTAGGGCAATTGACTTGGATTATCCTCCGAAAAAATCCCATCAATCTATTAAGGTTGTGGGTTCTGTCAATGGGTTGATTTGTGTTGCCATTGATAATAAAGACTTGTTTCTCTGGAATCCGTCAGTTAGGATGCTCAAGAAATTGCCTAGTTTTAGAATCGGTCACTTTTACATGTACGGTTTTGGATACGATGAGCTTCATGATGATTATAAGGTAGTGGGTATTACACGTTATCATGTGGGCAAAATATATAGTCTAAATAATAATTCATGGAAATGTTTGGATGGTTTTGAGATTTTGATACGATTAAATAAGTCGGGTATGCTTGTGAATGGGAAGCTTCATTGGGCTATTTCTACTAAGAGTTTTGGTTGTTATAATGATTGGGACATCATATTTGTTGACTTGGCTGATGGGAGATGGGGAGAAGTGGAGAAACCTTGCTACAAAGAAGGAAATTTTGATTTTTCACCATGCCTCGGTGTGTTGGGAAATGATCTTTCTATGTTTTGTCATCATCTAAGGAGTCACGCAGATTTATGGGTTATGAAGGAGTACGGGGTAAATGAATCTTGGACAAAGATGTTTATCATCAACTATCCTTTTGATTTCGTGGGATATAGTTTATTTGGTCCACCCTTCTACATGTCAAGTGAAGGTGAACTTTTGTTTAAGAATAGGTCACTTTTCATGATTTACAATTCAAATGATATTTCGATCAGATTTTCAAACGTTACCAACTATGGTCACCTTGTTGAGGCAAAGCCCTACATTGAAAGCCTAGTTTGGCCCTTTGTTGCAAAACATACCAGTAATGCAACAACATCAAAGGCCTCAAAAGCTCAGATGAAGACACTCGTGTGATAAATAATTAGTAAGAGTTCTCTATTCATTTTTCTCAAGAGCTATTAAATTCTGTTTCTTTTCTCATTTATAAAACAACAAGACACTGCATATCATAGACATCTTTGCACCATATCTGTTTGTAGATCTTTTTAGTCCTTTTTGCTTCATGAAACTTCTTCTTTGCAAGAACAATTATTTTGGTTCAAGTGCTTGGTGTATTCATCTTTAAGCGAAATTGCACTCAACATTGTTTCGTTAGGACTATCTTCTTTTTGTTTTACTTTTGGTGAAATATCAAAGGCTGAAGTGTCTTTCACATTGTCAATAACGTTGACATAACCAATGGTTCCGTGCAAGGATAGAGCATCTCAGGAAGTAAATTTAGTTGCTTTGATCATGAGTGCGGGATGGGGTCAAAAGCACGAATGTAGGAGATAAAGATAATGGGGATGAGCTTTCTTTAAGAGGGCCCTGTCTATTCTAAAGTGGATAGGAGTACAAATTTTGTCATTCTTGTTATATCAATCAAAAATAGTTCCTACAATAGTATATTTTTTAATCATGTTTAGAGTACATTATGTTCTATCATCCACAATATTAAAGTTAAACTAATTAGGTGCATTGGTTATGTATCACCAAGTGACAGATGAAAACCGTTTTTAAAGCAATTCAAGTGTAATTCCTACTCGTTATGGTATCAACTATCTATCATGATACTTTGAAAATTTGAGACAAGTCAATGTAGCCAAGCAATAACAAGGAAATATAGCTAGTCCTTGAAAGAAACAACGGCAAGAGTTCTATGTGTATTGACTTTTATTGTGGTTCACTTTGCTGACTTGCGTCCTTTGTGAGCCATTAAAGTGAAAAATACATCACAAACCAAGGTAATTTATTTTGCATTTAGCTCAATTCGCAAAGGTTGAGGTACTTGTGTCCTAGGTAACAAGTTCGAGCCCCATGCCAAGCAAACTAACTCTAGCATTTAAGTGGGAAAGGGTAGAAGCTAAGGCCTATCATCCCCGAGTCCAAAGGTTGAGGTTGGCCAAAAGACCGGCTAGAGACGGATTTCTCGATCATAAAAAAAAACAATATGAAGGAGAAAAGGGGAAGAGGCCTAAAGGTCTGTATAAGGAATATCCTTGCAAGTTAGACTTCTTGCAAGGTCGTGATTAATGTTGAACAAGCTTCTCTTTTCATATGGATATACTATTATATGGAATATTAGGTTGAGATTGATCTGAACTAGATGTTGATCTACTTTGCTACTTATGATCATGATTCGTTCTAGTTGTAACGATATCTTAAGAGCGTGAATTTATCCGATCATACATAGTTACATGAAAAGTGAGAAGGGTTCATACAGAACTACATTTGTTCGTTACTCTATGAACTTGGTTGGAAAAAAATTCTCTTGACTAAAATTTTGATGTTGACCTCATGGTTCTCAACCACTTCATTGATCACTAGGTCACACCTTTGGGTGCGACATTTTGTAGTCCTTTAAGTATGCAAAATTTGGTCACTTAATTCAGGACCTGACAAAATGATAAAAGCTCCAAGCCAAATGGTAAAAATAACACCCTAAATGACGGTATGTAGTGAGCGTGTGACGTGTGGATTAGATGCACGTCACGAGTCCAAACTCTGTTGCAGGCAAAAACCTGGCATTTAAATAAGGAAGGATAAAATAACAGGCTCATTATCCAACGCATTTCCAAAGCTTGCGCCACTCACCCTCGAGAATGTTTCAGTTTGACTAAAACGAAACGCATGACTTCTAATAATTTTGCCTATAATATAACTCAGTAGTTCCATTGGAATGTTAAACTTAAGAATCGAAAGCTGCTTAATGATGTTGGTAAAATGTGAATGGACTTAATTATTTAACAACTTGGGTATTTTCCAAGTCTATAAATAAATTGAAGTTATAGAGTAATCATGCGACTTGAATCTCTTTAAAGAAAGCAAAATATATTTCTGCCTCAACCTAAAAGATTGTTAGTATAATTTTCGTATTGTACTTATACTTTACCAACATATGTACAGATACGTAGGTTAATTTTTCATACTTTCACTCAATTTTCTTCAACAACGAAAAGTAACTTTCTGACATATTTAATAACTATTATTAGTTGAGTGACCATACGAAAAATTAACTCACAAATATGATCGGTGGTCTAAACCCGCACCATATGTAAGGTTCTAAACAAATAAAAGACAAAAAGAGACTTTGGGTTTATGCAGTCAAAACTTATAGTCAAATTTAGTTAAATTGTTCTAATTTGTCTCTTTTTGAATCTGCAAAATTCAGTTACAGCAAAATGCATATGCCACATTTTAGCTTAAGCTAAAGATAACTTTCAATTAAATGTTCTTACATGTATCAAAGAATTGAGAAAATCAAACTCAGATTTTGTTGCAATAACACAAATTCTGAAAGAAAAAAAAAGAGATTACATTTTACATTAAAATAAAATTATGGAAGCAAACAAGAGACATAATCATATCGTCCAACT
Organism: Jaltomata sinuosa; assembly: GCA_003996215.1. Taxonomy (NCBI): domain Eukaryota; kingdom Viridiplantae; phylum Streptophyta; class Magnoliopsida; order Solanales; family Solanaceae; genus Jaltomata; species Jaltomata sinuosa. The sequence continues at coordinate 115,096 of QJPP01000768.1, read as the reverse complement.
CCTAGCTGGCTACGTTGACTATTACTCACTCCATTTTATTTTACATGAGTCTTTTCTTTATATATATTCCATTTAAAAACAATGAAACTTTTTATACGTCTAAAAAGCATTTTCAGTGGCAAAACTAAAAGTTTTACTCCCTCTGTCCCACTTTATATGACTCACTTTCTGTTTTAGTCAGTTCCAAAAAGAATGACATATTTCTACATTTAGTAACAATTTAACTTTAAAATATCCATTTTACCCTTAATGAAATGATTTACAACCACACAAACATCTAAGACTCATTTTAGACCACAAGTTTCAAAAATCTTCCTTTCTTTCTTAAAGTCCGTGCCAAGTCAAAGTAACTCATATAAAATGGGACGGAGGAAGTAATTGTTATGGATATTCAAGATTCAATATATGCGTGTATATGTATATGAAAAAAACTAATATTTATGAGACAATAAAATATTTTGATGAAAGTGTTCCGCTGATCACCCTTAAGCCGATCTGGTTGTACTTGCGGTACTTATAGAGACAAAGACATTATTACATATACAATTTAAATGACGAACACGAGTTCTAAAAATATTTCTTTCCTTTTATTAAGCTCAGTATCTAATTGTCGTCATATAAAATAAAATAACGAGAATAACTATATTAAAGACCATGAACATGAGTGAAGAGAACAAGCAATATAATGTCTTCAGATAAAACAAATTGTAGATAAAACAAATTGTAGATAAAACCATGCAGATTTTAGTTCCATACATTTAATGACAAAATTCTAAGTCCTACTTCCAAACCAATCTGCATTTACTTGTAACATTTATTTTCCATTACTTAATATAAAGGCAAAAAAATATAATCTGATTTTTATCCTTTTGAGCACCATATATACATATCTCATTGTCTAAATACCCCTTTCTTGACATCTTCTTGCAATTTTTTTTCAACATACTCCAAAAAAAAAACTTCTCTTTAATTTCTGAAAATTTTGCAATGGTTAATTTTGCAAAGGAAGAAGTTGAAGTTGTTGTAGTTGGAGCTGGTCCATCAGGATTAGCTGTTTCAGCTTGTTTGAACAGATTGTCCATAAAAAATGTTGTGTTAGAAAAAGAAGATTGTTGTGGCTATTTGTGGAAGAAAAAGACTTATGATAGACTTCACTTGCACTTATCTAAAGATTTTTGTTCATTACCTTTTATGCCACATTCAACTTCATCACCACAGTATATGCCAAAAAATGAATTTATTCAATACTTAGATGAGTATGTTGAGAATTTTAACATCAAACCAAAATTTCAAAGTTGTGTTGAATTAGCCTTTTTCAACATAGAGGAGAAAAAATGGAATGTCAAATCACGAAATGTGGCTAGTAGTGAAATGGAAATTTATGCTTGTGATTTCTTAGTTTGGGCTACTGGTGAAAATAATGAAGGCTATATTCCAGAAGTGTCAGGGCTTGAAAATTTCAAAGGGGAAATTATTCATTCAAGTGAGTATAAATCAGGTCAAAAGTATGAAGGAAAAAATATTTTGATTGTTGGATCTGGAAATTCTGGTATGGAGATTGCTTTTGATCTTTCAAATTACGGAAGTCACTCTTCAATTGTTGTTAGAAGCCCAGTAAGTATATATCTCTCTCTATACCTTGTATTTACTTTCTTTTCTGTTTGTATGCATATAGGTTTGTGTTTGTTGATTTTTTTAATTTATATTGGTGGTGTTCGATTAGTTTGATCGTACATCAGTTATTTTAACTTTGTACTTGTTACTTTTTATCAACACATGTAATTAATGTTGTAATTCTATTAACCAAGAGATTTGGTGAGAGTTTCTTGAACGCCAACACAAGATCATACCCTAAAGTGCAAGGGCGGGGATTTGAACATGATTTCTCATGTTCATTTCGCTTTGTTGACCGTTCAATCATACCCTAATTAAGAGTGAATTCTGGATTTCTCATGATTTTTATTTTGCTTCATTGATCGTCAAGTCATTACCCTTAAATGAGAATTATTGATTTAATTAAGAAAAATAAAACTACTTAATATGTTGAATGTCCTTTCTCCCTTAAGGCTTCATCATCTTCTTATTTATAAGTCATAACTTGTTTCGACAATTTTAATTTCTCATAAAACCTCAGGAGTTTTACTAGTAGTTGTAGTTTCTTTCTTTAGTCTATTTTTTATCTGAAAATAAGTTTAATTCGCTTCACCTCCAATAATTTCTTCCAATTCTTCTTTTCTAAATCAAGATTATCCCAATTTCAATCGAAATCAGTATCTTATTGTCGTCCTATCATCTGTATAATAGAGTTCATCATTTGCGATAGAATTTACAAACATATTGTCCGAGCATGATAAAATATTGCAAAAACAGCCTCAATTTTGAACACAAATGTGCTTTAACAAAATTCATTATCAATTTATTGGCTACTATCGTCAGTGGAGGACATTTGGAGAAAATAGCCCTACAAGTAATTTTCTTAAAAAGGAGGATATTGATTGACCAGAAAGTGATTAAGGAATATGGAGTTGGATTATTGTAATTACAAAAAAGTTGGCATAGAGATATTAAAATTTCGCCAAATCCATTGTCAATTTATTGGTTACTATCGTCAGTGGAGGACATTTGGGAAAAATAGTCCTACAAGTATTTTTCTTAAAAAGGAGGATATTGGTTGACCAGAAAGTGATTAAGGAATATGGAGTTGGATTATTGTAATTACTAAAAAGTTGGCATAGAGATATTAAAATTTCCCAAAAACATATAAAAATCTCAGTATTCCATTTTCTAAATCTCACAAAATAGAAATTTAAAATTCACATTCGTTTTCTCATCATGTAATTTTTTTTGGAACCTTTAGATTTAAATGAAGTCAAACACATTAATGCTTAATCCTAAAAGGCTCACTCTCAACAACAACAATAATATCAGCAACAACTCAATATAATCCCACGAGCGGGGGAAAGTCTCACTCTCCTTTATTTAAATAGAAAAAAAGCCATGAGTCATTTTCTATTAAAAGTAGACTCAAGTATCCCATTTTATCAAAGAGGAGTATGTTGTGGTTAAGTTTGTCTTATCAACAACTTTTTATACCATTAGGTCATTTTCAATTGTTTTAACAAATAATATATTTTATTTTTAAGATTTAAACTCTCATATTTTAAAAAAACATGTCAATAGATATCATTTAGATGATTTGATAGTGTAAAAAAATTATTTAAACGGATGATGTATAAAACTTAGACTCCTTATTTAATTTTACCTTTCTTAAATTATCCATAGTATGCACTTTTAATCTCTCCCTAGTTAGTGCTTGTACTCGCATAACTTCTCCCATTTGGGAAGGTAAAACCCTAAGATAGAAAACATTCACAATCTGCATTATTGAATAAAAAGCAAACTTGGGAGGAAGATAGAACGGCATAGATTAGAAGCAAGCCGGTCCAATCGGGGAGGCCGCCTATTGACGATTACGGATGCAGCTCTTAGATAGCGGGTTCATCCGCATTTTTTATATGATCATAAAAACTCTTAAAATTTTAACGAATATTAGATTGGGATATGATCTCATATTTTTTAGAAGTACATACAACGAATTCAATATTAAGAAATTTAAAATTAAACATATCAAGTTTAAATTGTGAATTTTTTTGTACTAATGAAGAGAAAGTTGTGATTCTTAGTTTTGAAGACGGAGAGGAGCGGAAGGTTTTATAATGAGAAGGGTTTTATTTTTTCAACAAATAAATTTATATCAATCAATCTAGGTTCAAGGTAGGGTGATCTAATGTACCCGGACCTTCAATCTCTTCTCTATGGGGGAAATGGCTACAAAACCAATTGACCCCTCTAAAGAAAGGGGGGTTATATATTTGCTTGACCCATCTAGATTTAACCCTAGATATACTCGAATGACAAGGTTGGGTACGGATATAAATATATGTTGATGTCAGCTCAAGAAACATACAACAACCAGCTAAAGGGAAAATGGCATTTGTCCATGCATTTTCCAAAAATTATAGAGATATCGATTGTTCAGTGTCATGAAGGGCGCGAATTTAACACTTGTTTGGATTTTGGTTTTCGTGGTGTTGTTTGTGTATGTCTTTCAAATTCTTTATCCTTGTAACCAAGCAACCCCTAGTGTTGTGGAAGAACTTTGTACATGTTTTACAAGGTCAATTTCTATGAAGAAGTGATGCAAAGTCACAATATTGGTGATATTGCAATAGTACCTTATTGAGACTATGTTGATACACAAAGTCTTTATTAGGTAATATATTATTCTTGCACAATCTTCTACATAAAGAAGGACATCATACTAGGGATTGAACAAGTGATCCTGTTTTTGCCTCAACTTCTTGTATGGCTACAAAGAGTACTAGCTCTTAAACATACATCTTATGGATTAGAGTGGGAGGTGGCATCGGGAGTCAAAGGAATGATTAAGGACATATGCCTACTAATTGGGTATGAAGGTCTTAATTTTCTTGCAAAAGTAGTTCCTAATTTATCTGTTTCAATATGTTCTTGAGCAAATAAAGGAGGAATTATTGCTAGATATATAAAATTATCAAAAGTTTTATCGATTGCTCCCCCTTAGTCAAAAGGCTTGCCACCCTGTTCTGCTTCTGAAAGTTATGCTCGAGAGATGAAACTCCTAATATAATTGGTATACCGATCACCTGTAATTATTTATAAGTGATTTTTGTTGAAATTAATGTGATTACCTTCTTGGAGTCGATTGAAATTTCATGTGCGTGAAGATTATTTTCCATAGGGAGAGAATTCAATACTCATCAATAGCTTAACAATTTATGGAGTAGATGGATTATCTACACTCTCCATCTTCAGGCTTACAGAGTCATTTAGTCATGCGCATTGTTTGCCTAACATGGAGAAGGCAGTGCAAGAGAAATAAGTGATTGAATTTTGAGATTTCAAACAATACTTCTAAGGCAAGAAGCAAGGGCATAACAGCTGCATGAAAGTTGTTTATTCATAAGTCGTATTTTTTTCTTCCTCAAATGGAATGTGGTGGAATCCTTCTATTACTTGCTACAATTGCTTTAGCGTGAGAAGAAAGGAAAGGGTAGACAGTGAAAAAAGGAAATGGCATGAGAGAAATTTACTCGGCAATTCACTTGGTGACTTCACGATTGCCAAAGAAGCATCAAATGTTCTAATGAGATTCATGGAGCAATTCTTAATCAAATTGCAAGAACTGACTCTCAGTGCGACCTCACAAAAAGCAATCAAAGAGAAAATAAAAAAGAATGAAATGTACATGTGTTATTGTAGTATTTCCTTCTTTTCTTAGAACATGTCCAGAAAACATTTTATAAGATCCAACTCTATTATCAAAGAAACACACACAAAAAAAAAAAGGCGTGACAATTTGGCGCCAAATGTCCAAAGGTGTGAAAGAGAAGCTGTGAAAAGGCCAATGCACTAGCCAGCTAGTGTGGTGGTGAACACGTTGTGCTCTAAGCTATGTTGTTTACCTTTTGATTCATAAGATTCTATAATCAATAGCAATTGGGTGAAATTATCGAATTAAATTGTGCTACTTTGAAATCCGATGATATTTTTTATAACAGTCCAAGGGATTGGTTTACTTTTGGCAAAAAAATCGAGTCAAATTCATAATCCTTGTTTTGTAATGATAATGTTCAATTTTCCTTAATATGCCACAAACTTAAGGCTAATGATAGGCATCCTTTTAATTACATCATCTAATATTTTCCATAGTTTCTAAAAAGAGAGGCCCTCACCTTTTTAGACTACTTAATTTGAAAATCACTTTTACAAATATTAGTGAACCAATTTATGTTTGATCAAGATTTCATAAAGTGCTTCTGGCGAGAAGCTAATTTTTTTAGCTTTTGAAAAAATAATTTTTGCTCTCACTCAAAATTATTTTTTTATTCTCCAAAAGCTTGACCAAACACCTATTGTTACATTTTCTATATATCAATTTTCTTATAAATAAATTTATAGAGAAATATATTTCACATACACCTCACAAATGCATATACTTTCCAATCCAATTCAATATTTTTCTTTTGGTCATTTCCCACATTACCTGAAATATTTTTTTTACCATTTATGCATTAATAAACTCGCCTTAATTAAATGCAAACTTTTTTACCTGTCTAATAAGACACTATACTATATAAAAATATGATTTGATGTTATAATTTTTCATGATAAAGAAAAGTCTCTAATTTTAGTTGTATTGATCTTTAAGTTAGCATAAAATGTATAATTATAGTTAAACCTAATTATGATTAATTTCAATAGCCAAAAAATTATTATTGCTTCTCATATAGATAGCAATATATATGATATATATATAATATATATTATATTATATATATATATAATATATATATAATATATATATATAATTATTGAAGCTATTAGAATAAATAATTCAAAAATAATGATTGAGATACTACTTTATCTTAGAAATTGTAAATAATGATGTATCTTAACAATGATCAAAATTCAAATTGATATTTACCATTATATCTCGTATACACTCTATATGCATTGATGAAACCAAAATGACGTGCATTTTTTCAACTCTAATTACAATTTTCATTGTTGTCGTTAACTTGGTATCATAGCTTATTCTACCAAATATGTACATCTCATTCGGAAAATAGATTATATTTAGTAATACACACGTTTCCAAATTAATATTTGCCATTTCAATCAATTAATACAAATATCTATATCCCAACATAGAAAAAATAGCATATGTTTGTATCATCAGATTGAAAATTAATAATTTAAATTATATCTCAATTTCAAAAAAATTAACATTAAGTGAGGAGGGTTTCGTATTTTATCTTTGTGATGAGAGCAATTTGTATCGTATTTAAATTATGTATACTAACAACGTAAGATTTTTAAAACTAATACCGTATGTAGTTTAATGTTTATAATATATAGCATGCCAGTTACCATTTTCATGTGGTTATATACTAATGTTTATCATAAAGATTTATCTGTAATTACCTTATAATTGACCTGATTCTATACTTCTTTATTAATATCATCAAAGCATGAAACTTAAACTCGTAAGTGTGCACATTATAGTTCAATATTTTTCCACAATGCTATAATTTTTCTATAGTTAGATGATGCAAGTTTTCCATATGCACAATCACTTTAATTAATTCTAAAGGATTAATTTTGTCCTAATGTGTTTGCAGGTTCATGTTCTAACAAGGGAGATGGTGCATATTGGAATGTTGTTGCTAAAATATCTACCAATATCTTTGGTTGATACTGTGATTGCAAAGTATGCTAAATTTACCTTTGGAGATTTGGCAGAATTTGGAATACCACAACCACAAGAAGGCCCTTTTTATGTTAAGATCTCTAAAGGTGCATCCCCAGTAATTGATGTTGGTACCATTGACAAGATTAAACTTGGAGAGATTAAGGTAATATGTTTTTTTCTTACTATATTAAGAAATATCATGTGAAAAATAGATGGCTTGAGTTGCTCCGAGGGCTTTGGTCTGATGGTAAGAGCACATGTTATGTGTGGTAAGCGCACGTCACGAGTTCGAATTCTACTGCATACAAAAACATGGTATTTAACGAAGAAGAGTGGTTACAGCCAAAAACCTAGTAATATTTTTAATGAAGAAGAGTAGAAATACATGAGGCTCATTATCTATAGTGTTTCGAATTTTACATCACGAGTCCTCGAGAATTTCTCGATTATCAGGGGCAAAATATAGCTTGATTTACCTTTTAGAAATATGAAGGTTACCATTCAATATATATAACTTGTAAATAGTTTGGGTTTTAACTTTAAAAAATTGTGTTGTAGCAGGGGTTATCTTATTCTTTTAGTAAGTAGTACCCCCTATCATGCTATAGAATCGATAGAATTCAGTAATTTTGATTCAAATACTGTATTTGTGTTAAAAGTAAATCTACTGTGCATTAGTAATCTATTCAAAAAAAAATTATAGTCCAGAGTCTATAAATTAAAAATGTGCACTCGCTCCACCTCTGATGGACATTTCCAATAGTATATTTTAGTTGATTTGATAGTGTAAAAAAAAACTTATACTGTGAATGTATAGAAGTTTATGAATTTTGTGAAATCATATTTTGGTGAATTTTTAATTAGGTACTCCCTGGAATATCAGAAATAAAGGAACATACAGTAGTGTTTGACAACGGAGAAGAACATCAATTTGATGCAATCATTTTTGCTACTGGGTACAAGAATGTTGCTACCAAATGGCTAAAGGTATGTATTGCAAATTATCAACACAATTGTTTTTAAAAAATAGATTTCAACTAGTTTTGTTTTTTTTTCTTCTAATTTTGAGTCTTGAAATTGTTCCACTTGCCTGTAAATATCGTGTGCGAATAAACTTTTGTCTGAGAGGTATTGTGTAAGAGTAAGTTATCAAAATACATATTACTATTACAAATCTTTGCTTTAGAGAAAAAAAGTTATATACATACATTTTAAATTAAGACTAGTCATTACTTTATGTATTTTTCACATTCATAAAGTACGTTTAATTTAACTTATATATACTGACAGCGTAAATGGAACTTCACACAATCAGAGTGCAATTTAACCTCATCTTAGAAAATTATTCGCTCCATTTTCCTAGTTACTAATTTCACTTACTATAAGTAATTAGTTAAATTTTACTATTATTGTCTCAAATTTGTCCAATTTTTTTTTGTATACAGGATTATAGCTCTATATTTCTTGATGATGGAACATTGATAAATGAATTTCCAAATCATTGGAAAGGTGAGAATGGGCTTTACTGTGCTGGTTTTTCAAAAAGAGGACTTGCTGGTATTTCAATGGATGCTATATCTATTGTTGATAATATTAAGACTCTTAGGGGAGACAAAATCTAGACATCCTTTTTATTATTATTATATCAGACTATGTTGTTAAATAATTTGCCGAACCCTGCGTGAACGCATGATGTTTGTGCACCGGGCTACCTTATGTTGGTTTGTTTTAGTCTGTTTCTGTTGGATTCTAGGTTCTGTTGTCATGGACCTTTTCTGATTGATTGTTTTTATTTGTCGATTCCTTTTTCTTTTTCTTTTTTTTTTAAAAATAATGATGGTATGAAGACCAGCTTGCAAGCACCTCGATTATTACATCGGGCGCTTACTACCTCTTGCCGGCACAAGTATCGGGTAACTAACTCTACCCATCAAACTGGCAAAGACAGATGGAAAAATATTGGCCTAAAATGATTATGTTACAATTGTTTTACTTGCATTATGAATGTTGATAGTTGATAATTTTGTTAGCAGCGCGCCCATTATACTTTCTCCACTTTGCCCAGAAATGCATTTTCCTTGATGTTTATAAGATACATAGAATTAATGTACACTGAGAAAGTTCATACTCCATCTTGTTAGGTCATTGATAAATCCACAAATCTGTACAAAGTGTTATGACAAATCAGTACCAAAAAAAGAGGTTAACAACGCGAGTGGTACGTTACCTAGCTCATACGAGATACTCCCTAAGTCCTAACAAGAATGTTAAGGTTGTTGCAGATGATTCAACTAATATGCGCAACGTACTTGTTCAGGCATATCTATGAGAACAGATCAAAGAAGATGATTGTTGTGAACCCGTCTAACTTCGATGATACTTATGGGCCAGTTAATTGGACAAAGGCTGGCCAAGCTTTTGGGCCAGGGGCTAAACCGCAAAAAGGCCAAAGAATTAGCCAGCCCAACATGAGATTTATTTGGGATCCAGGTTGATATATATCGTGCCTTTGTGGGAGTGAGAGGTTTATGCGAATTGTGATTATGCTCAGGCATACTGTATCTCTCATCTCCATTCTCTGAGTTTTGCTTCTCATCCCTTCTTCTATGTTCTGTTATTGATAGTTCTGTAATTTCACTTTAGTATTTTGGTTATTAATTCAACAATCGTTCTTCTTCTATTATTGTGAGTGTTTGTATTTCGGGGTTGTTTCAATGATATGAATGATAACCAAATAGTTCATTTTTGACCACTTAGCCTTAGGTGCTTAAGTATGTGCTTTCTTTTGGGCCAATTTTTTGCGTCTGATTTTCCCAACCATTGAGCAGAAGAAGTTCCTCGCGGGGTTTCTTCTGATCTTTTTCTTTTTGTCCAGAGAGAGTCTGGTGGTACGTACACCTTCCTCCTTTGACTGTCCCCAATTCGCTGAAGATATTTTTCCCCAACCTTTGGTAGACCATTTTCCTTTCGACCAAGGAGAGTCCGGTTGTCCACTGTCCTCCTTGGGCTGTCCCCAACTCGCTGAACGTACTGCTTCCCAAACTTCAGTAGACCATTTTCTTTTTGTTCAGGGAGAGTCACAGGGGCGTCTCATCCATTAGGCCACTTAGGCAATTGCCTAGGGCCCCGTAGTTATGGGAACCCATATTTTTCATATATAAATAGTTATATATACTAAAAAAAAAATTTACTGAAATCTTTTAAGCAAAACAACCCATATTTTTCGGGAAAAGAAAAAACTAAGTAGAATTTTACATGAAATCTTCCTTAACATAAAAAAGGGAACAACTCATTTATCAAGTTAAGGCCCCGCACTAAAATTTGGTTTTAGGTCCTCGATATGATTGAGACGCCCCTGAAGAGTCAGGCAGTGCACCATCCTCCTTTGACTGTCCCCAACTCACTGAAGTTAATCCTTCCCAACCTTCGGTAGACCATTTTCTTTTTGTCGCGATAGGTTCAGAAGGTATAGCCTCCTTATTCTTGATATCTCTACAAGGAAAGGTGATTACATTTCCATCTTCTTTAACGTTCCTTGTCTGAGAATCTTCTTGAAAGGGAGAAGCATGGCCAAACAAATGATATTTTAACTTGTGTACTTCAACAAGGCCATCCATAAAAGCAGAAATGTATCCACTAGTACGCTGGATACACTTGTATATGCGTTTTACTTCTCCTTTCCCAACCGCCCTTGCGACATTTTGAGACCGGTCAGTGAAATCCTCAACCTGCGAAGATCACGATAAGCCAATAATTCAGCACTTCAAAAGATTGCTAAGCAGAAAGGACATTAATAAATGAAAGATAACTACACTGATGCAGAAAACTTTAGAGTCCCATGTTTTAGATAGCCAAGATGCTTCGTAGGTGCTTGCACATAGGCCTTTGGCCCATAGCTTCTCAATCGACAATAACTGCAATGAAATGAGACCATAAGGAACCAGAAAACTAGATGTTTGCTAACTGGGAGTCTCATGCGTAGCCCCACTTTAAGATGACACCAGATTTACTGAATTCACAGTACCTTGATAAACAGCGTACTAGCAGCTCAGCCACCGACTCTTTGTTCCTGTTACACCCCACGCTTTAAGTGTAAGATGTAGTTGTAAATTGAGGTGTTATGGCTGCAAAATTGAGCTTGTTGTGCTTCAAATCTAGTTGGAAATCAACTTAGAATGATTTGTTTGTGTTTTGGGGGTTGTATGTGGGATTAAATCGCACCCGGGACGCGAATTTTGCACTACCGCAACGCCCTAGGCACAGCAGCAGTGCAATGGAACAGGAGGGAGCAGCAAGCCATGGGCTACTGCCCAAATGGCCTGCTGCGTCGCAGTAGCAGTCCCTTGGCTGCTTAGTTCCTTTAGGGGCAAATTTGTCCTTTCCATATTTTCTTACCCCCGAACGATTAAAAACCCCTCACTCCCATCAGATCGCGTACATTAAATCAATCCCAACACATCTCTTCTTTCTCTCCAAAAGCAAACGCAAGAAATCCAAGGAAAACTGGCTCAAGACTCAAGTCAAATCCCCTCATTTTCGATCGCTAGTTCTCCTAGCATTTGAGGTATGTAGAACTAATTCTTTCATCTACTTCTTCAAATTTTATTCCCCTCCAATTCGAATTACTCTCAAGAGGTCTAGGGTTGAATAAATTCCCCATCTTCGTCAATCAATTGAGTTCTTTTATAAGTTTCTGAAAAAATCTGGGAAAAAGCTCACTAGTTCATGAATATTCAATAAGTGTTGTGAATTACATTAATCCTATAAATTGTTGCCAGATTTACAAATGTTATACATCATGAAACTTATGGAGTCTAAAAATCTTGTAGTCATCTGTTAAACGGTTTGGAGTCTTGGCATGAAATGTACATGTACTCTGTTGAAGTTTTCGTCAGTCTGGGAACTAGTTAGAGGATGAACTGTTTAGCTTATGGTCTTTGTGATTGACTTTTTGTTGGTTTTTCTTGTAACTATAGTGTTTGAATTTTAATTATTTGCTAAGACATTACGCTGCAAATTCCAACTGCTTAATAGGAACGACAAACCTTTGCTAAAACCACCTCAATTTGTTTCTTAGTTTCATAAGGTGCTAACGCAGCTTGGAATTGAGATATTGATGTAGTGTAGCAAGATTTTACTCTTTTTGACTCTCCAAAAATGCTAAATAACTACATTAGATTATAAATTATGAATCTAGCATGGTTAAATCTCCGATTTGAGCCCTAAAGTGGCAAACTTATAACATGAACCTAATAAGGCTAAAGCATGAACATGAACCAGTAAGATTAAAACTTTGGATTAATGACCAGTAAGATAACTATTTAATAGTATGAGCTTAAGGGAGTTTGTTGGCTGACCGAGAAGGTATAAGTATAAATGACAAATGCCCGAAACTATATTTTTCGAAGTAGGATAGAGATTTTCCGCAAGTTGGATAACTCTTTTATTTTTCATGTGTCCCGAAAAGGAATAATTATGGATCCTTGCTAGCAAATCATGTCATGTCATGTCCTACGCCAGGCAAGGTATAGGATGGCTTAGCTGATCGGGCCGAGATCAGACTTTATGCGCTCACATGGTGGTTTATGTTGGTTCACCACTTTCTCCCTTAAACAATTAAAAGGATTAATTCACTTTACGTCGTCAAGTATGACTTCAGTTTGTGCTATTGTATTTTATTGCTTTACTGTCTTCCCTTTTGTGGTTTTGCATACCAATACATTTCATGTATTGATCGTCTTTGGTGCTACATCGTTTCATGATGTAGGTTCAGGCTCTCAGGTCCGTGACCAAGCGCATCAGTACGACCCATATCTTTTGCAATTGGTGAGCCTCCTTTCCACAAGGGGGCAAGTTAGACGTATAAGTTTTCTTATGTTATTTCAGTATTAAGGGTATATCGGAGCCTTGTCCTGGCAGAATTTTATTATTTAGTAGAGGCTTCACAGATTATGTCAGATGTCAGACAAATGTTCTTGTTTTCCAGAATTTTGATTCATAACCTTCAGTTTAATACATTTTATGTAGTCTTAATGAATTGTGATGAAAACTTTCCTTTTTCAAGGGATAATTTTTAACTTCGTATCATTTTTCCCCACTTTATTCAATTATTATAGTTTCATGCTCATGTGATATGCCAGAATTTTTGCTCGTACTAGCAATAGTATCGAGTGTGTGCACGTCCAGGGGCTCGGCTCGGGGCATGACAGCTTCTCTTCCCATAGTTCACAAACTTATTCAATGACTTTGCCACCGCATCTGGATCAGAGCCATCTAGAACATGTCCAAGCCAAGGAATATTTCTGAGCTACTCAAAATAAAAAATCTTATGAAAATACTAAGTGCAAGGAGAAGTATCACTTAGAATCTACTTGAATAAAATATCTCACCAATGTTCTTCTTGAAATCTAGAATCTAGTCTATAGCAATAGTTTGAGCTCCTCACTTTATCAATGAAAGGATATAAGGATTTCCTATTTGACTTGACCTGTGTAGTTTTGAAACCATTAAACAGACTTGCTAGACAAAACCACTTAAACTTACTAATTCTGTACCCGTTCAAGCAATTAAACTGCGCCAAAAACCAAAAAATGATCTCCTCTGCAAGCTTTTCTTTGTTTTCCATGGGGACCTTGATGTTGGGCATATTTATATGCCCGTTTATTGTATTTTACCATGTTTACCTTATGTTTTAAGTACATTACTCACTGTATATTGTGTGTTTTTATTGGAATTGCTATATGTTGTACTAAGACACATGATTAGATATTTGCAGGTGAAATGACGCGGGAAATGACAATGGAAAGACGAAATGGAAGAGTAAAGCATGGAAGTAATGTAGCGGAATGTTCGGGAGCAAACAAGGAAGTAAAAATAGGCTGGAGGAAGCCAGGCGCACACCTGGTGCAGCGCCCCAGGCCTCAAACAACCGCAGCGCTTGTCTGGCGCCTTCCAGGCGCGGCGCGCCAAAGGAGTACCCAGTCGAGCGCATCCGTGGAGCAGCACGCCAACGCCCAAACTTCAGCAGGACCATCCAGGCGCAGCAGGGACGCGGCGCGCCAGCACCTAAACAACTGGCAGCCTATCCAAGTGCGGTGCACCAGGGGCCATCCCGACAGATTTTTTGGCTTTTCTCTAGTCCGATTTCAAGAAGGAAAAGGGGTTATTTCCCAAACCCTATAAATAGAACCTTGTACATTTTTTGAAGGGTTCCGTCATATTTTTGGAGAGCAAGAGGCAAGAATAGAGTTCACCACTAGGTTTAGTTTCTTCTTCCTTTTCTTAGTTATATTTTGGATGAAAACAATATTATCTTTGTTTTGTCATTGTAGTATGAGTGGCTAAGAACCCTTGTTCTGGGGTTACGGCTACAAACGCATGACTATTTAGTATTGAATTTGGATTGATTATTCGTTTGCCATTATTAGTTGTTCTTATATTCCTGTTTTAGTATTTTTGATGCTTGGCCGCCATTAAGACAAACATATAACCTTGTTGTGAACTCGAGAGAAGAATCAACAAGGTAGACCGAGGAATATAAGGAGAAAGACCTCTCTTTGGTAACGTAAAGGGTAGGTTAGCGACTAGGATAGAGATATATCTAGAACACCTTGTTTGGTTCATACGGAAAGAAATATAAATACTTTTAAAATAAGATGTCATATCCCCGCTCAATGATGTAGTTGTGATGCTATTTTGAATAGGCAACTAGAGGCTCGAGAGACCATAGTTGTAATATCAACCCCGGAATCAACAACTAGGTGAATGAACAAGTCGATTCAAGTGATTACTACTTAGGATTTCATAATAAAGCTGTAACCCTGGAATTCTCTCTAAACTTGGAACCAACAATCATTACTTATTTGCAATTTATTTTGTCAATTTACTTTAATTCGTCAATTACTACAAAACCATCTTTTAGTTACTTTCGTACTTGTTTATTTTAGCAGTGTACGAATAAGGTGGAATATTTGCTAAGTCACAAGTCTCTTGGGTACGATATCCGGACTAACCAGTTCCTATTACTTAGATGACCACGTACACTTGCGTGTGAGTGGAAATCGCCTAACAAGTTTTTGGCACCGTTGCCGGGGACTTAGAAATTAGCAAATTTCTAACTTTTCTTATACGGCTTTATTATTCAAGTATTGACAACTTGATCTAAGCATTTGGTAAAATCTGCAGGTACAAACTTTGAGTTGTCAACAAACTGGAAAGGAAGAAATATTTGGTAGAGCCACACCCTGAGCCTGAAAGACTATTTCATCAGCGGAGAAGGGCAGCAACTCTTTATCCTATCAAGTTTCAAGAGGTGGCTGAGGAGACAATCCTGGTAGTTGAACAACCCAAAGTTGTTATCGCAGAAATGGCAGCACGAAGGCCAGTGCATAATGTGGCAATCCCACTATTGACCAATGTTACCAACAACATCCGAAAACCCAAACCAGGCGGTCGTTTTGAGCTCAAACAGAGTATAATGCAACTTTTGCATACCAATGGCCAGTTCACGGGATTATCACATGAGGACCCACATACACACATCCAAAATTTTCTGGAAATCTGTGATACGTTTGTACTGACAGGGGTCGCAGTGGACTACGTAAGGCTGACATTATTTCCATTTTCTCTACTTGGGGAAGCAAGGAGATGGTTGAAAGCGGAGCCACCCAACTCCATCACTTCATGGGATGACTTGGCCCGGAAATTCTTGACGCGTTTCTTTCCCTATGGGAAGACAGCCAGGCTGAGGAGCGAGATTCTGTGTTTCAAGCAGAAAGATGGTGAAAATCTCTACACAGCTTGGGAGCGATTTAAGGCCCTCCTTATGGCATGCCCTCATCATCAGCAGACTAATGAGGTATTGGTACATACATTCATTGAAGGGCTTGAGCCTCATTCGAAGATCCAACTAGATTGTGCAGCAGATGGGCAAGCACTTGAGAAGACATATGACCAATTGTATACTCTGCTGCAGAGGATGGCACAGAGCAATTCAGAATGGAACGGTGATGTTAGCAGAGCCACACCTAAGAAGGTTGCCGGAATGCTTGAGGTAGATTCCAACACGGTTTTATTTGTCAAGGTGAAGTCTATGGCTAATCATATGAGCAACATAGCTACTGTTCTAAACAAATTGGCTCTTGGGAATAATCAGGCGCAGGTTAATGCAGGTCAGCCATCAACTAGTCAATTTTATGATACTTGTGGAGGTGACCATCTATCGGAATATTGTATAGGAAATCCAGATTCTGTAAACTTTATTGGTTATGCTCAGAGAGGTGGAAATCAGAATTATGGGAATGCATACAATGCAAATCTGCAAAATAATTTGTCATATGGGACCAACCAAGGCCAGAATCAATTCAGGCCATAAGGACAGAATCAACAGTTTTCTGGAAACAACAAGCCTGCAGCCATGCCTAGCAACATTAAAGACATGCTGAAGTCTATCATGGAGATCCAAGCTAAGTATGAAGCAACTGCCAAGGATCACTCAACTGCCATCTGAAATTTAGAAAAGCAAATGGGACAGCTAGCTGGAGCACAAACTACGAGACCATAGGGTAGTCTTCCGGGTGATACGGACCCAAATCCAAAGTAAGTGAATGCAGTCACTATTAGAAGTGGGTTGGAGCTGAAAGGTTAGCACCAAAACAAGCAGATCCCAAGGTAGTTGAGGTTGCAACCGAAAAGGCTAAAGCTGGGGCTGTGACTGAGGTGAGAGAAGATGAAGTTATTGTGAAGCCTCTTCAACAATTCCCACAGAAGTTGATCAAACAGAAAAAGGAGCCTGGATTTAAGAAATTTCTTGACCTCTTGAGGCAGATACACATTAATCTCCCACTCATAGATATTCTTCAGGGAGTCTCGAAGTATGCGAAATATATCAAGGACATTTTGGCCAACAAGAACAGGCTGACCGAATATGCCACAGTCGTTCTTATAGAGGTATGCACTTCTCAGATTCAGAACAGGTTGCCAACCAAGTTGAAAGATCCGGGAAGTTTCACTATTGAGATTACTGTTAGCCAGAAAGTTATATCTTGAGCACTATGTGATCTTGGGGAAAGTATTAACCTTATGCCATCTTCAATCTTCAAGAAGATGGGGTTGGGTAGTCCTCGCCCCACTAAAATTATTCTGCAACTGGCAGACAGATCTTTGGCTAGACCTGAGGGCATTATAGAGGATATATTGGTGCAGATAGGTTCATTGATGTTTTTGGTGGATTTTGTGATCTTGGACTTTGAACAAGACCCACAAGTTCTATTTATTTTGGGACGTCCGTTATTGGCTACAGGGAGAGAATTCATTGACGTGGCAGCAGGGCAGCTCACCATGAGAGCACATGACAAGGTGGAAGTCTTCAATGTGTATAAGGCAATGAAGTTGTTTGCACTGTATGAAGACTTATCAGCTATTACTGTGGTAGAAATAGACTCAAGGGTACCCCTCATCGCTTCTTCAGATCCATTGGAGAGAGCCCTCACATGGACAGACTTGTATGGAGATGGAGCAGCATATGAGATGATTCAATGTTTGGAGGCAGCTTGTGCATTATCTAGCAATTTTGCGTTTGAGCCTCTTAATAGACCATTGGGATCCCCTCCCAAGCTGTCTATTGAAGAAGCCGCAAAGCTAGAGATGAAACCACTCCCCCCTTATCTGAAGTATGCATATTTGGGGGAAGATGATACGCTTCCGGTAATCCTAGCAGCCGAGTTGAATAAAGTACAGGTAAAGGAGGCGCTAGCAGTGTTGCGAAAGAGGAAAAGAGCAATTGGGTGGCAGATGTCTGATATTCATGGAATCAATCCGTCATTCTGTATGCACAAGATATATATGGAGGAGGGGTACAAGCCCATGGTACAGCATCAGAGAAGACTGAATCTGCCTATGAAGGAGGTAGTGAGAAAGTAGATGATCAAGTGGCTAGACGCTGGTATTGTTTTTCCCATCTCAGATAGCAAGTGGGTCAGCCCTGTGCAATGTGTCCCCAAGGATGGGGGGATGACTGTGATAAAGAATGAGAAGGATGAGATGATTTTGACACGTGCAGTCACTGGGTGAAGAATTTGCATGGACTACCGAAAATTGAATAAGGCCACCCGGAAAGATCACTATCCCATTCCATTCATTGATCAGATGTTGGATCGGTTAGCTGGCCAAGAATACTTTTGCTTTTTGGATGGATATTCTGGCTACAATCAAATAGCCATAGCACCTGAGGATCAAGAGAAGACGACATTTACTTGTCCTTATCACATATGCTTTCAAGCGTATGCCCTTTGGGCTTTGTAATGCACCGGCTACATTTCAGAGGTGTATGATGGCTATTTTTTCTGATATGGTGTAAGAGATCGTCGAAATATTCATGGATGACTTCTCAATGTTTGGGAAGTCATTTGATACTTGTCTGCGAAATCTGGATAGGGTATTGGCGAGGTGCGAAGAGACAAATCTGGTACTAAATTAGGAGAAGTGTCACTTTTTGGTCACGGAAGGCATTGTCCTTGGCCATAAAGTGTCGAAGATGGGGCTTGAAGTAGACCGCACGAAGATAGAGGTTATTGAGAAACTACCACCTCCAGTTTCTGTACGAGGGGTGTGTAGTTTTCTTGGACATGCAAGCTTCTACAGACGCTTCATTAAAGACTTCTCCAAGATATCCAGGCCAATGTGTAAGTTGCTTGAGAAAGAGGTGAAGTATGGTTCAGTGATGATTGTGTGAAGGCGTTTGAAAATCTAAAGAATCTCTTAATTGAAGCTCCTATATTGATTGCTCCGAATTGGGAGTTGCCCTTCGAGCTTATGTGTGATGCGAGTGATGTTGCGGTTGGAGCTGTGCTGGGTCAGAGAGTTGACAAGGTATTTCAGTCTATCTACTATGCGAGTAAGACTCTTGATTCAGCTCAGACGAACTACACAGTCACTGAGAAAGAGATGCTAGCACTAGTTTTTGTCTTTGACAAGTTTCGCTCCTATCTTGTGGGAACGAAAGTGATTGTGTACACGGATCATGCAGCTATCCGGTACTTATTTAGCAAGAAAGATGCGAAGCCAAGACTTATTTGGTGGATTCTGCTGTTGCAAGAGTTTGACTTGGAGATAAAGGACCGAAAGGGAACAGAGAACCAAGTAGCGGATCATCTGTCTAGGCTTGAGGACTGGTCTCATGTTCCCAATGAAGTACATATCAGGGAGGAGTTTCCAGATGAACAACTCCTAGCCCTTAGTATTGCTGAGCTTCCATGGTATGTTGATCTTGTCAATTTAGTAGTGAGTAGGGTGTATCCCCCGGAAGCCACTACACAACAGAAGAAGCTGTATCACGACTCTTGATTCTATTTATGGGATGAGCCTTATTTGTTCAAGCAAGGTCCGGATCAAATAATTAGAAGATGCATTCCAGAAAGTCAAGTGAGGGAGATATTAGAGAGTTGTCATTCTTCTCCTTATGGGGGACATCATGGAGGAGAGTGCACCGCACATAAAATGTTACAGTCAGGCTTCTATTGGCCCACTATATTCAAAGATGCGGCAGCTTTTCAAGAGTTATGATCAATGCCAGAGGACCACAGAGCTATATCAAGAAGGCATGAGATGCCTCTGAAGAATATCCTTGAGGTGGAGAGTTTTTGATGTATGGGGAATTGACTTCATGGGGCCCTTCCCACCTTCCTTCGACAATAAGTATATATTTGTTGCGGTGGATTATGTGTCCAAGTAGGTAGAAGCAGTCGCCCTTCCAACCAATGATGCAAAGGTAGTACTGAAGTTTGTCAAGAAGAACATATTCACAAGATTCGGTACTCCACGAGCTATAATCAGTGATGGCGAGATGCATTTCATCAATAATTGGTTCAGCAAATTGTTAGAAAAGTATGGGGTGCATCACAAGGTAGCTACTGCATATTATCCTCAAATGAGCGGGCAGGTTGAGGTATCTAATCGAGAAGTGAATCAGATTCTGGAGAAGACCGTGAATGCACAGAGAAAGGATTGGGCTGAGAAGCTTGATGATGCACTATGGGCGTACAGAACTGCCTACAAAACACCCATTAGAGCTTCTCCATATCGACTTGTATATGGTAAGGCTTGTCATCTGCCAGTCGAGTTGGAACACCAAGCCTATTGGGCTATAAAGAAGCTTAATCTGGATGACAAACTGGTTGGGCGGAAGAGGCAAATGCAGCTTAACGAACTTGATGAGTTTAGGTTGCAAGTGTATGAGAATTCCAAGCTTTACAAGGAGAAGACGAAGAGGTGGCATGACAAGCATATCCTTCCACGCTCCTTTGAACCTGGCCAACATGTCCTCCTATTCAACTCAAGGATGAAGCTTTTCCCCGAAAAGCTGAAGTCTAAGTGGTCTGGACCATTTTAGGTAGTGCGGATGACTTCGCATGGCGCAGTTGAACTCCGGAAGATCAGCGACAGAGTTACATTCTTGGTGAATGGTCAAAGGGTAAAGCACTTTTGGTCTGAAGATGTGGTCAGGGAGAAAACCTCAATCACCCTATCGGATGAGTGATCTTTGAGGTTGTGCCGTACCGTGACGTTAAATCAGGCGCTGCATGGGAGAAAACCCACGAATGTATTGTAATAGTTTAGGACAAAAATATTAAAAATACAAAAATATAAGTCATGCCACGACCAAAACTAAGGCGCTAGGTGGGAGGCAACCCACCTTGTTTTCTAATAGTTTGTTGTTTTTGCAGGAAGAAAAGGAACACTCCAGCTACGGACGCACGGGGAGAGGTAAGTAACACAAAATTTGAGTCACACGGGTCTGGCGGAGCCTTGGCGCGCTGCCCCAGGGCATAAACTACCGAGCGTCGGGTCTGGCATGTCCTAGGTGCACCGCGCCATGAGGATCCCAGATCGGCATGACACAGGCGCGCCGCGCCAGGCTAAATCCCAGATTGGTATGACCCAGGCGCACCGCGCCACTGCCCAACTGCCGCGTGCCTCAACTGGCGCATCACTGGCGCATAGCGCCACGTGCTAAACTTCTGTGGGATGAGTCTCGTGCCTTAAGGGCATGCCGCCCTACGCTAATACCCAGATGGGGCGCGACAGAGGCACTTTTCGGGCTCACTGTGCCAACATGCATCCGACGTCCAAGGTAAGTGAAAAAACAGGGTGGGTCAAGGGTCAACTGACCCAAGACTCAAAATTCTTAATATATACCATCTTTAAACCCCTAATTTCCTAATTCCTCTTCTTTCAATAGCCTTGGAGCGCCGCCCCCTTCCCCTCTCTCCCAAAAATTTTCTCCCTTCCTCCATTGTTGTCTTCCTCAAGCTCAAACAAAGTTCATACTTTCTCAAGGTACTTCCTCCCTTTACTTTCTAATGCTTTCTACTTCTTCATTATGCTTTTCATGTTCAAGATTGGTAGGTGTAAACTTTGTCTCTCTTGTTGGAAGAATTTGACATTTTTCCACCATTGATGCAAGCTTGAAAGCTTAAAATACACCCACAAAAGAAGATTATTTTTCGTAGTTTCACTAATGTTGGTGGATTTAGAATTTTGTCTCTTATTTTGTGTTGGGTCTTGGTTTATGAAAGTATAATAAGTAGTAGAAAGAGAGGGGTCACCTTAAAAACTTCAAGAAAAATTGTGATGAATGTGTAGTACATGGAATGAAGTGGTGACTTTAAATATTGCTTAATCTTGAAAAAAGGGTAGAGAATCCTTGAGAATTTTATGGAATGTACTTGTGTAAATGGTTTGGTGGATATGGTGTCTTAGGTTGACGAATATTAACTTGTGTTGAAAGAGGGAAGTCTGAGTACCTCATGTTACTCAACCTATAGACACCATTGCTAGCGAAATAAGTGTGGGGTTGTCATGATCCTATGAAAAACACTAATTTAACTAGCTCTAATTATACTGGGCTGATTTGTGTAATTCATTGTTGTTGCTACAATGCCGCCAAGAGGAAAAAAACCGGCTACTGAAGGCACCGGGAGAAAAAGTTCCCGGAAAGGGGAATCATCCGGAACGGCAGCTCCCTCAAATCCGCGGGCACCCCCATGACAGTTTGGAACAAGAGTAGTAATTATAAGGGGGAAAGACTTGAGTCCCAGAAAGAAGCAAAGTATCAACCAGACAAGCATGTTGATGAGGCACGGTTGCAAACGAAATTCCCCCAAATTCATGAAATGGTCTATAGATTGGGTGCCCAATATATCTTCCATGATCCCGGAGAGTGTAACCTCACTTTGGTGAGGGAATTCTACGCCAACTGGCAGACAGTGAAGCAGAAAGCCAAAAGGTAATAGTTCAAGGAAAGAATATCAGGTTTACCACACGGGTCCTAAATGAGTTCTTAGGGACACCACATGTTGATGGAGCACCTTACCTGGAGATGAAAGAAGAGCCCCCATATAGATACATCTACCACACACTTTGTGGGGTAAATTCCACGGCTCGTTGGGCACGCAGTACATACACAGGGATACATGCCACCCTGCATTATGCCTATTTCAACCAGGAGGCCAGAGTTTGGTTAAAAATTATGTGTAGCACTCTCCTACCGTGCAAGCACACCACTGAGGTGACCAAAGACAGAGTAGTGCTGGTATACATGCTCATGAAGGGCATGCCAATCAATGTGGCTTCGATATTAAGGCACAATATGATAAAGTTTCGCAACAACAAGAGATGGCGCTTTTGTTACGGAGAATTGGTGACCCAGTTCTTAAGGCAACAGGAGATCGAGGAAGAAATTCATGATCTGGTCCCTCCCCAAGTCCCATACCTGGTGAGCCAACTGGTTGATGTAACCAAGACAAAGCCCCAAGATCCTACACACGGGCCCATACTTTTTAATGCTGACAGACAGGCTCGTGATGAGAGTTGGATGGGGAGGATGTATGGCATGTCAGATTTGCAGTTGAGGATTGGTGGTCGGTCTGTGACCGAGGAGGAGATGTTGGCATTGAATGATAGATACCCAATGACTGAGAGTGCGATGTATATGTGTAGGGTGGGTCTAGCTTTTCAGGATCCCTTAGATGATGATGAGCCTACAGTATACGACACTCATGATAATAAGGACGATAAGGGAGATGATGCTGGTATCACACAGATGGCGGTAGATGATGAGATAGCTGACTAGGATCAGGAATTCATTCCTGATGATGATGATGACGACGCCTAGAGGCCCAGGGAGTTCCTTCTCTCACTCTGTACCCTTGTATTTATTTTAAGCACTGGGGATAGTGCCATGTTTTAAGTGTGGGGTGGAGAGTCGGTGGAGAAGTAATTCCTATTGTTTTTCATTGCTATATCTTGAGGGTGATGAGGCATCGTGTGACTGGTTTTAGCTGGTAGTTAAGTCTATTTGTGTTGATTTTTTTTATAGGTTGGGTTCCTCGGATTTTGTTTTCGATTCTTTTCCTGAGGATAGTCCCTTTGAACCGGGTAGATTTTTTTGGATAGTTTTTTTTTTTAGGATTCGTCGTAGTAGTAATGACTTGTCCCGATGATGGATGGATGATGACCGTCTTAAGGGAAAATTAGTCATAGGATTGTAGGAGTAGAAGCCAGTCCTTTGGAACGTAGAAATCCCACTTAGAGCTTTAGCTAGACGTAATGGGTAGTTCATGTGATTTTAAGCAAGTTAGTGAGAACTTCACGAGAGACACATAGGCTCTTTAACTAGACTCAAAAGGTGTAGAAAATGGGCTTAATTGTGTAAGTGCACTCAATATGTTTGTGTATGAGCATGCAAGTGTGATAGTCCTATACATGTATCATGGTGTCGTGTGTGTGTGAGCTTTTGTTTGGTTTCTTGCATAGAATAACATCTAGAACTTGCCTCGTGTGTGTGTAAATTGTACAAGCATGAATTTTATGGAACATGATTAAGGCATTTTCTTGAAAGACCCATTTTGTTTGTTTCTTTGATGATTGTTTGTGCCTACCTTGACATTACCATTAGTGAAGCCCCCTTGAGCCTTAAAGCCTATTTCTTTGTTAAGCTGCATAATGAGCCTATCCACCTTGTTGATACCTCATGAATTTGATCCTAAATAAACTCTCTAGTGCACTATGACCTTTATAAAGGTGTGAAACAGAAGGAGAAGGGTAGATTTAAGTGAAGGTGAGTGTAGTAACTATCAGAGATGTAGAGCCCGTGCAAAGCTTGTAACGTGCTTGTTGTTAGGTACCCAAAGAATTCGAAAAAAATGGCAAAAGAAAAAAAAAAGAAAAATGAATGAGGGTTATGCTAGCAACAAGTACGTGTCATATCAAGGGCAAAGGATGGATAGAAGAGTGGTAGTTGATGTGCCGAGATTCTACGGCACATTTGACGCCTTTAACTAAGAATACTCGCGAGTTTTTAAGCAACTTTTGTGGTTTTTGATGTTTTATTGTTATATTTGCAGGGAATGGAGCTAGAGATAGAAACGGAAGAAAAAATGTTCAAAAACCTCAACTGGTTAAGCTTGACAGCTGGCATGACTGACCGTCACACCTGTGACTGGACGTCAGCCAGGCCACCAGGACGAGACAACAAGTCGTGGAGCACTGCCTAGGAGTGACGGCCCGTCTGATGGCCCGTCACTGACCTGACGGACCGTCACCCAAGCCACCAAGATAAAACGCACTCCTCAAATGCCTTTTTACCCTATATACATGTAAGTTGTCGAGCAGGTGATGACTTACCTGAAAATTTGTCATAAAACGCATATAAAGCTGTAAGTCGTCACCTGCTGGACGACTTACCTGAGAATTTTCCTAGAAGCTCACTGTTTAGCAGTGACGGCTCAAGTGACGGCCAGTCACATGCGTGAAGGTCTGTCAGGCGACCCGTCAACGCGACGCGGGATTCCGAAAATTCTATTTTTGGACTTTATTTCCTGGACTGCTATAAATACCTAGTGTTAGGGTTATTTTAGGATTCATCACCCGATACTTTTTCTCATGTTTTGGACGAGTTTGGGAGGAGAAAACACGACACAAACACGTTTTCTTCTTCTTCTTCCATTGTTCTTGGGATTTTCACCATTGGTGCTTGGATTCTACGAAGTTCAAAGTAAAGTAATAATTTTCTATTGTAAGAATTCTTTCTTCTCATATGAATACTATGATTTCTTTACTTTGTTTTGCTAGCATGAGTGGCTAAAACTCCCCACAACTAGGGTTGTGGGATCCATGGCAAGAGTAACAATATAGATTCCGGGTAGCGTAGAGTTCAATTTATATGTTGTCACGTGGTTAATCATTCGTTATTTACGTTTTCTAATGGTTGCAAACATTAGAACATACCTAGGTTTGATTTGCTTGAACAAAGAGATTAAAACCGGAAAATTTGATTAACTACGAGGATTCGAGACTACCAACTCTCGTCTTATGATTAATGTTGCAACTAGATTAATCTACTTGATGTTTAGGATTGAAATAAGAAATTTCACCTTTTCAAGTTCGAGAGAATTGAAAAGGAAATTCGTCTATTTGGTTGAGAAACGTTTAGATGATACCATAAATTCAATCACATCGTGATATACATATAGAAAGAACCCGATCGAACCCCAACTCGTAATTGTTTACGAAGCCATGGTGAACACATCCGTAGTTCGCCTCTCATATTGATTATTACTCGTTGAAACTCGTAAATTATTATTTGCATTGTTCAAATATTGATCACACAACCCCCCCCATTTACCGGAAACTATTGATTATTAGTCATCTAATTCACTAACGACTTAATTTGCACCTTATTCCCTGTGGGATCGACCCTAACCTTAGTTGGGTTCTATATTTGACAGCGACCGCTTACACTTCGTAATTGGAGTTATAATTTGGGCGTATCAAATTTTGGCGCTGTTGCCGGGGAATACGGTTGTTTATTAAGTCTGGTGTGTTTATTTGACTCTTAGTCATATTTCCTGCTTTTACTTTTATTTGTTGTTTTTGTTTGTTACAGGGTACATAGTTGTGCATGCCAAGAACCCGGCGCTCGGGTGAATAAATATTACCTTACGATCCCGAGCTTGCTAGAACGTTAAGGCGAACCATGAATGCACAACAACAAGAGGCAGCAAGACTAGCTGCAGCTCAGCAGGCCCAACAACACGTAAATGTTGACGATATTGAGGACGATGTTGGGCTGGATGATGAGGCTGCAGCGGGTGATGGTAGAGCTGCGGAGCATGTTGAAAATATAGCCCCCGCAAATCAAAGGCAGCAGCAGAGGGGTAGAGGTCGACAGCAACCAAGGCAATTTGCTTTGGATAATGATGAGGATATCGACTTAGATGGAGTTGGTGCCACGGGCGCTATTGCGCTTCCTCCGCTATCGCCTGGGGCCAAGTTCAACAGTACTAGCACAATGCTCCAGCTGTTGAACTTAAAGGGATTATTCCGTGGTGTGGCTGGTGATGACCCCAACAGGCACCTGATGAATTTTGTGAGCATCTGCAAGTCGTTTGAATTGCCGGAAGTGAACCAGACGGCCATCAGGCTTAGGTTGTTCCCGTTGTCTCTGTCTGATGAAGCAGCAATGTGGTTGACTGAGCTAACTCCCGATTCTATAACAACCTGGGAGAGTTGAAAGGAGCTTTCCTAGAAAGGTTCTTTCCTCCCTCTAGGATGATACAGTTGAGGGACGAAATCAGCAATTTCAGGCAACAACCTCATGAGGCCTTACATGAGACCTGGTTGCGGTTCAAGAAAAAGCTGACACAATGCCCAAACCATCAGTTGACCGATAATTTTTTGATGCAGACATTCTATAGGGCACTGAATTCGGCTACCAAACCGACACTGGATAATGCAGCAGGTGGAGCATTTATGGGTCTCACTTTTATTGAGGCCACAACTATTTTGGACCGGCTCACTAAAACCAACAGGGCCTGGCATACACGGGATACAGAGGTAGCTGCTAGCACTTATGCAGTCGGTATGTCAGCGGAACAATGCAGGAAGGAGGAAGAGCGGGACCAAGATATGGCCCATTTGAAAACGCAAATGGACCTACTGACAAAGCATTTGTTGTCAGGAGGTATGGATAAAGTGAAAGTTGTGGGTTCCCAAGGTAGAGCAGCAGAGTTTGAATCTGATGAGGAGGCTAATTATTTGGGGGGTTTCCAGGCCAATGGTCAGGGAAACCAAGGTCGGAACTATCAGAAGGACAACTACTATGAAAAAGCTGGCTACAGAGATCATGAGAAGGGGAACTGGAAGAATAAAACTGATAGAGGTGGGTTGTATGTACCACCTGGTAAGCGGGAAAGATCTAGCAACGAGACAGGGACATCCAAATTGGAGAATATGATGGCGAAGATGTTGTTGAAGGTGGAATCTACTGACTCCGAGCTAAAGGAGATGAGGACTGAATTATCAGCAATGAGTCAGGTAGTGGATTCACATTCCACCTCAATCAAGCAGTTATAGCAACAAATGAGTCAAATCTCGGCGTCTCTAAATCAGAGGAAGACAGGTACCTTGCCGAGTGACACCATTCAAAACCCAAGGAATGATGGGAGTTGTATGGAGATCACTACGAGAAGGGGTAAAATATTATCGAAATCACATCAGGTAATTCAGACTCAGAAAGGTAATGTTGCTAAGGAAGATGAGTTAGTAGATACTGAAAGTATGGTCGATGAGGGTGTGAGGGTATCTGTTGAGAAACCCATTGTGGTAGAGGATGCTACTCAAGTGCTCACGGATAAAAGCAAGGAAGTTGAAAAACTTCCAACTATGATGCCTCGGCCACCACCTCCTTTCCCACAATGGTTGAAGAAGAAAGTGAAAGATAGCAAGTTCCTAAATTTCATGACCATGCTCAAGCAGATATCAGTGAACATCCCACTGGTGGACGCTCTCGAACAAATGCCCGGATATGCCAAGTTCATGAAGGACTTGATTACCAAGAAGAGGTCAGTGAGCTTTGAACCAGAAGATAACCTCCACCACTGCAGTGCTATTTCTTCAAGATCATTAGTGGAAAAGAAGGAAGATCCAGGTGCTTTTACTGTTCCCAGTACTATTGGAAAATTCAACTTTGAAAAAGCCTTATGTGATCTTGGTGCTAGCATCAACTTGATGCCGCTAGCAGTCTATAAACAATTGGGTTTGGGAGCTCCCAAACCAACTACCATGAGGGTGTTAATGGCTGACCGTTCAGTAAAGCAACCGGTGGGAATATTGTCTGATGTGTTGGTAAAGGTTGGTAAGTTTATATTCCCAGCTGACTTTGTAATCTTAGATTGCGAAGTGGACTTTGAAGTTCCCATAATCTTGGGACGACCATTGTTAGCCACTGCAAGAGTGTTGGTCGACATGGAAAGAAACGAACTGACATTCAGATTAAATAATGAATTGGTCAAGTTTGATGTGTGTAAATTGATGAAGCCACCAAGAGACATGAGGGTAGTCTCGGTTATCAATGTTATTGATGAAGCCCCTACGGATGTGCATATTGAGGAGAAGGGTTTTGTTGAGACTGTAGTTGTTATGAGAATGGTGTTAGGATCGCAAGAAGAGAAACCTATAGAGGAAGGCGGTAAGAACAAATCAAGGAAAAGAAAACACCGCAAGAGAACCAGCAAAGAAAAAGAGTTAGAAAGAGTAAAGAAGTTGTCTCGACTAGCTGAGGAGCCGATAAAAGAAAAGGTTGGAGCTCAACAGGATGATGTCTCTTGCACCTATTCCAGCGATTGCTCCTGCTTTGGAGACCCTGGCGGTCTCCAACATCATGTTAGACTCTGAGTCTTATGGGCTTCACAGGTATTCCTTTCTCTCACAGTTTTAGCTTTCACATGTATGCATTAGGGACAATGCATGAGTCTAAGTTGAGGGTGTTATTGGGATACCTGTGAGTCTTTCACCACCTAGGGTTTTTGTTGCCGTGTTTCTTTTCCCTCTGGTGTGTGCTATCTAGTAGAACCGACATGTTTAGGTTGTCATTTTAAATTTTATTTGTGTTGTGTTCTGATGTCTATAGCAAGCATGGCTTTTTGGCAAGTTGAACTAAAAGGACCCCCTCTGAAAAAGTTGATTTTGTACTTATGTTTGAAATGATTGACTGTTCTGGATCCTTGAATGTCATTGTGTGGTTGTGATTGTAATAATTATGCTTAAGCCGAGCTGTTGTTTTGATAGTTGGTAGTGGTATGGTCTCTTGGTGCCAAGTGTGTGTGAGCGTATTGTTATAAACTCGTACTCTGTGCATGCATCTAGAACTTGCCTGGCCTATGTTGTTAAGTTTGAAGTTTGGTTGCTTAGGAAAGAATCACAGGCCCTTTTTGTGTGCAGTCCACTTAGCCTATAAGACCGTCCAAATGCAAATAATCCCTTTGATCCCTGTTTGAGCCATAATTGACCCTATTCTTTCGATAACCTGTCACCGTTTTTTTTTAACTTTGAATCCCTATTTTGGCCCTGGTCCTTCCTTGGACATCGTGCACCTCAACTCAGGCAATCAGCCTAAGTTGAGGGTGGCTACTATAGAGGTAAATGATAAGAAAAATAGGATGGATAAGATTGGTTGTGGATAGAATGAAAATTTCGGGTGTGCCTAAGAAAAGAAAGAAAAAGAAACAAAAAAGAGATGAAAAAGAATTGTCAAAATAAAGAGGCCGCACCTGTAGCTAGAAAGAAGGGAATAAAAAGGTGAATAAGGGTGGACGAAGTAAAGTTAAGTGGAAATAGTAGGTCGGTGATTCCAAGGAGGGCTTAGTCACTAACCCCGAAATGTATCCTACCTGCACCCAAAGCCTCATTACAAGCCAAAACAAGTCCTGTTGTGATCCTGAGCGGCTTTCTGAAAAACTGAAATAGGATAGCAAGGGCAAGCTTATGGCATCGCATGTGCATTGTTTGAAATCGTTTGTGAGTGTGAGCGTCTTACCTAGTCCCAAATCTTGTGTGTGGGACATCTTTGTGGTGAGGGCACCGAGATTTCTGTATTATCTATTGACTGTTGGGATAGCTGTTGTGTGTGTATGTAAAATATTCTATTATATCGGAATGACATGTTTGGATCCTTGCAAGTTAGCGTTTCATACATTTGTGTGCTACCGGGGGGCTTGATTTAAATTTAATAAAATGTTGAGTGGCCATGATTTGCTAGAGATATGTGTTGGTATTCTTAGTTGAGTCATCATTTTGTTTTTGTTGTCATGTTTCTTGAGGACAAGCGAACGTTTTAAGTTGAGGGTGTTGATGTGCCGGGATTCTACGGCACATTTGACGCCTTTAACTAAGAATACTCGCGAGTTTTCAAGCAACTTTTGTGGTTTTTGATGTTTTATTGTTATATTTGCAGGGAATGGAGCTAGAGATAGAAAGGGAAGAAAAAATGTTCAAAAACCTCAATTGGTTAAGCTTGACGGCTGGCATGACTGACCGTCACACCTGTGACTGGCCGTCAGCCAGGCCACCAGGACGAGACAACAAGTCGTCGAGCACTGCCTAGGAGTGACGGCCCGTCTGACGGCCCGTCACTGACCTGACGGACCGTCACCCAAGCCACCAAGATAAAACGCACTCCTCAAATGCGTTTTTACCCTATATACATGTAAGTCATCGAGCAGGTGACGACTTACCTGAAAATTTGTCATAAAACGCATATAAAGTTGTAAGTCATCACCTGCTGTACGACTTACCTGAGAATTTTCCTGGAAGCTCACTGTTTAGCAGTGACGGCTCAAGTGACGGCCAGTCACATGCGTGACGGTCCATCAGGCGACCCGTCAACACGACGCGGGATTCCGAAAATTCTATTTTTGGACTTTATTTACTTGACTGCTATAAATACCCAGTGTTAGGGTTATTTTAGGGATACCTGTGAGTCTTTCACCACCGAGGGTTTTTGTTGCCGTGTTTCTTTTCCCTCCGGTGTGCTATCTAGTAGAACCGGCATGTTTAGGTTGTCATTTTAAATTTTGTTTGTATTGTGTTCTGGTGTCTATAGAAGCATGGCTTTTTGGCAAGTTGAACTAAAAGGAGCCCCCTCTGAAAAAGTTGATTTTGTACTTATGTTTGAAATGATTGACTGTTCTGGATCCTTGAATGTCATTGTGTGGTTGTGATTGTAATAATTATGCTTAAGCCGAGCTATTGTTTTGATAGTTGGTAGTGGTATGGTTTCTTGGTGCCAAGTGTGTGTGAGCGTATTGTTATAAACTCGTACTCTGTGCATGCATCTAGAACTTGCCTGGCCTATGTTGTTAAGTTTGAAGTTTGGTTGCTTAGGAAAGGATCACAAGCCCTTTTTGTGTGCAGTCCACTTAGCCTATAAGACCGTCCAAATACAAATAATCTCTTTGATCCCTATTTGAGCCATAATTGACCCTATTCTTCTGATAACCTGTCACCGTTTTTTTTTAACTTTGAATCCCTATTTTGGCCCTGGTCCTTCCTTGGACATCGTGCACCTCAACTCAGGCAATCAGCCTAAGTTGAGGGTGGCTACTATAGAGGTAAATGATAAGAAAAATAGGATGGATAAGATTGGTTGTGGATAGAATGAAAATTTCGGGTGTGTGCCTAAGAAAAGAAAGAAAAAGAAATGAAAAAGAGATGAAAAAGAATTGTCAAAATAAAGAGGCCGCACCTGTAGCTAGAAAGAAGAGAATAAAAAGGTGAATAAGGATGGATGAAGTAAAGTTAAGTGGAAATAGTAGGTCGGTGATTCCAAGGAGGGCTTAGTCACTAACCCCGAAATGTATCCTACCTGCACCCAAAGCCTCATTACAAGCCAAAACAAGTCCTGTTGTGATCCTGAGCGGCTTTCTGAAAAACTGAAATAGGATAGCAAGGGCAAGCTTATGGCATCGCATGTGCATTGTTTGAAATCGTTTGTGAGTGTGAGCGCCTTACCTAGTCCCAAATCTTGTGTGTGTGACTTCTTTGTAGTGAGGGCACCGAGATTTCTGTATTATCTATTGACTGTTGGGATAGCTGTTGTGTGTGTATGTAGAATATTCTATCATATCGAAATGACATATTTGGATCCTTGCAAGTTAGCGTTTCATACATTTGTGTGCTACCGGGGGGCTTGATTTAAATTTAATAAACTGTTGAGTGGCCATGATTTGCTAGAGATATGTGTTGGTATTCTTAGTTGAGTCGTCATTTTGTTTTTGTTGTCATGTTGCTTGAGGACAAGCGAACGTTTTAAGTTGAGGGTGTTGATGTGCCGGGATTCTACGGCACATTTGACGCCTTTAACTAAGAATACTCGCGAGTTTTCAAGCAACTTTTGTGGTTTTTGATGTTTTATTGTTATATTTGCAGGAAATGGAGCTAGAGATAGAAACGGAAGAAAAAATGTTCAAAAACCTCAATTGGTTAAGCTTGACGGCTGGCATGACTGACCGTCACACCTGTGACTGGCCGTCAGCCAGGCCGCCAGGACGAGACAGCAAGTCGTCGAGCACTGCCTAGGAGTGACAGCCCGTCTGATGGCCCATCACTGACTTGACGGACCGTCACCCAAGCCACCAATATAAAACGCACTCCTCAAATGCGTTTTTATCCTATATACATGTAAGTCGTCGAGCAGGTGACGACTTACCTGAAAATTTGTCATAAAACGCATATAAAGCTGTAAGTCGTCACCTGCTGGACGACTTACCTGAGAATTTTCCTGGAAGCTCACTGTTTAGCAGTGACGGCTCAAGTGACGGCCAGTCACATGCGTGACGGTCCGTCAGGCGACCCGTCAACACGATGCGGGATTCCGAAAATTCTATTTTTGGACTTTATTTCCTGGACTGCTATAAATACCCAGTGTTAGGGTTATTTTAGGATTCATCACCCGATACTTTTTCTCACGTTTTGGACGAGTTTGGGAGGAGAAAACACGACACAAGCACGTTTTCTTCTTCTTCTTCCATTGTTCTTGGGATTTTCACCATTGGTGCTTGGATTCTACGAAGTTCAAAGTAAAGTAATAATTTTCTATTGTAAGAATTCTTTCTTCTCATATGAATACTATGATTTCTTTACTTCGTTTTGCTAGCATGAGTGGCTAAAACTACCCACAACTAGGGTTGTGGGATCCATGGCAAGAGTAACAATATAGATTCCGGGTAGCGTAGGGTTCAATTTATATGTTGTCACGTGGTTAATTATTCGTTATTTACGTTTTCTAATGGTTGCAAACATTAGAACATACCTAGGTTTGATTTGCTTGAACAAAGAGATTAAAACCGGGAAATTTGATTAACTACGAGGATTCGAGACTACCAACTCTCATCTTATGATTAATGTTGTAACTAGATTAATCTACTTGATGTTTAGGATTGAAATAAGAAATTTCACCTTTTCAAGTTCGAGAGAATTGAAAAGGAAATTCATCTATTTGGTTGAGAAACGTTTAGATGATACCATAAATTCAATCACATCGTGATATACATATAGAAAGAACCCGATCGATCCCCAACTCGTGATTGTTTACGAAGCCATGGTGAACACATCCCTAGTTCGCCTCTCATATTGATTATTACTCATTAAAACTCGTAAATTATTATTTGCATTGTTCAAATATTGATCACACAACCCCCCCCCCCCATTTACCGGAAACTATTGATTATTAGTCATCTAATTCACTAACGACTTAATTTGCACCTTATTCCCTGTGGGATCGACCCCAACCTTAGTTGGGTTCTATATTTGACAGCGACCACTTACGCTTCGTAATTGGAGTTATAATTTGGGTGTATCAGTAGTACAAGAGAGCGTGAACATAAAAGAAATGTAAAAAGAAGGGTGAAGAAAAGAGTGAAAATGTAGTGTCATGTGCAATAGGGAAAAGAGTCACTTTGTACCTAAAAGTATCCTACCCGTCCCGAAGCCGACATTACAAACAAATGAAAGTCCTTTTGATTCCATGAATGTGATTGCTTTGTTGAATTTACTATACACTAAGGGCAAGCCTATGGCATGTTGTGATATGTTTGAAACATCTTTTGAGAGAGTGAGCGCTTAAATGATTCAAAATGCCCCCCATTGAAAGGAAAGTATGTGATTGAAAATGGGGGCAATACTAAATTGTGAGGGCACACATGACATGTATTTGGTAGTGTTATTACTTGCATTGTTCACACATAGATATGTTGGCCCGATAATGTAATAAAGAGTCGGTTATAGAGGGTATGTTGTTTCAAGTGAAAGGTCTTAGAGCAAAAAATGGTTTTTGAATGTTGCTTGCTTAATGAACTACAACAGCATGATTAAAAGTGTTTAGTTGCTCACAAGTGTGGATGGAAAGTTCCTTAGGTGTTTATGGTGAAACTTAGGATGGATGATAGTGAGTTGCTCGAGGACGAACAAAGGTTTAAGTGTGGGATGGTGATGTTGGGCATATTTATATGCCCGTTTATCGTATTTTACCCATGTTTACCTTATGTTTTAAGGACATTACTCACTGTATATTGTGTGTTTTGATTGGAATTGCTATATGTTGTACTAAGACACATGATTCGATATTTGCAGGTGAAATGACGCAGGAAATGACCATGGAAAGATGAAACGGAAGAGTAAAGCATGGAAGTGATGTAGCGGAATGTTCGGGAGCAAACAAAGAAGTAAAAATAGGCCGAGGGAAGCCAGGCGCACACCTGGCGCGGAGCCCCAGGCCTTAAACAACCGCAGCACTTGCCTAGCGCCTTCCAGGCGCGGCGCACCAAAGGAGTACCCAGTCGGGCGCATCCGTGGCACAGCACACCAACGCCCAAACTTCAGCAGGACTATCCAGGCGCAGCAGGGGCGCGGCACGCCAGCACCTAAACAACTGGCAGCCCATCCGGGCGTGATAAAGGCGCGGCGCGCCAGGGGCCATCCCGACAGATTTTTTGGCTTTTCTCTAGTCCAATTTCAAGAAGGAAAAGGGGTTATTTCCCAAACCCTATAAATAGAACCTTGTATATTTTTTGAAGGGTTCCGTCATATTTTTGGAGAGCAAGAGGCAAGAATTGAGTTCACCACTAGGTTTCTTTTCTTCTTCCTTTTCTTAGTTATACTTTGGATGAAAACAATATTATATTTGTTTTGCCGTTGTAGTATGAGTGGCTAAGAACCCTTGTTCTGGGGTTACGGCTACAAACGCATGACTATTTAGTATTGAATTTGGATTAATTGTTCGTTTGCCATTATTAGTTGTTCTTATATTCCTGTTTTAGTATTTTGATGCTTGGCCACCATTAAGATAAACATATAACCTTGTTGTGAACTCAAGAGAAGAATCAACAAGGTAGACCGAGGAATATAAGGAGGAAAACCTCTCTTTGGTAACGTAAAGGGTAGGTTAGCGACTAGGATAGAGATATACCTAGAACGTCTTGCTTGGTTCATACGGGAAGAAATATAAATGCTTTTAAAATAAGATGTCACATCCCCGCTCAATGATGTAGTTGTGATGCTATTTTGAATAGGCAACTAGAGGCTCGAGAGACCATAGTTGTAATATCAACCCCGGAATCAATAACTAGGTGAATGAACAAGTCGATTCAAGTGATTACTACTTAGGATTGCATAATAAAGTTGTAACCCTGGAATTATCTCTAAACTTGGAACTAACAATCATTACTTATTTGCAATTCATTTTGTCAATTTACTTTAATTCGTCAACTACTACAAAACCATCTTTTAGTTACTTTCGTACTTGTTTATTTTAGCTGTGTACGAATAAGGTGGAATATTTGTTAAGTCACAAGTCTCTTGGGTACGATATCCGGACTAACCAGTTCCTATTACTTGGACGACCACGTACACTTGCGTGTGAGTGAAAATCGCCTAACAAGTTTTTGGGAGAGAGGGGAAGGGGGAGGCGCTCCAAGGCTCTTGAAAGAAGAGGAATTAGGAAATTAGGGGTTTAAAGATGGTATATATTGAGAATTTTGAGTCTTGGGTCGGTTGACCCTTGACCGGCCCTATTTTTTCACTTACCTTGGACGCCGGATGCATGCTGGCACGCTGCGCCCGAAAAGCGCCTCTGCCGCGCCCCATATGGGTATTACCGTGGGGCAGCGCACCCTCAAGGCTCCAGACTCGTCCCGCAGAAGTTTAGCACGTGGCGTGGTGCGCCACTGATGTGCCAGTCGAGGCGCGCGACAGTTGGGCAGGTGGCGCGGTGCGCCTGGTTCGCGCCAATCTGGGATTTAGCCTGGCGCGGCACACCTGTGTCATGCCGATCTGGGTTCCTCGTGGCGCGGTGCGCCTAGGACGCGCCAGACCCGGCTCTCGGTAGTTCATGCCCTGGGGCGGCGCGCCAAGGCTCCGCCAGACCCTTGGGACTCAAATTTTTTGTTACTTACCTCTCCCCGTGCGTCCGTAGCTGGCGTGTTCCTTTTCTTCCTGCAAAAACAACAAACTATTAGAAAAAACGGTGGGTTGCCTCCCACCTAGCGCCTTAGTTTTTGTCGTGGCACTACTCATATTTTTGTATTTTTAATATTTTTGTCCTAAACTATTACAATACATTCGTGGGTTGTCTCCCACGCAGCGCTTGATTTAACATCGCGGCACGACGTAACCTCAAAGATCACTCATCCGACAGGGTTATTGAGGTTTTCTCCCTGTCCACATCTTCAGACCAAAGAACTTCACCCTTTGACCATTCACCAAGAACGTAATCGTGTCGCCGCTCTTTCGGAGTTCAACTGCGCCATGCAGAGTCATCCGCACTACCTCAAATGGTCTGCATTTCACTTCTTCTGGCCTACTTGTTTGGTGTTTCAGACGTTTGTTAACAGCATCAGGCAGTGCATCGCATAATCGAGGAATTGTAGAAACGAAAGATTTTTTCAAAGATACTAAACGAGCACATAGATGTAGAGTTTTTCGGCAGAAATTTTGTAATTAGTTTCTGATTTTTGGAGGCTTATTTCTCATGAAACCCTTCCTAGAAGGTGGTCGTGAGTTTGGGTGCTCTCTAGTTTTGTATGTTGTTGTTTTGTTAATGGTAATATTCGCATTTGTTGCCAAATGAAATAATCTAGATAATCATCTTACTCCCTTTTGATTTCCATGGCTATTACACCACATAATACAGTCCTTAATGTTCACAGGTGGACCATATGGAGGAAGAGAAATTCGAGAACATGTTTTGAAAGTATTAGCAGTTTTGCACAAGATTAAAATGAACTGTATTATCACTTTTTGCTATTGATGCAGTTCTGAGTATATAAATGACCCTGTAGCCATTATAGACGTCTTAGGGTCCTTGTAAGATGATTAGGTCCTAGAGATTATCACCTTTTTTCATTTCTGATTACTGAGCCTACTCAATTGTATGTAGTTCTCATGTAAATTTTTGGGATCCTAGCCTTAGTGCAGAAGATTTATATACAAACTTGTTATCTTTGTCAAAAACGGCCAAGTCACATATAAAAGAAAAGAACTATGAGTATGTATCACTGCATTAAAGTTTTCCCGTGAATTTAACTAAGTAAAGCATAAATAAAGGCATTCGGAAACGTTAAAGTTATTCTGAATAAGCTAAGGCTATGAGGGGAAAAAATTGAGATGAAGTTAAATAAGTTATGGCCTTCCTAAAAAAGTACAATACTAACAACATACACAGTGTAGTCTCACAAAGTGCGGGTCTGGGGAGGTTAGAGCGTACGCAGACCTTACTCCTATCTCAGAGGTAGAGAGGTTGTTTCCGATAGACCCTCGGCTCAAGAAAAAAAATAGCTTAAGACAGTCCAGAAAAAGAAGTACTGGAAGTACAAGAAGTAACAGATAATAACATTAAAATAGATAGTGTTTGGTAAGGTAAAAAAAAGTGTTTAGCCAAAATAAAAAAAAAAACTAAAAAGTGAAAAACTGAAATTTCCAACTTAACAGCTTTTGCTTAAAAGCAGCTTAAAACAAACATGTACAAACCGGCTCTAGAACAAATGATTTTCAGTAATGTAGCTAGGCTATTAAATATCAAACTTGAATGTTGTCAATTTCAATTTGTTTACAGAGAGTTATAGGAAGAAAAGTATGGTAATTTTATAATATGTGAAACCAAATTAGAAATTCCTTTAATTAACTTATCTCATTACCAAATCAAACTTGCATGCGACCATATTGTTCCTTCTCATGGTTCATCCTCATCCACGAAGGATGAGTCAGGACCTAAGATTAGATTGAAAAGCGTAGTCAATAAATAACTGGTGAATATTCTTGTACTAGTATACCCTTTGTTGGTTTCGGGAGATGAAGGAAGCCAAGTTAACCAAAAAATGATTATTGATTCAATGTATCAGGATTTTATCAGAACTCCAAAACTAAAAATATTTAGCAAAAATAATGTTATGATAGGTGACCCTTTTGAAAAGTCCTCGTATTACATCTCTAATTGATACGTCGTCATCAACCTCACAACCACAAGACAAAGATACTACGTATAATATCAAGTATATTTTAAAGCTTAAGGTCAAAGGTGGTGGTCTCCTAATACCGACCTATATTGAATATTCTACCGCTTCTCGAAAAATTAACCAATCAAGACACAATTGCGAAGGCGCGAGAGGCAGATTTAAAATTTAAAATATATAATTTTAAATTAATATATAATAATAATCAAATTTATAATTTTATATTTCTAAATATTTAATATATTTTTTAATATACATATAAATTTTAATGTAAGTTACTGAATTCTCGTATCTATAGACTATAAGTTATATTGTTAATCCATCTTTAATAGTATCAAATATCATTATATCAATAAGAGTTTCCCTACAAAATAAGCGTAAGAAGGATTATCACTATATCTCTTCCACGATTCCTTATGTTATAAATGTTTTTTTCGAATTGCGGATGTAGAAATACTGATATGTGTTATTAGAGGAGATGATATGTGTTATTAGAGGAGATTTCATATATATAAGTGGACAAGTGATTTTAAGTAAAGTACTTAGCCGGTTATTTGCAGAAATTGTGGGCGTTTAGGAAGTTCTTAGTTGGTTGAAGAGCGACTATGCTAATAATCACGGAGTAATTGAGTCAAATAATCAGCTAGTTCATCAAGTTCTCGAAGGAAATATTTTAAATAATTCTTATTTTAATTTTTTTGTTTATAATTGTAAGACACTAATAAAAGTTTTTCAATTAGCGTACCTTTCTTTAATTAGAAAATCAACGAAACAAATTATTTATGCTTTAATTAGGATGACTATTTCTATATCTAGTTCGATGGAATGGAGGTCAGTCTATTCACTTTTGATTTATGTAAGAAAACACCTTTTAAAAAAAATACTTTTTTAAAAGGTACCAATCACCTTTTTAGGCCGTGTTTGGGGGCTCATAAAGTAAAATGCCAAACTTTCGATTAATTATAGTAATAATCATGATTTAAAAAAAATTAATCGGCTCAATAAGTGTTTTTTTAATTGCTTAAAAGTATGTAAAAGGAGTACGGCCCTCCAAGTTTCTAAAAGTTTATACTTATCTTAGCATAACCATTATGCCACTACTAATGTTTATCTCAATTTCACAAATAAACACATACATAATTAACATAAATAAACAACATTAAATAAGATTATATGAGACCTATGCCACAATAATAAATATTCATGCACACAAGAAAAGAATATATCTTAATTAAGGTCCACAATATAGACATTCAAATTGTAGTTGACATATTCCATATCATTGAATATCTGATATCTCTCTTCCAAAAGATTAGCACACAATTTTTTCAATTAAGAAAAAAAGTGCACATATATAATGTAAAATTTCTTTTTTTTCACACTAAATCTCTAAATAAAACTAAAAAATTCTAATAATTTTTTTTTCTACTCTTTTTTTTGCATTAAAACAATTTAA
This sequence comes from Jaltomata sinuosa, assembly GCA_003996215.1. Taxonomy (NCBI): domain Eukaryota; kingdom Viridiplantae; phylum Streptophyta; class Magnoliopsida; order Solanales; family Solanaceae; genus Jaltomata; species Jaltomata sinuosa. Next base: position 75,006 of record QJPP01000768.1, on the reverse strand, counting down.
TTAAACTTGTCATCTTGAAAAAACTGGTTCTTCCATAATTGTCTCCAACAAAGGCTTCCTCGATCTACACGACAACCTATACTTCATTTCTTGCTCCACCGGAAACCCTTCTACCCGGCCACCGGAGCTATTCTCCGGCGCCGGCGCCGGCGCCGGCGACATTTCCGGCGATATCTTAACATTTCCACCGGAGATTCTCTTAGCAGCAGAATTAGCAGCCAATAAAAGAACAGTCATATCAGCTGCCGTTACCACCGAATTCACTCTCTTCATCGGAAACATAATATAAACATTCCCAAATTCCAAATCTTCGTCTGCTGATAAAGGCGAAAATCTCCGGCCTATACTCAACGAAGAAGAATTCACTAAGAAATTATTTTGATTTTCCATCATGATTTCTGCTGCTTTAACAAGTTCTCGAAATTGCCTGATTTCACCTCCTGGTAGAACAACTCTCGCCGCTTTTGAATTCCTGAGCGTTGGTAAAACGGGACACGATGTAAGATTTCCCATTTGGAAAATCGCAAAATAAAGTGATCTATGGAGATTTATTCGAGAGGATTTTTGTTTTGGGTTTTGTTGAAGAAATGTGTGTGAAATGGGTGTTTATATATATTTGTGAGGAAAAAAAAAAGCACACGGGGAAAGAAGAATAGTTATATTTTGAATTTGGAAATTTGGCACGTTTGTGTGACTGTTGAGTCAAGGGGTTTGACGAAATACACGGCACAGAAAAGGGGGGAAAAAGGGAGGAATGAGGTGGAGGAAGCTAATTAAGGTATAAAATTCAACGAGGATTTCGGTATGATCAAGTCACTTATTACTACTAAGAAAATGGGTTACATGTAAATCTTTTAACAAGTTTTCAAATTTAAAATTTCGGCCCAATATATAAAAGTGACTTTCAACTTAACTTCAGCTGACATTTAGAGTTTGTTTGGATTTGCTTAAAAAGTAGCTTTTAAGCAATGTAATTAAAAGCTGAAAATAAGTGTTTATAAATAAGTAGATAATTGTTTGGATAAAAAGTGATGAAATTGAGAAAAAAGTTGTTAATGTGTTTGGTAAATAAGTATTGTAAACACTTTTTTATTGTAGAAAAAAGGGAAAGATGGAGAAGCGGGATGAGAATGAGAGAAAAGAGAGTACTTTCATATATTTTACGGCTGAAAAGTGAGGGTAGTGTTGAAATTACGGAAAATTACAAGGGATAAAAGGGTAAATGTATTGGTCAAACTTAAAAATAATTTTAAGCTAAAAGCAAAAAGCCGGGGGATCGAGCTTTTAGCTTTTTAAAATTAGTTTTTAGCTTTTTTTTAATTGTTTTTTTACTTTACCAAACACCTAAAAAGCTAAAAAAGAGATTAAAATTTAGTTTGACTATATTTTAATCTTATCCAAACAGGCTCTTATATCGTCTAATTTTGGAGGTGAACAAATAGACACTTAAATAAATTTATATAAAGTTGAACTAGTAGAGACACACGTCTTACGCGAATTATCACATACAAAGGCGAAGCTACGATGGTGCCAGAGTGTTCAGCCGCACACTTTTTGTCAAAAAATTATATTATATATATATAGGTCAAATCTCACTTTATATTAGTATATATAGCATTTTGACCACCCTTAGAAACAAGTATAGCAGTAGCTCGGTGGCGAGGCGTGCACAAATCTTACCTGAGGCCCAAGATTGATTCCATGCTTCAGCATTTTATCTTCAATTTTGGTTGTCTTTAAAATAACTTAATTAAAAACGCTAAAGTTGACGTGAAGAGAGTAGCCGCTCAGCGGCAATATGGATGCTCAAGTTTGAATCCCCATATGTCCCCATTTTTTAAAATTTACTCTTCAAAGTTTGAACACCTGTCATGAAATTTTTTGCTATGTCATTGATTACTTAGTATCTATTTGTTCAACTTTATATAAGTTTACTTGTCTATTTATGCACATTCAAAATGATAAGACATATATGTCAACTAAATCCAAATTAAACGACACGTTTATATATGATGACTAAAATTTTATGTGTTTTAGGGTGTGTCTGGTATGTTCTCCTTAACCTTCACAAGGTAGTACACTTTGCATGCACACTATTTTTCAAAATATTCATTTGTAAAATTTTCACTAATTTTATTGCGTGCATTTCTCTCAAATTTCATTTGTGAAATTTCAGTGCGTTTATTGCGAATCCCAATTTAACTACATGTAACAAACAAGGTTTGAATAAAAGTTAGTTAGTGACTTTTTCAAATCAGTAACTTCAAAAAATAAATCTGTCCCTAATATTAATAATTTAGAAATCATACTGCCATTACATATAAAATTCTTTTGTATGTAAATGCGTGTGGGGCTGCAGAGGAGAAAACCCGTGGGATTGTGTTGGCTAAATTCTGGACGAAATTAATTGTCTAAAAAGTAGTGCATCGAAACTTCTTCTTGTCTTTTCCATTTCTTTTTTCTAATGATTTCTGTCCTTTTCTTTGTGGGTGTTAGGAAAAAACCCTTCAATTGAAGTGTTCTTTATGCATATTTTGTCATGTGATTTAGTCTCCATAATAATCAACACTAAAATATGCTTTATATTAATATGGTAAGACAATTTACGTATCAATATATTTTAATCAGTATTATAACAGCTGAACAACCTTATTTTCCAAATCTCATCTCACTCATAATAGTTGAGAATATAATTAAATAATAAAAGTATGTTCTCTTTAATAACTTACGTTTTTCGATGAGATGATCAAACACTTTAATAGGTACTTTAGGTCCGCATGTGAAGAGCGTATTGAGTATATAATTAAATAATAAAAATATAAAAATCAGATAATCACACACTTCAAAATAATGACAATAATAATAATTTTAATTTTTTATATGATTTATATAAATTAAACCTCATGTATATTGATCAGTATCAAATTTATGCTGTGTACTATGTGTTCATTTATACCAATATGTGCTTGATCATCGACTTTTCATTGTTTATTTTAATATATGTAGCTACTTTGAAATTTTTTGTATCATTATCACTTTAATTTGTTTATTATTTCCTCAATTTATATGGTACATTTTTTTTAATATTATCACAAAAAAGAAAAGGCAACTTTTCATTTTTAGGAACACCTTAATTTGAAAGTTCTTATATTACTCTTTAGTGATATGATGTATAATCAATCAAATATTTATAATTTATTTTAAATCAAAAAAATTATAAATTATTCCTTTTTTCTTTTTTTCCTCAAATTTTTGACTTAATCAAATATCATTGCATAATTAGGTCGAAGTTGTAATCTTTTTTGAAAGACCAATATTTTATATAAATAAGGTGTGAGTTGGTAAAATATAATTGGGAAATCAGTACACATTACAAGGAAAGTTGTTGAAGTGTTGAAAGACTTGACTTCAACTATCAATAGATATATTATAAAGATGTGGCTGCCATTTTACCTTACAATAAAAGGGTTGTGCTATTTAAATTTGATGCATGCATGTATTTTAGACAAGTCAAAAATGTAAACCCAAATTATGATCAAAGCAACACTTAAAAACATCTAGAATGAAGTTATTTGAAATATTAAATGAGGATTTAGAATAAGCTTAATACATCGATAATCTTTTAAATTTATCAGTAAAATTCATTTAGACACTTACCTGAAATTTGTTCCAATTGAATACCTGACCAAATAATAAATTATTTCTATTAGTAAATACTTTCGATTTAAATTATGAAAAAATATTTCAATGTATTCTTAAGTGTTAATTATGTAGATATGGTAATCACCTAAAATATGTCACATTTTTTAGTTATATGTATTTGTCTCAATAAATTAGTAAAACCTCAGAGTATTTCAATTGAGGCTAATGTGAATAAATTAAAATAAATCAAAAGTCACAAGTTGAAAGTTTCCCAATTTATGATTTTTTATTTTATAAGTATATTTTAATTTGACTGAATATTTTATTATTTTAGCTCTAGTTGTATAATTTTTAATTCTCAAAATACTCTTCCCAACTAGATTCCCTAATTCTATTCGATTCCATTTTCATTGGTCATTCTTATCCTTGTACACGTATGCTCTAATTTATGATTTTTAAAAATGACTTTAAGAGCATATTAGACGCTTTAGCAAACAATGGTTGTTGATACTTCATATTCTCCTCGTTCAATTTTACTTACTTTTTATCACTTGGAAAAGTAAGGATCGGCTGGATGCCTTGGAGGCACCATAGATTGCACCGTTAGCAACAGCATCATATTTTATTTTTTAAAAATTAACTTGATTAATTTTTTCAAGTGAAATGTAATGAGTAAAAAAGAACAAAGGAAGTACTAAACTAATGAATAAACATTTTTTTTCAATCATTAACGATCTTTTTGTTTCAGTATTGATGAGGAGTGAGGATAAGTACACACTTATTTTAACTTACATAAAAAGTAAAAGGTAACAACTTGGAAGATAACGTGCTTATCTATAGGACTCCCTCCCTCTCATATTAGTTGACTATTTTTTTACAGGCATGTTAATAATTATAAATAAGAAAATAATTTTACTAATTCACCTCGTAAGAAATTTCTTTGAAACTTCACAAACAAGTGTGATCACTTTTAAAAAGAATCAATTACAAAGGTAATATGAAAAAATCTAATTAATGTTTTCTTAATTTAATAATGTGATCAACTAATATGAAACAACTATTTTTAGTATAGTGATCAACTAATATGGGACAAAGGGAGTACATTACTTACATAGAGTTATCTCTTGATGAAATTAAACGATAAACACTTAATTTATCTTTAAAATCAATTGAGTGGTTTCCACCTTAGGCTAATCAACATTAATTTCAATGGTTAATCATGCAAGGAAAATAAACTTTCAACTATTAAAATATACTTGGGAATATAATATACGTGGCATTTTGCGCCATTTAAGTGGATAAAGTATGATGATATGATTTCTCGGATAAAGGTTCACGAGTTGATATGAAAAATAAAAGAAACCTTGACCAATTGGTTTCAAATTATTATATTTTAGTTTTTCATTCGGTGTTCGATATCCTCATGGAGTTTGATCAAATTTGAATTTGTGTCGAAAAGTTCTATATTGAAGGTAAAACACTTCCTAATAAAGGTGACTTTATATCCAGAAAGACTCGAAGCAAAAATTTTTTATTAAAGATAAATGAGTACTTACTGCTCCACAACTTGCTGGTTGTTTTAAGAACTTCAGAGAAGATTGAAAGAGTAGGGGTTGCTTTGATAAAATTAGTTTAGTTGGTATGAAAAAATTAAGGGTGCGTTTGGTATGGAAGTTTTTCATGTTTGGTTAGAATTTTTTTTAACTTTTAGAAAATGACTTCATTTGTGAAAGTAGGATAATCAAGTACTTATATTCATTCTCCAACACACCGTATCTCACCCTATCTCTCATTTATAGCTTCCACTACCCCCATACCCCCACCCTAACCTTTAACCCTTGTGACTTCATAATGTATTATATTGTATCATTCAATATTATTTTAATGAATACATTATTTGAATAGATTATATCATTTTTTATCGTTACATAATGTTACATATTAACAATTGAAGGATAAACCTATAAAAAAGTAGAGTAAGGGATAGAGCTATACTATAAAAAGGTAGGGTAAAGGATAAAATAAGATTATTAAATACATAAGTAAAGACAAAATGAGAAAAAAGAAAAAGATAATGACGGGATCATACCAAATCGGTCGTTACACAAAATGAGACTTTTTGTCATTACCTAAAGATAAATTTTACGGTACGATATAATAAAATTTAAGTAATAATCAAAATAAATATTGTATTTAAACTAATAACACGATACAATCACTACTAAAAATAATGGTTTTTCTCACAGCGGATTGGTGAAAAATTTGTACTATAGAACATGGTTCTTTTCACTCATTTTTCACCGAACCACCTCATTGGAAAATGCATGGTGAGAAACAGATTCTCACTGAAACAGTGGAAAACTTCCTAATATTTTCATACAAAAACATTACTATTTTTTTCCCACTTATTCAATCAAAATATCCGTGGCAATAACGTAGCCTCTGAACATTTTCCAGTGGAAAATTTCAGTAGAAAAATAGTGATATATTTTTTAGTAATGAATATAACCAGGATTGTTCATATTATAAATAAATGCTTTTGAGATAATATTTTTTTGTCTACTTATCAAATATTAGAAATTAGTAAGAAATCTACTTATTTAATTTTAAAAGAACATTTTATTCGTAAAAAATATTTATTTTCATATTCCAAAAATACTGTAATGTAACTGGTTGACAAGTGGTATACAATTGTGCAATTACTTTGAATATTTCATTGAGATATACCGAGTACGACTCCTTCAATCGATTCGGCTATTTTATTGTTTTCACTTGTTTAAATTGTTTCATTTATCCTCTTTTGACCTAACTTGGATGTAAGGCGTTGGGTTAAAATGATTTAAGAATATTTTTAATATGATGTGATATTGCTTGTTTTAGTCAAGTTCATACAGTTTTAATGTCTTTAAAAGGTCTGACATCATTAAGATTATCCAATATTTTATAAGTAATTTTTTTTTCTTTTTAGCTATCGAGACTTTGTTCGCACACTCAATAATTTTTCTTTTGATTTAAATACCACGTGACTCATTATCATAATTCATGGGTCAAAGATTCAACATGTATGTGTGTCATCTACATTATCAGAGCATTATGATCATCAAAACTTAAAGATTGTGTATGGGTCTTTAAAACTACGGGTAAATATCATAAATCCGCCCTTAGACAGACAAAGACACTAAGCCAGACCCCACACCACGATCTGTCATCTTCATACTAGTTTCATTAAATTCTTGGCTCTAATACCAGTTGTTAAGCTAAAATGGTTCAAGCATACTCTTAATACAGTGTGATATTGTTCGTTTTAATCAAATTCACACGATTTTCCTCAAAAAACTTCATACCATTAAAAGTATCCAACACTTTATAAGTAATTTTTTTTTCTTTTCAACTATCAATATGAGATTTTTTCGTACACCCAACATATTTTTATGTTAAATTAAGAATGGGAGATTATTTTTGTCCTTCATACAAATAAATATTAATTACTGGGTTTTTTTTCAACGCTCCACTCAGGAGTGGCTCAATAGTGAAGCTAGTAAAACATTTGCTTCAGACCTCCAAATTTTGAGGCTCAAAAAAAAAATTAATAGTGAATTTTATGGTTTTAATTTCACTTAAAACAATATCAAAATTTATTTTTAAAAAATACAAAATTTAAATGAAAAAAGAAAGAAAGAAGAACTATATATTTTTTATAAAAATATTTTAGAAATTTGAATTAAACAATTCAAATCTTTATATTAATAAATAAAATTTTAATAACCACATCCAAGGTTGTATTGCAAATAAATGGCTAACATCATATTAACTGAAATTAATTTTTACTTTTATAAATAATAATATTACTATATGAAGTTAAACATAATGTTTTTAAGTAATATTACACTAAAAACAAATAGTATGTAAGAACAAAAAGATAATGGACAACTCTAAATTATCATTATTATATTGTGTGTATGTGTATATATTTAAGATTTCTTATTATAATTTGATTTTGAGCCACTAATTTTATTGATGCAGGAAAAATGACCTAAATTTTCTGTATTTAGAAAATATTTATAGTCTGTGGCAATAAAATATTTTTTAACGATTTATAGCAATTTTTTAAAATTAAAGCATGAACTCCACGATTCTCAAATTCTCTACGATCAAAAAATAATTGTTGATTATTTAACTCAACAATAAACACATCATCTGGAGTGTGTTTCAATTCCTTATTCGTTAGACAATGAATAAGTTAATGTTTTACATTTGTTTTTTGCATATCAAGAAACTGCCCAAAACATGCTTTCCTAAACGATTTCAATTGTTTATGAGATAACACAGACTTAACTTTATCAATTGCTTTGAAATAATGTTATCTTTAGAAATCCTATTTTACTTTCTCTTTTTGGTCTCTTAAATAATATTATTATTCAATTTTTTTGGCTTAGAGACAGGAGGAACCTTCACAAGATCATCATCACTATCAATAGAATGTTTAGAGGTAGATTCTACCTCGACTCGTCTTTTTTTTACTTTTGTAATTCGTTCAATTTCATAAACTTTCCGAAAGCTTTCAAACCCTTTGATTATTGTTGATCAATTTTTTTCGTATCTTCACTAACATTCATAGATGGGGATATATCCAAATCAAAATTAAAAATTTTAGGAAATTCTTTAACATCACTAGCAGATTTCTGGAGCCTACTCCTTCTATAAGTTTTTGAAGAGGTTGATGCATAACTTCATTTTCACCATCAAAGAAAATTTCGATACAATTTCTTGGACTTTGCATAGGAGATTTTTTATTTTTATCCATGAAATCTATTCTTTTAATGGATGAAATCAACTTAAATACTAATATTGAACAGGGACGAAATCAATGGGAAAAAAGCCCCTAAAACCCCTAAGAGAGTATCAAAGAGACGTAGAAGAAAGAAGAGAAGAGAAGCTGAGTTGAATAAAGCGTCTTTCAAAAAAATCGTGAAAAAGTGAATTTGAAAGTAGTTAATCGATAAAGTATTGTCATCTATTGCTATTAATAATAATTGTTGACACCCAATTTTGATATGATATTTTTTAAATTAATATTTTAAATCCTTTCTTTGTTAAATTGCACAGAATACAATTTTGATCATATTTTTTCAATGTTCATATAATATAATTTTTTATTATTTTTAACACAATTCGTTAATAAAGATATTCTTGATTTTAGATAAACAATGATTTTAAGCACACGCTTTTGATAGCTCGTGATTTTTCAACAAATGATTTTGCCACCTAGATAACTTAGAGTTTTTAAGTTTTCTATAAAGTGTCTCATACAATCAACATATTTTTTTGACGGTGGAATATTTCTAAATTTGGCAAAAATTTCCAAAATAGCCTGAGCTTCCTTCTCCCTATCCCAAAATTTCCAAACCCCGTAACCCTCTTCTCCTCCGACCATCGGAGTTCGAGCCACAAACTCCAATCAAACAGCCATCGTCAAGGACGAACCAGTTCCCAACAACCCATTATGCTTCTCCCTATCACTAGCAGCTCGTCGGAGACGCCATTGATGGCAAGCTCTGAGCTCTGTCAAAACCAACGAATCAACAAACAATAACACAACCAGCCGTGGCTCCTCTAAACCAATCCCCACGCTTCCTCCCTCAACTCACCTCTCTCGTCTCTGTCCAATAGCTCCACCATCGCTGCTAACTCTCTTTCCCCTTCATGAGTTGCTTCTGTTTGCAGGGACACAAATTTGATGTCTGTTTCTACTTTACTATTTATATTGTCTTCAATTGTTAATTTACCGTTGAATGTTTCTGTTATTATATATAACACATGGCCAATGAAAGAATCTGTCCATCGGATTTTAGAGGCCTCCTCATAATAAAAGATGGATGTTATTTTGAGTTTGATTATTTCATATCGAATATTAATTTACTGGCCAATGAAAGAATCTTTTCGTCGGATTTTCGAGGTCTCCCCATAATAAAAGACGGATGTTATTTTGAGTTCGATTATTTCATATTGAATATCAATTTAATTGGCCAATTAAGAAATTTTCGTCGATTTCCAAGGGCTCCAATGTATATAAGACGGGTTTTATTTTTTATTTATTTATTATTTTATTAATTCATTTTGATAAATATTCTTTCAATACTAACACTTTTACTATGTGTGTTTACAGGTATATGAAGTTTCTTTCCGAAAAAGACAACCGAATTAAAATTCGTGAATCTTGTAAAAATTCTTTATTGTATTTATTCATTTTAGTTGATGATAGGCAAATATTAGACCGTTTCTTAAAAAATTGGCTAAATGATAGAAAAATATTAGGCCGTCTCGTAGTTTTTGGCTAACGATAGGCAAATATTAGGCCGTCTCTTTCTTTGGATTCTTCGAGTTTTGGAGAGTCTTTTTCTCTAATTTTGAAGAAGCGAAACATTTATTTTATCTGCTTAATCGAAAAAATGAGTTCAGTGGAGAACCACTGTTGTGGATTATAAAGGATGCCTAACCCCTTCCCTTCGGAATAACTTGAACCCTTACCTAGAATCTAACGGGTTTCGTAGATTAGAATTTATTTTTTAATAAAAAGATTTTCTGATTTTCCTAAAATTAGGTGGCGACTCTCTTCAATTATTCAAAATTCTTTTAAACAATTATTTATTTTTTGAGTCTCGAAGTTAGATCTTATTGAAAAATAGGATCATAACAATAATAAAAAAAAAGTGGGTCTAACTAAATTTATAACTTTGACTATTAACGAATCTCATGTAAGAAAAGCCTTTCAAGACAAAAATTTCTCTCCGTACAGACTGATCTTTAACGCCTAAATTGGGCGAACAACGACTAATTTCTCGCTGGAATCCACCCCCAACCCCTCTTCCTCCGGCTCCATGAGCCTTACAATCAACCTCTTCGGCCCATAAACCACAGTTCCGCCAGATCCGCCAGATCTAATTAAAAAACCCCAAGAGCACCTAACACTCAGATCCTTTACTATGCAACATCAAGAAGACAATAATATGGGAGAGATCCCCTCAACTTATGTTGCTGCCCTAAATCGAAACTCGTCAGCCCCTAACAAAGGTAAGATTAAGATCCCACCAAGGCACCACGAGATTGTAGACGATAAGCTGATGGTAGTCTTCACTAAGGAGGAGCACGAGCTCCTAGCAACTTCATGCAAGTGGACCACTGTTGGTAAATTCTTAAAAACCCCAACCTCCCATAGAGAAAAATAGGTCTGAGTTTGCAAAAATCATTCCCCTCAAAGGGGCGGTGAAGATTGGAGTGAAAGACCTAAAGCATATTTTCATAAATGTAGAAAATGAGGAAGATTTCAACACCATTTACTCAAAAAAATTCATCAATATCATTGAGGACAACAACATGAAAACTCAGAAGTGGACCACAAATTTCAAACCTGAGGAACACACTACTTTAGCCTTTGTTTGGATATATCTCCCAGATCTTCCTTGGCACTTTTACAAATGGGTCACTCTATGCAGAATTGTTAGTCCCATTGATGACTCCTTTGTTCTTTTTTGGGCCCACTTACCTAATACTTATTTTTTTTGGGGTCAAAAATTCCTTTTGACACTTTTTCAATTGGGATTTTGGATTAAACTTGTACCTTTTGCTTCTTCTTCACCAAGAATTTTTGAAAAACACCAAGAATACTTTTGAATTTCAAATTTTCAACACCCTTCAATACTTCTCGAAAATTGCTCAAATTTCAGATTCTTGATCCTTATCACTAGGCAAATAAAGCCCAATAATTTTCAAGCTCCAAATCCTACTTAATCTTCAAAGCCCATCTACATGTTCTTGAAGTTCTTCAAAGCTTCAAACTCAACAATGGTAGAAACTTCAAATCACCTCCAAATGACTTGCAATTTTGAATCTAGACTCAAATAACACTAGAGAATAAGGATCTAGTGTCAAAAACAACAAATCAAACAATAAATTTTTTGGATTTTTTTAAATAATTTTTTTATTTTTTTTAAATATCAAAATATCCAAGACAAGATTTGTGAAAATAAATCTAAGCTAAGCTCTGATACCAATTAATACAATAACGGATATGCAAAAGACAAAAAAGAATTAAAGAAATAAAGAAATAAAGAATTAAAGATAAAAATGATAGAAAAGTAGACACAAAATTGAAATCAAAGGCAACCAATACTATATTAAAGTAAAAAACCTCCTTCAAGTATTTAAAAGAGCACCTAACCTATGAGAAAGACCCCAAGGGAATTAGATTCTCAAGCAACCCTTCTTTACAAATCAAACACAATCAAAAGCTTTAACAAGCTCACAAACTCTGAAAGAGTATTTAGTCTTCAATGATCAACATAATCTCCTTAGAAAAATAAGAAAGCTATTACGTATAATAGATTATTAAAGAAAGACACTAGCTATTACATGTATACCTTTAATGAAGTAAGGGTCTTGTTTGATTGTCTTTCTTTTGTTAATTCATGAGAATTCATAAAATGACCATTTGCATACTTAGCCCATTTCTTCACTAGCATGACCATCTTGTATTTTATCCATTTGAGCAAGTTGTTGACCATCAATCCTTCATCCCAAATACTCTCCAAGTCTCCAAAATAGTGACTCGATGAAAAGTCTACAAACTCCATAACTCAACTTCGTGTGCAAGATTTTGAGGGAACTCGGCTTGCATCAAAGCTAGCCTCGATTATCTCAGGTGGCTCTTACCACACCTACATCTGAAAATTCAAGATGGAACAAATTTCAAGCTGAGAAAAGGCAAAGAAACTACAATAAATTCTAAGAAAAGCTGAATATGAAGAATAACAGGAGTATATCATGCACTAAATTCATAATCGTTGAAGTACAATTTCAAGATGAAGTAGCAGCTCCGGTGAAAGTCATCAAAGAAGAACCTCTGGCCGCTACTAACAGGGGAATGAAATTCAAAGAAAAATTACTATCCCCCCAAATGTCATCCTTGTCGGAGAAATACAACAGTTATCGACCAATGGAGAACTATTCTATACTAAAGAAAATTTATGTGATGAATTCCCTTGAATAAACATTGAAAAGATTATGAAAAGTTCTACCGAAAAGCTAAGGAGAATTAGGATTCACAAAATCGATCCTAGCATTACAGACCAACACAACAATATTGAAAAAGCTAATGCTGGATCCAACAAAGATCCAAACCCCCTGATAAGATTTCTAATGGAGCTGGAGACACTTATCAATTTGAACACTGGAATAAAATTAGAAGTGGGGAATTAGAGATGTTCATGGAATGCACAAAGGATGATTTTGCCTCCTCTAAATCTGATGATGAGGTTATCAGGGATCAAGTAAATGAAAACTTTTCCCTTATATCCCCACTTATTGACCAAGAAGACACTACTTTAAAACACAACCTTTCTCCAAAAAGCTCCTCCAATCCAGGAGGAAGCTTTGTTCAAACAAATCTTAAATTTACTATTTCTAATGATAAGCTTCATATCTTGGAACGTTAGAGGGATATGATCAAATGGATCCTTAGAAAGACTTCTCCTTTCTAAACAACAATTCTATATTCCATTGTTTTGCTTCTAGGAGCCCATGGTAACCTGCGAGAAAATGGATAAGTTCAAAAGAAAACTGGGCTTCCACCGTGCTTACAATAATTGCTCCAACAAAATTTGAATCCCTTGGTTAAATGACATCTCTGTGGAGGATATTCATGATAAAGAGCAACATGTTCTTCTCAAAATAATCCATGATATTGACCAAGTTTTCTTCCTTCGTTCCAGTAATCTATGCCAAATGCACAGAGGAGCTCAGGAAAGATCTATAGGCTGAATTGGGAGTAATAGCCAACACTATTCAAGATCCTTGGGGAGCTATATGTGACTTCAATGTGGTAGTTTCCAACGAGGAGAAATTTGAAGGTAGACCACACAGAATGAAAGAAAATCTTGACTTTATAGATTGCCTCAATACATGTGGTCTCTAGGATGTTGGGTTCTAAGGCTCTAAATATACTTGGTGTTGACACCCAATTTTGGCTCTCCGTGCTTAAAATTAACGTCTTCAGGTTTTCTGATCGTTAAAGAGCACAAAATACATTTTTTTTACACATTTTTCATGAAATATAATAATTTATTGATAATCATCCTTATTTTAGGAGTTTTATCAATTTATTGATAATTATTCTTAATTTCATAAATATTAGGATTCTTATCAATTTATTGGGACATTTTTACTGTCTTACAATTTATTGATAATTATCCTTTATTTTGTGAATATTAGGATTTTTATCAATTTATTATCATTATACAATTTTGATAATCACAATATTTTTTACAGTCACCTACACACGTACACAATACAAATACTACAATTTCAATTATTTAAAACACATTACATCTTATTTTATTTTTTTTATATTTTTGTAATCACATACCAATACACATATTTTTGTATATTATTTATAGATAATTCTTTAATACATTCCGCAAGCACAAGAAGTCGGAGCAATTAATTCTAATACGCAGAGCAACGAATCAATCAAGTCAAGGTCTTGTCACCTTTAATAAAGGTGACATTTGACATGACTAAATACGGCTATCGTCCATCGGTTAATAAACTTTATACATTAGTTAATAGAGTAAATAATCTATTAGATAATAACTAAAAAATAAAAAGAGATAGTCTTTTATTTTTTGGACAAAAGGGAGTTAGTTTTGTATTATAAAAAGGGGAGGGGGCTAAATTTTTTTGTTTTTACACACAAAAAATGTATACACACATGTTTTCACACATACACACATACCCATCTGATCTTTTTTTTTTGCCCCTTTTCTCTCTCAGGCCTCATGCTCTCTCTCTCCCTCTCATTGCTCTCTCCTCTCTGCTGCCTCGCCGGAGGTGATGACCGGCGAGCTCCCGACGGGTCACCACCATCACGACGCCCCTGCTCTTTCCCTTCCCCTCTTCCCTTTACTTCTCATATTTTCAGATCTGATTTAACTACTAACATGTGGGAAACAACAAGATTTGGCCGAATTTTTCCTTTTCAGGCGTTGCTCCGGCGAAAGCCGTACAAGCAACGCCTCCTATTTCATTACTATTACCCATCGGAGAATGCTCCGACGACCTGGATATTTTTTATTGGGTTATGTATTATCGTATCTTTACTTTCAGATCTGGCCGGAATTGACCAAACTAGGCTGAAAAACATTTTTTTCGGCAAGCTCCATTTTTTCGGTGATCGTTTACATGTTTCGGGCATTGCTTTCAATATTTTTTTCGTTGCTTGTGTTTATATTTGTGTTGTTTCTATATTTTGTTGCTATTTTTCGGACTATTTTGGCTAATTTTGTGTCGATTTTCACCCGGAAAATTTACTCCGGAGAGGGTCCTCCCTCGCTACTATTTTAGCCAATCTTTGGGACTGATTTGGACAATTTTATCTTTTCTCTTTACTGTTTTGCTATAACACTGATATTGAGCAAATACTACATTTGTTGGCCAATGAAAAAACTCCCGTCGATTTTTGAGGCCTCCACAATAAAAAAGACGGATACATATATACATACGTAGTGAGAAAAAATAAAGTTTGGGCGATGACGAAATCTTAATATTACAAAGACGAAATAAAAAGTTTTATGATCCGTATCTTGGCGAGGTGATCTCGGGTGGCCAATCGATGTTTCGCAGCCATGGCGTATTTAAAACTTAGTACTACCACATATCTGAGCTCATACTATAATAAAATTTTATTTTCTTATATTTACATACATATATGTATTTCTTTAACTTATTTTGATAAATATGTATTTGTTATTGAATTTTTTACTAAGTGTTTATACAGGTACGTGAAGATACTTCCGAAGATGACAATTAAAAGGGGTTTGAAAATCTCTCCAAAATTTATTGCTTTTATTTATATTCTTGTAATTCTTGTAGTTGTACAAAGATAAAGTATAGTGAAAATTTTATTTTCGGGGCTTTGGGAGGTGTGTCTTTTATCTACTTATTCATTATTACGTGCATAGGCAAAACTTAGACCGTAAATACTTTACAAATAAATCAGTTCAACTTAGGTAATTAGTTCACATTTTTACTTCACGCAGATATTAGGCTGTCTTTTCTTTTTCAAACCGTCCTTTTAATCATTTTTACTTAAACTTTGCAAATGATTCTTTATATATTCTTTTAAAAATTAATATTCTTTTCTCATTCTTAAACTCATTTTTTCTTGCAAAAGTGAAATAGTACATAATAAAAAACGCAAGTCAATCGATGTAATCATTGTACAATCTTTTCGATACATTTCTTTACATTATACATATTTTTTCACATTTTTTACATTCTTTACTCAATGTACTTAGACATATATTACTTACACATTTTTCTTATATATATATTTCATAATAGTATCTATTTATATTAACATATTTACATACTTTTCATATTAACAATATACATTCTTTTACACTCTTTTGTATACTTTCTTACATATAAATTTTCATACATACTAAATTTTCTCATACCTATAAAAATACATTTTTCATACTCTTATGTACATATTTTAAAATTATTCTTTGCACTTGTATATACATATTTTTTACTGTTCATATTTATACTTTTCAAAAAATATTTTTTTACCTCCTCTCTCTTTAAAAATTAAAAGTTTAGCCGGGTACCACATTTGTGGATTCCGAAGGATGCCTAACACCTTCCCTTCGAAATAACTTGAACCCTTACCTAGAATGTCAAATGGTTTTCGCAGATTAAAATGTGAGTCATACATGTCAATAATCAAAAATAGGTTTCCTTATTTTCCTTAAAGATTAGGTGGCGACTCTGTACATAATAAAAATTCTTTTAGAGTATATAAGTTGTGCTTTATCTAACCTTGGTAAAAATAGGGCATGACAGAATGGCGACTCCGCTGGGGACAACAAACAGGTTCTAACCATGATAGACTCAATTCTTAATTGAGGGAGGTATTTCTATTCATATTTTCATATATTGACTATGTAATTCCTTGATTATTTTTGCACACTGTGAACTGTATATGCTATTTGTATTGTACACATAAATTTTTTGATCTTTGCTTATACATAAATTTTTTATATTATTTTTTGATTCATTATTATTTTATACTGTAGATATATATTCGAAATACTTCTACACATTATTTATTTAATTTTCACATTATTTTTATCAAGTCTTGGCCATACACTATCACACACCGTGGTTCACGCGAGGAGTGTTTCACGCTCCTTCAAAAAAAAAATTCTTTTGAATTCCTTAGTTTCAGAGTCGGCGTGTTTAAATTTCTACGCATCTTCTCACAGTTGCCCGAATATTCTTTATCAACTTAGGTGAATCTACTCTTAGAATCCTTAGGCCGTCGTACATACGATCGTCACTTCAGTCAGATGAATTTTTATTCTTTATTTGTTATATGTTTTTAATTTTTATTTGATACCTGCTCTTTATTTATTATTCTGCATTTTTATATTTTTGTACATATTTTTTAATTTATACATATATAAACACACTTCATCTTCGTCCTCGTCCGTTTTGTCTGACGATTTTGGTTGACTCGTGTTGAGCCTGGGACCTTTTCAATCCCTCACAGTCGTTCTCGGTCTCTAAGACCATCCTTCACAATTTATCATTCTTTCTCATACCCATTGTCGATCTTCAATTCCTCACATTCATTCTCGATCTCTAAGATCATCCTTCACAATTTATCAATCTTTCTCATATCCATTGTCGATCTTTGCATCACTCTTTTGAACTTCATCATTCTTTTTCAAGAAATTATTAATACAGCCTTGTACATTCTTCTCACCTTTATACCATACCTTTTTCTTGTCCAAACTTTCACTCATAGCTTTACTTTTTCAATACAATCACTCGAAGTAATTATACAAATCACATACAATTATTTATCTATTCGAACTACGTTTTTGACCTGATTCTTATCCTGACAAGATACGTAGGCAACCTTACATAAGGGTTCGGTCTTCCATTATTTCAAAATAATTTCTTCAGAATTTTAAAAACTGGGGCAAATTTTTGAAACAATTCAAATACCCTCTCCAAAGTCCTGTTGACAGCGCAAATCAACAGTTCCCTCAAATCCAAATCTCCCTGACATCAGTGTCAATATTGGTCTTACATTTAAACCTTCACTCGACTTTGATCCCAGAACATGAGACATAAGTTTTCTTTTTCTCTCGACCGTCACAGATTATGAAATATGACATTTTGGCCTTCACTTTCAAAATCAAGAGTTCAACACTCTCTTAGTCATTCAATTCTTCCGACAACGGCGAAGTAATATCAAATCTTTGCCATGCTTCTTTTTCTTAGTAATCTTTTCAGCATATTAGAATAGTGACAAAATTCTGTGTATGTTTTCACATCCATCATCCTGATTGCCTGATCAGATTAAATTCTAAGCCCATTGTCTGCAATTGATATCCTCTGAGCTGCATGACACACCATTTTTTCAAAAATAACCACCAGTTCATGACAATCATATATATCACACCCACAAGTTCATTTCTGAACTACGTCCTGACCTGATTATCATCTTGATTCATCTTGGTGAGATACGTAGGTAACCCTACATAAAGGTTCGGTCTTCCTGCTATTCTAAAATGATTTTTTCTAGGACTACAAACTGGGGCAAATATTTTAGAACAGTCCAATGACGCTCTCAACCCTCAAAAAATAATTAAAAGCGTCAACCAATTCTCTCAAGTCCAAAATTCAAGAATATCAATATCACTCTTACCATAATCTCCATTCGACTTTAGTCTCAAAATCTGAAGACCTAAGTCTCTCTTCAAACTTCTCAAACGTCGTAGGCCATAGAACTATGGTGAATCACTTTCACTTTCCAAATCTAAGGGTTCAACACGAGTTGACTCATTTTCTTTGCAGGCACACCTATCAAAGGATATAAAGCAATAAAAAGCGAGGAGTCGAATCTGAATTCCGTAGAAGTGAACACCCCTCTCCTTAAACTAAGAAGCTTTCTTTGAATGCAGGAGGAACAACATCATCCCTGAAACTCATGGGAGAATCACACTAATCTCTGATTTCAAATCGGATGCATCACTTGGCCGCATGACCTAACTCTAATCCCTCTTAGTCTTATGATTGGAGAGCGACTTTAACACTTTGTTATTTGATTCTTGCAGGTTAAATGATTCCTGAACTTCACATGAGATAACATCTGACCTCGGACTTTTTGAGGCATCCATATTCAATGGGACAGACAAATCAGGGGAGTTTTTGACCATGTAATTATATTATTTTTTCTTCATGACTTTCTTACTTTCACTCCTTTCTTATTTCTTTACAGGAGAATCGTCCCCACTTAATCGGGGATGAATACGCCAATAAATGCCCTCGTAAATAATTGAGGGGCCACAATATGTCATCTTCAACAACAATTGGAGACGATCACGATAATGGACGATCTCCATAAATAATTGGGAGATTGCGATAACGATCATCCCCGCAAACAGTCGGGAGACACTCTCATCGAGGATGTTGCCAACACCCGATATACGAGGCATCGCTCCGAGTTTGTCTATATCTTTGCATTATTTTTTGTACAGATTTTTATATTCGATAAATATCTTAATTTTTTGCCTTATATTCCTTCTAGAGGTGAATTCTTTTCTGCACATACATTTGTTATCGTATCTTCACGAACTACGCGAACCTGATTCTCATCTTGATGAGATACGTAGGCAGCCTTCTTGGGTTCGGTATTCCTTATTAGAAAAACAAAAAAAAAGTGTGTACATACATTTTAGTTCATATCTTCACGAACTACGCGAACCTGATTCTCATCTTGATGAGATACGTAGGCAACCCTTTTGGGTTCGGTATTCCTTATCAAAAAAAGAAAAAAAAAAGTTTGTACATACATTTTAGTTCACATCTTCACGAACTACGCGAACCTGATTCTCATTTTGATGAGATACGTAGGCAGCCCTTCTTGGGT
Source organism: Jaltomata sinuosa (assembly GCA_003996215.1). Lineage (NCBI taxonomy): Eukaryota > Viridiplantae > Streptophyta > Magnoliopsida > Solanales > Solanaceae > Jaltomata > Jaltomata sinuosa. The sequence continues at coordinate 55,364 of QJPP01000768.1, read as the reverse complement.
TCGGTATTCTTTATTAGAAAAAGAAGAAAAAAGGTTGTACATACATTTTTGTTTCACATCTTCACGAACTACGCGAACTTGATTCTCATCTCAATGAGATACGTAGGCAGTCCTTCTTGGATTCGGTATTTCCTTTATAAAAAAAAGTTTGTTTTCTTACTTCACATCTTATACCCTATCCTCCTGAACTACGCAGACCTGATTCTTATTTACACAAGATACGTAGGCAACCCTCATAAGGATTCGGTCTCATTTTTCAAAAATAAATAAATAAATTAAAAAATATATATATATCAAAGTTTTGACTTAGTTGGTACCAACATAGTTATAAGTGTGCATGAGAAAGAAACAAATGCTATGATGGAGAGGACTAATTTCGTGGTAAATCATAGATTCTTTTGGTACCTCTTAATCGCAACTTAGTGACACTCGAAAAATTCTCTTGCATGCATTTAAGACAAGAACAAAACCAACCTCATCGTTTCACGTGCATTGTGTGACGAGCATTAGATTAATTCATTGCATTGACTTGTTGATCTAGAACTTGGCCTAAATGTTTGTTGAGGCGAAATCCTGAGTTACACTTGATTTGGGAAAGGATTATAGGCATTCTTTGACCCGATTGTGCCTTTCAATAACCTACCAAATGACATTATCCCTAGCATTCCTCCTTTGAGCCTAAAACCTTTTCTTTGAACAACCACATCTTAGCCTATACCTTTTTGAGTGCTACATGCACTATCCTTCTCTTGGCCCGACCTTTCTGAGCGCGCTAAAAATGTGCAAAGTACGGAGGAAGATTCAAGGTTGAAGATGCCAAAGGCGAATGATGCAAAGTCCCAGAGGAATAAAGATGAAAATACGACTTTAAAGAAGGAGTAAAATTCCCCACAAATCAAAACATGGAGAAATCCCCCAATAAATAAATAAATAAATAAATAATAATAATGAAAAACACTCCAACAAATGTGGAGAAATTTCAAAAAAAGAAGAAGAGAAAAGAACTCCAAAAGGGGAAAAACGACTCCAACAACGAATAGAAGTCGATACAAATTCAAAGAAAGGGACTACGAGACAAAGAAGATCAAGCGTCCAAATGCAACAAATGTCAAAACACAAATATAGTGCATGCTCAAGGGAGGATTAGTCACTTTTATCCCAAATGATATCCTACCCATACCCAAGCCAACATTACAAGCTAATAATAAGCCCTACATGATCCTATTTCAAGTGTTCTCACATTAGTGGATAATTACATGAAGGCCAAGCCTATGGTATCACAATTGCATGCATTGAACATCCTTCTGAGTGTGAGTGCACTTCTCAAAATGTCCTAAACTTAAAATACTCAAATGTGTGAAAAATAGGACTTTCTTTTGGTGAGGCACGTGAAACATGAGAACATGTATAGTTCAAAATTTTTGTTTGAATCAAGATGAACAAATCTTGTCGATACTTAGGTACGTCTGAGGTACCATTTGAAACTATTGAAATTACCCGAAGTTGATCTTGGTTAGCTGGGAAAGATGGTGGAATTCTTGTGCATAAGACTAATTGTCGGTACCAACTGAAAGTCAAGACATTATTTTCTTTTCAACATTTTTACAACTGAAAAAAAAAAAAAAAAAGTTTTCTTCCTTTACAGGCGCCCACCTTCTAATGCGGGTATTTACATTTCAGTACATTTTACAGGCGCCCACCTTCTAATGCAGGTATTTACATTCAAGTCTCTTTTACAGGCGCCCACCTTCTAATGCGGCTATTTACATTCAGGTACATTTTACAGGCGCACACCTTCAAATGCGGGTATTCATTCAAAGCTCCGGCACACAAAGCGGAGTATGCATCAGGATCTTGGTACACAACCCAAGATTCTATTTCATTAACGCTCCGGCACACAAACTGGAGTATGCATCACAATCTTGGCACACAATTCAAGATTCCCTTTTATTAATGCTTTGGCACACAAACCGGAGCATGCATCAGGATCTTGGCACACAATCCAAGATTCTATTTCATTTAAAGTTCCAGCACACAAACTGGAGTATGCATTGGAATTTTGGCACACAACCCAAGATTCAACTCATTCAAAGCTCCGGCACATAAACTGGAGTATGCATCGAGATCTTGGCACACAACCCAAGATTTTGTTTCATTAACGCTTTGGCACACAAACCAAAGTATGCATCAAAATCTTGGCACACAACCTAAGATTCCATTTCATTAATGCTTCGGCACACAAACCGAAGTATGCATCGGAATCTTGGCACACAACCTAAGATTCCATTTCATTAATGCTTCGGCACACAAACCGAAGTATGCATCAGAATCTTAGCACACAACCCAAGATTCCATTTCATTAATGCTCCGGCACACAAACTGGAGTATGCATCAGAATTTTGGCACACAACCCAAGATTCCTTTTCATTAATGCTTTGGCACACAAACCGGAGTATGCATCAGAATCTTGGACCACAACCCGAGATTCCATTTCATTCAATGCTCTAGCACACAAATCGGAGAATGCATCAGGATCTTGGCACACAACCCAGGATTCTGTTCATTCAAAACTCTGGCACACAAACTGGAGTATGCATTAGAATCTTGACACAACACTCAAGATTTCACTTCATTAACGCTTCGGCACACAACTCGAAGTTTGCATCAAAGTCCTGGCACACGACCCAGGATCCCCTTTCCATTCCAATACTCTGACAAATAAATCAGAGTTTGACTCAAAGTCTCGAGATACATATGCTTTTACAGTTTGAGTCTTATGTCCGAAAGAGTCATTCGACCTATCGTGACTTGCATTGTCAAACACCATTCTACCTACATCACACCAACGTGGGACGTGTAGGCAATCAGGCCTTCAATGACCATCAATCCCTCTCACATATCCAGTGTCATTAATTGGATACTTGGAGAATTTCAAAATTGACACCAAATCATTCCTTCTCACACATCCTCACATTTTTTAAACTACATAGACCTGATTCTCGTGATCTCGATATATGTAGGAAGCTCTATAAAGAGTTCGATCATTATCACATCATAATCATTCTTTTTTTTCAGCAAGTACACAATCTTGCATCCCCAGCGTCTCACAGCTCGACATTGGGGCAATTTTGAAAGAGACATTGGGAATATGTAAATGCTTCTGTTCCCAAATAGTCTTTTCCTTTAATTATTTTTCCCAAGGTCATCCGCCCCGAACAATAGGAAAAGAGGTAATTTGCCTCAACTTTTGAACTACATCTGGCCTGATCCTCGTGTAATCCGAGATATGTAGGCAACTCTAAATCGAAGTTCGGCCATATTTTTATCATAATTCTTTATCGAGCAAAATTGTCTTCATGTCAACGTTTTCTCCCAAAGATTCTTACATCATCTTTAGTCGAAAAAGGGCAAACTATTGACACCCAATTTTGGCTCTCCGTGCTTAAAATTAACGTCTTCAGGTTTTTTGATCGTTAAAGAGCACAAAATACATTTTTTTTACACATTTTTCATGAAATATAATAATTTATTGATAATCATCCTTATTTTAGGAGTTTTATCAATTTATTGATAATTATTCTTAATTTCATAAATATTAGGATTCTTATCAATTTATTGGGACATTTTTACTGTCTTACAATTTATTGATAATTATCCTTTATTTTGTGAATATTAGGATTTTTATCAATTTATTATCATTATACAATTTTGATAATCACAATATTTTTTACAGTCACCTACACACGTACACAATACAAATACTACAATTTCAATTATTTAAAACACATTACATCTTTTTTTTATTTTATATATTTTTGTAATCACATACCAATACACATATTTTTGTATATTATTTATAGATAATTCTTTAATACATTCCGCAAGCACAAGAGGTCGGAGCAATTAATTCTAATACGCAGAGCAACGAATCAATCAAGTCAAGGTCTTGTCACCTTTAATAAAGGTGACATTTGACATGACTAAATACGGCTATCGTCCATCGGTTAATAAACTTTATACATTAGTTAATAGTGTAAATAATCTATTAGATAATAACTAAAAAATAAAAGAGATAGTCTTTTATTTTTGGACAAAAGGGGGGTTAGTTTTGTATTATAAAAAGGGGAGGGGGCTAAAATTTTTTTTTTTTACACACAAAAAATGTATACACACACGTTTTCACACACACACAGACATACCCATCTGATCTTTTTTTTTGCCCCTTTTCTCTCTCAAGCCTCATGCTCTCTCTCTCTCCCTCTCATTGCTCTCTCCTCTCTGCTGCCTCGCCGGAGGTGATGACCGACGAGCTCCCGACGGGTCACCACCATCACGACGCCCCTGCTCTTTCCCTTCCCCTCTTCCCTTTACTTCTCATATTTTCAGATCTGATTTAACTACTAACATGTGGGAAACAACAAGATCTGGCCGAATTTTTCCTTTTCAGGCGTTGCTCCGGCGAAAGCCGTAGTAGCAACGCCTCCTATTTCATTACTATTACCCATCGGAGAATAATCTCCGACGACCTGGATATTTTTTATTGGGTTATGTATTATCGTATCTTTACTTTCAGATCTGGCAGGAATTGACCAAACTAGGCTGAAAAACATTTTTTCGGCAAGCTCCATTTTTTCGGTGATCGTTTACATGTTTCGGGCATTGCTTTCAATATTTTGTTCGCTGCTTGTGCTTATATTTGTGTTGTTTCTATATTTTGTTGCTATTTTTCGGACTATTTTGGCTAATTTTGTGTCGATTTTCACCCGGAAAATTTACTCCGGAGAGGGTCTTGCCTCGCTACTATTTTAGCCAATCTTTGGGACTGATTTGGACAATTTTATCTTTTCTCTTTACTGTTTTGCTATAACACTGATATTGAGCAAATACTACATTTGTTGGCCAATGAAAAAACTCCCGTCGATTTTTGAGGCCTCCACAATAAAAAAGACGGATACATATATACATACGTAGCGAGAAAAAATAAAGTTTGGGCGATGACGAAATCTTAATATTACAAAGACGAAATAAAAAGTTTTATGATCCGTATCTTGGCGAGGTGATCTCGGGTGGCCAATCGATGTTTCGCAGCCATGGCGTATTTAAAACTTAGTACTACCACATATCTGAGCCCATACTATAATAAAATTTTATTTTCTTATATTTACATACATATATGTATTTCTTTAACTTATTTTGATAAATATTTATTTGTTATTGAATTTTTTACTAAGTGTTTATACAGGTACGTGAAGATACTTCCGAAGATGACAATTAAAAGGGGTTTGAAAATCTCTCCAAAATTTATTGCTTTTATTTATATTCTTGTAATTCTTGTAGTTGTACAAAGATAAAGTATAGTGAAAATTTTATTTTCGGGGCTTTGGGAGGTGTGTCTTTTATCTACTTATTAATTATTACGTGCATAGACAAAACTTAGACCGTAAATACTTTACAAATAAATCAGTTCAACTTAGGTAATTAGTTCACATTTTTACTTCACGCAGATATTAGGCTGTCTTTTCTTTTTCAAACCGTCCTTTTAATCATTTTTACTTAAACTTTGCAAATGATTCTTTATATATTCTTTTGAAAATTAATATTCTTTTCTCATTCTTAAACTCATTTTTTCTTGCAAAAGTGAAATAGTATTTACATAATAAAAAATGCAAGTCAATCGATGTAATCATTGTACAATCTTTTCGATACATTTCTTTACATTATACATATTTTTTCACATTTTTTACATTCTTTACTCAATGTACTTAGACATATATTACTTACGCATTTTTCTTATATATATATATTTCATAATAGTATCTATTTATATTAACATATTTACATACTTTTCATATTAACAATATACATTCTTTTACACTCTTTTGTATACTTTCTTACATATAAATTTTCATACATACTAAATTTTCTCATACCTATAAAAATACATTTTTCATACTCTTATGTACATATTTTAAAATTATTCTTTGCACTTGTATATACATATTTTTTACTGTTCATATTTATACTTTTCAAAAAATATTTTTTTACCTCCTCTCTCTTTAAAAATTAAAAGTTTAGCCGGGTACCACATTTGTGGATTCCGAAGGATGCCTAACACCTTCCCTTCGAAATAACTTGAACCCTTGCCTAGAATGTCAAATGGTTTTCGCAGATTAAAATGTGAGTCATACATGTCAATAATCAAAAATAGGTTTCCTTATTTTCCTTAAAGATTAGGTGGCGACTCTGTACATAATAAAAATTCTTTTAGAGTATATAAGTTGTGCTTTATCTAACCTTGGTAAAAATAGGGCATGACACTTGGTATTATAATCGGGACCCTCCCCCAACACCATTTGGAAAAGACTGGACATGCTTGTTCACAATTCTCTATGGTTTTATGCCTTTAATGCGACCAGTGTCTCTCACCTTTCAAGGTTATTTTCTGACCATGCCACTCTGCTGGTTAGTATGAATAAAGATGCTGCCTCCACAATCAAATACTTCAAATTCTTAAATATTTGGGCTGAGCACATTGACTTCCTGGCTACAGTTCAGAACTCTTGAAATGAAGAAATCACTAGGAATCCGCTTTACAGAATGCACCAGAAAATCAAGAAGACCTGTAAAGCTTTTAAGTGTTTGGTCTAGACAAGCTTTTAGGGATATTTATGAAGAACCCAAAAGACTTAAAAATTAAATTAGAATTATGGAAGACAATAGTGTGGCCAACAATACCAGGGAAAATAGAAGTTAGCTCTCCAAGCTTAAGGCAGAATTCACCAGATACTTAAGGCTCCAGGATGCCATCCTCTGGCAAAAAGCTAGAATCAAATGGCTTGAAGATGGAGACTCAAACACTGCCTACTTTCACAACATCATCAGAGACAAAGAAAAAGGCTAAACATTAGGAAAATCATGGATGAACAAAACAATTGGCTGAAAGGAAACGACAGTATTGCTAAAGGAGCAGTGAGATTCTATCAAAATCTTTTTACCATTGATATTACTAACACTGATTATGGTCCTCTAAATCTTCTCCCCATGTGCATTATTGAAGAAGACAATGTCATGCTTAGCTCCCCATCTTCTATGCAAGCATTAAATGAGTGTATGCTCTCTCTAAACTCGGACAGTGCTCTTGGGCCGGATGGGATAAGTGGTCTATTCTACAAAAGTACTTGGAGTATCATTGCACATGATCTCTAGAGGGCTATTACTGCTTTCTTCTCAGGTGATATCCTTCCAAAATTTTATACTCACACATGCTTAGTTCTTATTCCCAAGATTGACCACCCTCAATCTTTCTCTGACTTGAGGCCTATCAGTTTATGCAGTGTGTCCAGCAAAATTATTTCTAAAATCTTAAATAACAGGTTGGATTCTATTTTTCCTAGAATTATCTCTAGAAACAAGAGTGGCTTTATCAGGGTAGAGCCATTACTGAAAACATTTTACTTTCTTAAAAAATTATTAGTGATATTGGCAAGCCTAGTAGAGGGGGAAATATTGTCATGAAACTTGATATGATTAAAGCCTATGACAGAATCTCATGGACTTTCCTCTGTCTTGCCCTCAGACATCTAGGTTTCTCTGAAAAGTGGGTTTATCTTATTCACAATTACATCTCGAACAATTGGTACTCTGTGATAGTGAATGGAGGAAGACACAGTTTCTTTAACTCTTCTAGAGGCTTGAGACAAGAGACCCCCTCTCCCCATCCCTTTTCATCCTTAATGGTGAACTCCTCTCTCAAATGCTTAATAATTTGTATAACAACCCTGGCTACATTGGTTTTTATATGTGCAAAAATGTCCCTAGGATTAACCATCTAAGCTTTGCTGATGATACTATTATTTTTTGCAATTGAAGTAAAAGATCTATCAGACTAATCATTGATACTCTTAGCAGATATGAGCAAATCTCTGGACAACAGATCAACAAGGCCAAGAGCAATTTCTCCCTGAAATCAAAATCTAGCCTGAATACCATCAACAAACTAAAAAATTATACTGGTATGAGGTATCAAACATTCCTCATCAAGTATCTTGGGTGCCGTCTAGTCATAGGAAAGAAGAAATTAGCTTACTACTCAGACATAATCAACAAACTCACTAGAGCTAGAGGGTAGCACACCAAGTTTCTCTCTTCTGGAGGAAGGGCCACTCTTATAAGACATGTGCTTTTAGCTTTCCCTATCCACCTCCTAAGTGTTGTTAATCCCTCAATAAGTACCCTTGAACTCATTGAGAAAATCATTGCTAGGTTCTTCTAGTATGGTAATGAAGCTGGTGGAAAGCACCACCGGATAACCTGGGATAACTTGACCTACCCATATGAAGATGGTGGTGGTAACTTTAGGAAAGTCTCAGATATTTGTCTAGCCTTCAAAGCCAAGCTTTGGTGGAACTTGAGAACTTCTACTTCTCTATGGGAAGATCACATGAAAGCTAAATACTTGCCCAATCAACACCCTATAAGGACTCAATGGACCACGGGCAACTCTTAAATTGGAAAGCCATTTGTGAAGCTAAGTCTCACACTAAGCATCATATTTACCGGAAGGTTGGCAGATGCGAGGTGGATTTTTGGTATGATAAATGGTCAGGCTTGGGGTCTATGTACTTGTTGTGTCACAATAATGAAGGACACACCTTGATCAAACTCAACATTGTCTATACCAATGGTGTATGAGATTGAAACTCTCTCCAAGTTGATCTCCCTAGTGATCTACAGAGCAAAATCATCAACCTGGGTATTACCCTCAACAACTACATTGAATGCAAAGCAATTTGGGAGGAATCTAATACTGGTCACTTCACTCTTCATTTGGCTTGGAACAACATCAGACAGAAAAGAGAGCCCAACAATGCTACTAGTAAAATCTGGAAATATAATATCCCCTTCAAAATGGCGTTTCTCACTTGGAGAGCTATCTACAATAGGCTCCTAACAAAAGAAAAGTGACTAAACTGGGCATCAATATCACCCCTGGATGCCACTGTTGTGTTGTTAATATCGACAACAATATTCTTGAAATTGTTGATCATCTTTTCTGTCAAGGAGACCATGCTAGGAGAGTTTGGAGTGAGATTGTTGGCCCTCTGAGAGTGAGACTCACTCAAAACTCTCTCAAGTTTCTCATCCTTAATTGGTGGAATACTTCCACCAAGAACACCGTTGCTAACTTCATTATGCAAACTCTCTCCTCAATAATCTGTTGGAAAATTTAGAGAGCAAGATGCTCCAAAGAATTTGAAACTGTTAAACCTTCAATATACAGAACAAAAGCTAACATTTTATTTACTATTATGCAGATGACCAAAAAGAAGTTTGGCAAAGCTAACGTTGGTGAGTCTTGGAGAATCCTGCAAAACATTCTGGATGCCGAGATTCATCACAATACAACCACTATAGTCAAATGGATCAAGCCCCCAACTACGTATGTGAAGCTCAATAGCGACGAAAGCTGCATTTATGGCCTATGTGGAGGGGATGGTTTGGTTAGAAACTCCTTGGGGATCGTTATCTCAGCTTATTGCATTAACCTGGGACCTGGCACAAGCTATTTTGCTGAAGCAACATCCCTTCTTTTTGGTCTTAGGTGGTGTGCTAGTAGAGGTTTCGTCAAAGTCTGGATTGAAACAGACTCCCTCTTACTAGCTAATTGTATCACTGGTGAATAGGATCCACCGTGGAAAATCAACAACCTAATTCAAGAGGCAAAGAAACTAGTTGAAGATCACGAATACCACATCAGTCACTACTTTAGAGAGGCTAATAAGCCAGCTGACAAACTAGTCAACATTAGCCACAAAGTTGAAGGAATCCATGTCTTCAACTCTTTCTCTTCCCCTCCCTAATCAAGTGAGAGGTCTCACAAACTTGGATAGATGCGATCTCCCTAATTTTAGAACTAAATCAAAGAGGCCTGGCAATATTGTTTATGACCCTCCTTAACTGTTTACTTGATCCAGGTAGCCTAGCGGATAATCTGGACTCCAATTTTTTGGTGTACTTACTAGTAGGATTACCCTATGTTGTTTTTTATTGATCATGTAAAAGTTTGGGATGCCAAACTCAAAGCTGTAATTTTGCCCATATCAACGATCAAAGTCGAAAGTTAAATTAAAAAAAAGTGGTTCTAATAGTAATAAATATTTTATAAAAGATACTCACTCAGGTAATTTTTCTTTTCATCTAAGAAAAAATTCAGAGATTTTTAACAAGATAAAAACAAGAAATGAGGGTAGAAAATGACTCTGAAAAAAGAAGAACAAACTGATTATTTCATCATTGCTTTAACGACAAGAAGTATACTGAGGGTGTGTTCAGTATGGAGAAAAACAAGTTATTTCTTACTTATTTTCTTGTGTTTGGTATGCAAGTAGGAAATTTTTTTCTAAAAATATTTGTATATATTTAACACAAAACAATGAGAACGAATAGAGTAAGGGAGTGGGGTAAGGAAAAAATTATATTTTTTTTAAAAAAATAAATTTAAAAAAATTCTTTTTTTTGAAGGGGGAGGGGTGGGCTGGTAGGGGGTGAGGTGGGTGACTGGCACTGGGTGGGGGTCGGGGTAGGGGGTGGGATAAGAATTTTTTTTGATTTTTTTAAAAAAATTAATTTAAAAAATTAATTTTTTTCGGTGAGGTGGGGTGGGGGTGGGGGTAGGGGGTGGAGGTGGGGTAAGAAAAAAAATTATTTTTTTTTTAAAAAAAAATTTAAATTTTTTTAATTTTTTTGGGGTGGGGGAGGTGTGGTGGGGGTGGCGGGTAGGGGGGTCCAGGTAGGGGGTGGAGGTGGGGTAAGAAAAAAATTTGAATTCTTTTAAAAAATAAATTTGAAAAATTCTAAACTTTTTTATGGGGTAAGGGGTAGAGTCAGGATAGGGGGTTGAGGTGGGGTAATTGTTTTTTTTGAATTTTATAAAAAAATAAATTTTAAAAACTTTAAATTTATTTTGGGGGGGAGGGGGGGTGCACGGCTGGTAGGAGGTGGTGGTCGGGGTAGGAGAGTGGGGTAAGAAAATTAAAAATATCTTTTGGGCGGGGGGGGGGGGGGGGGGGGGGGGGGGGGGGGGGGAGGGGGGGGTTGGGGTAGGAGGAGCTGTGATTTTAAGAGTAATATGAAAATTACAACTTATTTTCCCTACTTTGATTAAGGAAGTCATTTTTCTTATTTTGAAGGAACTTGTTTTCCTAGGGAAAGTATTTTCCAAAATTTTTAAGTCAAACAAACATGAGAAAATAGAAAAATATTTTCCTTCCTACCGAACACACCCTAAGTTCAGCTTTTTAAAGAAATAAAATCATAGATAATGACTCTAGAAAAGAAGAACCAATTGATTAATATTTCATCGACGCTTTAACAACAACAAGATTAGGACATAATCCTTAGCCAAATTACTAAAAGTCAATCAATTCACACAGCTCTAATCAATTAATGGTAGAATTAAAAAATAACCAACAAGGGGTGTGGTAAGATAAATAGGATCTCTCCGCTCTTAATCAGAAATCTCACATTCAAGTCTTAGGCATGAATTTTTTTTTAAGAAGCGCTTAATTTCCTCTTAAATGACCTGTACACAATACGAATTTGAATTAGTCGAGATCCCAATAAAAATACACATTTTCACTGCTTGTAAATAGCGCGTACGTTTTCAGGTCACGAAATTGACGTTATTAGGAGTTAGGACAAAGTGTAAAGCTTCCACTGAATTTACAAATGCCGATATTAGTTACCAATAAAATTCTTACAACTCCTAAGAGGCCCATTAACCCAAGATTAATTTTAGCATGAGTTTATCCCATGCTTAATTGAGATAAAATCGCGAGATAACTTATCTCGAAATAGTTATCCAAAATTATAGTGTTATTTTTATCCCAAATTGAGGATGAATAACAATTATGGAATAACTTGTTCTCTAACCAAACGAGTCCTAAATGTTTCAAGTTGCAAGGAGAATTCTTTAGTCTCCGAATGAAAAAGAGTCAAAATTGGCTCTCTACTACTCCCTCCGTCCCATATTAGTTGCACACTTTTTTTTTATACGTATATTAAAAAATTCATAAATAAGAAGATTATTTTATTAATTTATCCTTTAAAAAACTTTTTTAAAACTTTATAAACAAATGTGAACACTTTCAAAAAGAATTAATTGCAAGGCTAATATGAGAAAAATTTAATTAATGCTTTCTTATGTAATAAGGTGGTCAATTAATATGGAATAACTATTTTTAGTATAGTGAACAACTAATATGGGACAGAAAAAGTACTCGATAAGGAGTATTTTGCCCTCCGTTGGAAAAGTGACAATTTTAAGCTTTTGAAGTGGCAAAAGTGGAACATTTATGTCCTTAATGGACTAACCCACTATTAGTCCCTATTAAACCCGATTCAACCCTGTCAGTTTGCGATTTAAACCCAATTAAATCCCCTTTACTATAATTACCTGTCTTATTCCCTTTTTACCCGACCCCTGCCCATTTATGTTTTGATTTCCAATCAAAATCTAAAAGAAAAATCATAAAATCAAAAGTTTTCAAAAATAGCTACATTGTTACATTCATCATTGAAGTTCAAATATGTTTTGTGGTGAAGTTTTAAAACTGAATTATAATTGCTGCTTGTGTTGACAACGTAAACAGCTTGGTAGGTCAGCAGTTAGTTTGTTGCGTCTATTTAGGAGTCAATAAGTTGTTTAGATTCAGATTTATTAGAAATAAATAAACGTGTTGTTTTGTTTAGTAGTTTTTATCTTATTTAACGACTCTTGTAATTCAGTATTAGTTAACTTCAATACAGAGAAAATTTTCACACTTTGCCGAGTCTCGTTTCTTTTCTTTTTCTTGCTGCAGTTAATTATCTATCATTTGGTATCCGAGCCAGAAAGAGTTTTTCCTTTTTGCAGTACTACTGCAGCAGCAAAACGATGTCCTCTGAAAATTTTGTTCAGCCCGCTATTCCGCGCTTCGATGGTCATTAGGTTCAAGGAATTTTGGCCAGTTGTCAATATTGGCGTGCAAGAGCCAACCACTGGTACCGCCTTGTCGGAAGCACAAAAGGCAGAGTTGGACAGTCTAAGGTTAAAAGATCTCAAAGCAAAGAATTACCTTTTTCAAGCTATTGATCGCTCAATACTGGAAACAATTCTTTGCAAGGATACTTCTAAACAAATATGGGATTCCATGAAGAAGAAATATCCAGGAACAGTGAAAGCGAAACGAGTGCTGCTTCAAGCACTTCGTGGTGAGTTCGAGACTCTACGTATGCAAGGTGGTGAGTTGGTAACAGATTATTTCTCTAGGACGTTGGCTATCGCAAATAAAATGCGAATTCATGGCGAAAAGCTGGAGGATGTTTGCTCCATTGAAGAATCCAAAGATATCGATACTCTTTCTATTGACGAGTTGCAGGGTTCTTTGTTGGTTCATGAACAAAAAATAAACCAACAAGACAAGAATGAAATGGCATTGAAGGCAACAACGTCTTGGAAAGGATCAGATCAGGAGAAAGCCAAATGGAAGGGGAAAATTGGCACCACAAAAAGGAGTAGAGCAGAGCTATTGATTCTCAAGAAAAAAGACATGACAAGTCTCAAGTTGAATGCTATTGATGCCATCGGTTTGGACACTATCGATCTGAGTGTCGTACCAATTTAAATAGAAATTGTGGTGACAGATCTAACTTTGCAGAGACAAAGGAAGATGCACAAACAAAGGAAGAAGAAGAGGTTTTACTTTTGATGGCATATAATTCCAAAGAGAAAATTTCCTCTAATTTATGCTATCTCGATACTGGTTGCAACAATCACATGTCTGGGCAGAAAGAGGCATTCTCAGAATTGGATGAAACTTTTCGAGGTACTATGAGATTTGGAGATAATTCAGTAGTCTCTGCCATGGGAAAAGGGAAGGTACAGGTTTCAACCAAAAATAACTCTGTTCATACTATAGGTGATGTGTTTTATGTCCCTGCTTTGAAGATAAATTTATTAAGTGCTGGGCAACTTCAAGAAGATGAATATGAAGTTAATATCAAAGGTGGAGTGTGTAAGATACGAGATTCTCGTTTGGGGTTGATCGCGCAGATTAACATGTCAAATCGCTTATTCCCTTTACATCTTCACAACTTCACAAAATCTTGTTTTTCTGCAAAAGTGAAAGATGATGCCTGGAAGTGGCATTTTCGTTATGGGCATTTAAATTTTGGAAGCTTGAAGTTCTTAAAGAAAAAACAATTGGCGTTGGGTCTTCCACAACTTGAATCTCCAGATGAAGTATGTGAAGAGTGTGTAATTAGCAAGCAACACCGTGAACCATTTCCGACAGGCAAGTCTTGGAGGGCAAAAAAGGTGTTGGAGTTGGTGCACTCAGATATCTGTGGTCCAATAAGTCCTACATCTAATGGAGGCAAACGCTATTTCATTGGCTTCATTGATGATTATAGCAGAAATACATGGATCTATTTCTTAAGAGAAAAATCTGAAGTATTTGAAACTTTTAAGAAGTTTAAAGTGCTTGTTGAAAATGAAGTTGGCCTACACACCTCAACAAAATTGTGTGTGTGAAAGGAAAAATCGCACAATTCTTGATATGGTGCGTAGCCTTTTGAAGAGAAGTGGCTTACCGAGAGACTTTTGGGCAGAAGCAGTTAGCTGGAGCATTCATATATTGAATAGATGTCCTACCAATTCTATTCGAAATGTGACACCTCATGAATCTTGGAGTGGGCGTAAACCAAATGTTGAGTATTTTTGGATTTTTGGGTGTATAGCATATGCACACATTCCAGATGTTGCGAGGAAGAAGTTGGATGATAAAGGTCAAAAATGCATTTTCCTTGGTATTAGTGACACATCAAAAGCTTATCGCTTATTCAATCCTATTACCAAGAAAATTGTTATTAGTCGAGATGTTATTTTTGATGAAGAAGCAACCTGGAATTACAGCGATAATAGTTCGTTTCAACATATTTTATTTCCTGATGAAGAAGAAGAACCAAAACGACCTTTGGAGATTAGTCCACAAGCAAGTCCAACAGTACAAGGTGCTGGAGGTGTTGAACATGAATCAAGTGATGCTCAAATCAACAATGAACGTCCTCAACATAGTAGAGGTGCACCGACCTGGATGAAAGATTATGAGGTATATGGGATTAGTAAATCTGAAAATTCAGCTAGTCATTTTTCTTTATTTTCAGATTGTGATCCTGTAGTCTTTGAGGATGCTGCCAACGACCCAAAGTGGCAGCAAGCGATGGATGAGGAAATTAAAGTAATTGAAAGAAACAACACCTGAGAATTGACAGATCTTCCAGCAAATCAGAAGACCATCAGTGTCAAATGGGTTTACAAAACAAAGTTGAAGGAAAACGGAGAGGTCGACAAGTACAAAGCTCTCTTAGTTGCAAAAGGCTATAAGCAAGAATATGGTGTTGACTATGAAGAGGTGTTTGCTCCTGTTGCACAGTTAGATACCATAAGATTGGTGATTTCTTTGGCTGCTCAAAATGCTTGGAAAATCTTCCAGTTGGACGTGAAGTATGCCTTCCTACATGGTGAACTACAAGAAAAGGTATTTATCGAACAACCTCCTGGCTATGTGAAATTTGGTGCTGAGAATAAAGTGTTTAGATTGAAAAAGGTTTTGTATGGGCTAAAACAAGCTCCAAGAGCTTGGTATAGTTGTATATATGCTTATTTTTTAAAGGAGGGGTTTCGGAAGTGTCCATATGAACATACTCTTTGTATAAAAAAGAAAGGTGCAGGGGTCTTAATGGTGTGTTTAATGTGGATGACTTAATTTATACTGGAAGTGATATGACTATGATTGAGAATTTTAAGAAGTCTATGATGGTTGAGTTTGACATGTCGGATTTGGGTATGATGCATTATTTTCTTGGTCTAGAAGTGAATCAATCTGCTGATGGCATTTTTATTTCTCAAAAGAAATATGTGCAAGATATTCTAGACAAATTCCAGATGAAAAATTGCAACTCTGTAAGCACACCAATGGAGAAGGGTCTGAAGCTCGTCAAAGAACCTGAAGGTAGAAAGGTGGACAACACTTTATACAAGCAAATCGTTGGAAGCTTGATGTATTTGACGGCAACAAGGCCTGATATTATGCACGCTGTAAGTCTCATTAGCAGGTTCATGGAGAGTCCAAAAGAAATGCATTTACAAGTTGCCAAGAGGATTCTGCGGTACTTGAGTGGTACCAGTAACTTCAGAATTTTTTATAAGAAGAAAGAAGCTGGATATTTGATTGGTTACACTGATAGTGACTATGCTGGAAATCTTGAAGACAGGAAAAGTACATCAAGATATGTTTTTCTATTGGGATCTGGTTATTTCTTGGTCTTCAAAGAAACAACTTATTGTTACTTTGTCGACTACCGAGGCAGAGTACGTCGCTGCAACATCATGTGCTTGTCAAGATGTTTGGCTGAGAAATATTCTTGAAGAACTTCATTTTAAGCAGGAAAGACCAACGCCAATTTATTGTGACAATACTTCGGCGATTAATCTTTCAAAGAATCCAGTTGAACATGGACGAAGTAAGCATATAAATGTGAAGTATAGCATATAAATGTGAAGTATCACTTCTTGCGTGATCTAACTAAGGATGCAAATATTAGCCTTATTTATTGCAGAAGTGAAGAGCAGGTTGCAGACATGTTTACAAAGCCCCTGCAACCAGTGTCATTCCTAATGCTACGTGATCAGCTTGGAGTTTGGAAATTAAACTGAAAGATGTTTCAGTTTAAGGGAGGGAATGTTGACAACGTAAACAGCTTGGTAGGTCAGCAATTAGTTTGTTGCGTCTATTTAGGAGTCAATAAGTTGTTTCCTAGTCTTTTGGCTGCAGGATTAGTGGAGTCAGTTTAGATTCAGATTTATTAGGAACAAATAAACGTGTTATTATTTTTAGTAGTTTTTATCTTCTTTAAGGACTCTTGTAATTCAGTATTAGTTAACTTCAATACAGAGAAAATTTTCACACTTTGCAGAGTCTCGCTTCTTTTCTTTTTCTTGTTGTAGTTAATTATCTATCAACTTGGACGAGATTGGATGAAGAAACTTAAGACCCACCATTAAGAACAAGCTTCGACACTTGATCCTAACACAATAATTGGAGACTATTTTGTTGTTGACAAATGATATAACGTCCAGAGATCGGAGAACCACACCACAAAAGCTAATTATAGAGCCCAAAATTATATAAATCCCACATCAGCACATTTCTATAACGATGTGAGACTCAGCCACTCAAGTCCTATATCTTGCAATGGACCATAACAAAGTATCACACTCCGCATCAAGTCCTATACCTTGCAATGCCCAAAACTAGATATATTCAGGAATTAGGTTTTGAAAGTCCCGTAGATCTATAAATCCATGTCAATCGTGTCTTCTTTATCATTATGAAGCCTCATATCTATAAATTAGGGAATGCAAACTTTAAGAAATGTCTCTCTTTCTTTGCGCATTAGATCGCATATTCCTACTCCCTCTGTCCCATATTAGCTGCACACTTTCTTTTTTACACGTATATTAAGAAATCATAAATAAGAAGATTGTTTTACTAATTTACCCTTTAAAAAACTTTTTTGAAACTTTACAAACAAATGTGAACACTTTCAAAAAGAATTAATTGCAAGGGTAACATGAGAAAAATTTAATTAATGCTTTCTTTATTTAGTAAGGTGATCAACTAATATGGACAACTATTTTTAGTACAGTGAGCAACTAATATGGAACAAAGGGAGTAATACCTTCGCTTTTTTATTTTGCGGTAATTACTCATATTCTAACTTTGCTAATGACACTTTAGCCTATGCTAATGCCACAACTTCTGCCACTGCTAATCCTATTATAGCACAAGTAAGAACTTAGAAGATTTTTGAAACAACCTCTAAATACCAATTCACAATAATAGAAGAAGACTGATGAGTGTGTTAATAACAAAAATACGAAGGAAAATTACAGAATTATAGAAAAGCAATAACCTAGAATAAGAGGATGAAAAGCAGAGGATACAAAATAGGGAATGAGAAATAGACGATAAATTTGTCAACATTATAACATATATAATTTCACCTAACCTATTACTCCCTCTGTTTTAATTTGTTTGACATATTTTGACTTGACACGGAATTTAATAAAGTAAAGAAGACTTTTGAATTTTGTGGTTAACAACTAAAGATATATCAGATGTACCAAAATATCGTTTAATCTTGTGGTCTTAAACATGCCATGCGGAAAGTTGAAATTGAAGAGTTGCTAAAAATGGAAGATGCATTCTTTTTAAAACGTACTAAATAGGAAAGTATGCCAAACAAATTAAAACGAAGGAAATATTTATTTATTAATTTTCCATTTGCCCAATTCCTCAGCGATGTTACCTTTATCCCCGGATCTCATACATAATTTACTACTCCTAATTTTCTATTTAAATCCTCCCACAACCACTTTCAATATTCATAAGAATTTCAACTCAAAAAAATGGGGATGTACAAATAAGATAGCTCAATCACCCCAAGCTGAGCAAGTTAGACGAGGGTCCCTAGTTGTACGGGATGAAAAGTGTAGCAACTTCTTTTTTCTTGAATTAAATCTTATATTCATCTATTTTTACTTTTTTTCTTCTCGAATTATAACTTTATTTAAGTAGTACTTAATGGAGTTGAAAATATTAAAATTAATCTCAAGATAAGTGTTGCATTTAGAATATTAATTTTAAAAAAATATTTCAACTTAAAAGGAAAATCTTTTCTGTAAATTCAAAAACTTTATCTTCAAATTCAAATTCCAAAAAAAAATAGCTTTAAATTAAATTCAAAATTAAAAGATTATTACCAAGATGCAGAAGATGCAAACAAAATATTTTGTTCTCAAGAAATATACTACGTATAATGCAAACCCAAGCAAACTTTTAGCAGGTTCGGCCGAGCTTCTAAAATTAACTTATTTTGAAAAGTGATTTTTAAAAAAGTACTTTTGGTAAGAAGCCATTTGTGTTTGGCCAATAAATTTAAAAAACACTTTTGAGCTACTTTTTTAACTTCTGAAAAACAGTTTCTGGTTCTTCCCAGAAGCACTTATTTTCTCTAAAAAGCTTGGTCAAACACCTCACTTTTTAAAAATAAGCATTTTTAAAAAAAAATAAACACTTTTTGAGAAAAAATAAATTTGGCCAAACAATTATCTCTGTTTTCTTAAAAAAAAATTCTCTTTCTCTTCTAAGGAAAAACAATGAAGCAAACCAAGTTACCAGTTTAATAAAAGAAAAAACAACGAAGCAAACCGTATCCAAATTCAAATATTTCATCTTTTCAAGTCAGTTAAATTTTTTTATCACATATTTTTATATTTCAAATGTAATACAAATAAAATTATTAAACTCAAATATTCTTTAAGTCAAATTTAAATTTTATCTTGATTTAAATATTGTTTCTAGATAAGGATAAAAAAAGAGTCTCTAATAAGGCATACCTCTTTATCGTTCAACTTAAATTCAAAAGATAATCATATTTTATTCAAATTAAAATATTATATTTATCCTATGCTAGTTTTTTTTTTTTTTTTTTTGGATTACAACTTTATTCTTAGTTAAGTACTTAAGGAAACTGAAAATATTCAAATTGATCTCATAAAGGTATTAAAAAATCTTTATCATTTCTATGAGAATTTCGTAGATTTTATTGATAATACTAGTTTTTAAATATTTATCTTTAGATTCACATTTGAAATTTTATCTTTCAATTATCAATTTAAAAATTTTACTACAAATTTTATTAGCTTTGTCCTAATTTTTTCATTTGTCTTATTTTTAATGTAACACTTGACTTAATCACGTTATGAACTATCCTCATATAAATATAAAAATAGATAAAGATTCAAAATTATTTTTTTCCTTAAATTTCACATTGATTGATTCTGGTATATATATATATATATATATATATATATATGTTAGAACACATACATGCACATTGGTGAATATTCACATAAGTTGTTAATTCAAGCATTATAGGTGACAACATGTCAACCAGTAATTCTTTGAAAATTTGCAATTATTTGATTTTCTACTTTCGTATTTTATTTCCTTTTTCATTCTTGATTTTGATTTGGTGGAGGGATTGGGAAAATATTTCTGACATAAAATTATGCATACATTAATACTCTCTTTCTTACCATTTATGTGACAATATTTTTTTTTTCATTTTAGTAGTCTAAAAAAGGATATCTTTTTATATTTAATAAAAATTTGACTTTAGATTTTCAATTTTTTTAATGAGATAATTTATAGTCAAACAAATATCTATAACTTATTTTAAATCACAACTTTCAATTTTTTTCCTTTATTCATAAAGTTCGTGCCCAATCAATCCTTAGATAAATTGGGATAGAAAAAAATACTATTTTTTGTTAGAAGAGGTAGAATAAATAATCACGACATACTTATGTAGTACGAAGCATTTTGTTGGATTTATAAGAATTCTATTTCTTGCATAACATTATGCACATTCGGTTATAATAATGAAATTAAATTATGCAAAAATTTATATATTATGTTATGAATGATAGAATATAGAATAAAAATATGTATACCAAAACCACGAAATTTAAAGTATTTTTAAAGAAAAATACGTCCAAGTATTCCTAAGTACAATCCATTGATTATTAATTCATGCATAAAAATCTATATATTATTAATGAAATATTTTCTTGAAAAAGGTAAATAAAGAAGGGAAAAAATGGCAGTCTCCCTCCAAAACCCAAAATCTAGGGAAATTTCAATTTTCAAATACCTTATTTGAAGGGATATATTAGACAACTCCCAAAGAATTAATAAGTACAGAAATTAAACTCTTGGTTTCATTAGGGTTATTTTCTCCTCAACAGTGAACACCATTAGCATATATGGGATCCATTGCTTCTGAAGATGAAGGCTTAATTTATTATATATTTGTAGTCTCTACACCATTAGCATATTCTATTTCTTTTTTTTTCTTTAATAAGCATCAAACTATATACATTAGTTTATCTTTTTGTGGGTTACCATCTTTTCTTGAGTGACTGTATATGTTCGTTTGAGTTAGTTTCTTAGATTATCACGCTACTGATAGATATTATCTTAAAAATTTACTTTGTTTGTTGAAAAATATTAGAATGAATAAGAAGGGTATTTTTTTTTGAGATAATAACTATTAATTGAGTGACAAAAAAATTTAGCGTTTATTTAACTGTTATTTGACAAATCGAAGAATAATTGCTAGTCGATAAATTAAGCTTATCCCTTTTATTTGGTAAAATGGGCAGAAGTGATGATAGTTGAAGTTAGAGATGCTGCACCAACACATTATTTGTTGAAGATTGAGGCTTTCTACCTACTTTGAGAAAGTGGCATTGACAAGTATGAATCAAATGAATTTGAGGTTTCTGGCTATAAATGGTAATTATAACACTCTTATATTAATCTTGTATTTTTAATTAATTCTATTCAACAGTTTATAGAAAGGAGAAAAGGCTCAAAATCATCCTTTATCTTTGTGTCTAGACTTAAAGTAATCCCTCTATTATTATATGGAGCCCTAATAGTCCTCCATGTTTTAAGAATTGGTGCACCTTTAATTAATACCCATCCAAAGTGTCATCCGTTTATTAACGGGGCTCTTATGCGCGCATGTAGTATTCGTGAGGGTTTAGACTTAATCACATAGTTTTATTGAAATTTTCACCTTGACTAGTCTTCTCTTTACAACTATTATCCCATAGATCATAGATGTGCTTCATACCTTCCTATTCATCCATGTCTACGTTTCCAACTAAAACCAAAAGCTTAAAATAAAAGCTTCTCAATGGCGTCGGGATCACATGAGCTTGACCAGGTCAAAAGGTACGAAGGCCATAACGAGTTGAAAAGTCGAAAAATTTAATCTAGGCATAGGAATAGAATGATGAGAAAGAAGAAGAAAAGTACGAATCCTACGATTATAAGAAAATGATGAGAAAGAAGAAGAAAAGAATGAACTCTAAATTACAAAATTGATGTTCTCCCAAAAGTATCCAAGTTCTTCTAGGTGTAGCATTTTATCAAATATTAGTTCTGTCCAACCTTTGTATGCATTATTTATGTTGGTTTCTTCATTTCATTATACATGCTGCAGGAAAATGATAATTCATCCCGATGGAAACAGAAACGAAAAAGGAAGTAAACATATATCAGTTTACTTGGCTATTTCAGGAACAAGTTCCCTGCCTGCTGGTTGGGAGGTCAATGCTACATGTACCTTCTTTTTGTTCAATCAACTCATTTTACAGTGCCAGGTACAATATTATTAGGTACTAAAAACTTATAAACTAACAAATAAAGTAATTAAAACTTAATAAAAATTGAGCGAGTTGGGTTATGACCTGTTACTAACCCGTTACCTAACCCATTTTGATTCAACCCATTTTAGCCCAAGCAAATTTGGTTTAGGTTGGGTCTTGGCCCGTTTATTGTCTTGACCCATTTTGATCCGCCCAAATCTAACCCAACCCGCCCAATTGCCACCCCTAGTTTAAAATATGACATGTACCCTTCATTCAAGCAAGAACTTAAAAAAATGGAGAGAAGCCAAAGCCAAATTAGATTGTAGTTACACTGATGATTATAACAATTCTTTTATCACATATTTTTATATTTCAAATCTAATACAAATAAATAATTAAACTCAAATATTTTTTTAAGTCCAATTCAAATTTTATCTTGATTTAAATATATTTTTTTGGTTAATCTTGATTTAATATTTTTTTTTTGGTTACTCTTGATTTAAATATTGTTTCTAGATAAGGATGAAAAAAGAGTCTCTAATAAGGCATGCCTCTTTATGGTTCAATTTAATTCAAAAAATTATCATATTTTATTCAAATGAAATCTTATATTTATCCGATGCTATTTTTATTTTGGATTACAACTTTATTCTTAATTAAGTACTTGAAGAAACTGAAAATATATAAACAAATGTCATGAAGGTATGCATTTAACTATTAAAAAATATTTATCATTTCTATGAGAGTATTTAGTAGATTTTATTGATAATATTAGTTTTTAAATATTTATGTTAAAATTATCAATTTTTTTTTTTTTGGGTAACTTACATAAAACACACATCTTTGGGAGCTAATTACTTTTTTTCCCACCTCACTTCGCTCGGATAGATCGCCCCAAGGCATGATACATCACTCCAAGGCGTGATACATCGCCTCATCTCTGGATAATTACCTTTGATACATCGGGGCAATGTATCACGAGGTGAGGCGATGTATCACGACCTGGAGTGATGTATCAGAGTGTTTACATGTGGTATATTAAGTAATTAAATAAAGTAGTGGGAGAGTTAATAAATATGGTAAGGAGGTATGTCTCTTTTGATAGTTTAACCTTTTTTTCAGCTTTGTCCTAATCTCTTCATGTGTCTTATTTTTAATGTAACACTTGACTTAATTATCACATAATGGTACTATCCACATATAAATATAAATATATATAAAGATTCAAAATTATTTTTTCCCTTAAATTTCACATTGTTTGATTCTGGTATATGTTAGAACATATACATGAACATATATATCCAACATCTAATTCTAGCTGAAATATTCATATGAGTTGTTAATTCAAGCATTAATGCATTATAGGTGACAACATGTCAACCAGTAATTCTTTGAAAAGTTGCAATTATTTGATTTTCTACTTTCATATTTTATTTCCTTTTTCATTCTTGATTGTGATTTGGTGGACGGATTGGAGAAATATTTCTAAAATAAACTTATGTATACAATAATACTCTTTTAGTCTAAATTTATGTTACAATATTTTTTGTTTTTAGTAGTCTAAACATATGATATCTTTCTCTATTTAATAACACTTTGATTTTAGAATTTTCAATTTTACTTTTAATGATATGATTTATAGTCACACAAATATTTTTATAAATTATTTAATTTTAAATCACAAACTTCAAATTCTTTTCTTTTATTCTTAAACTTCATGCCAAATCAAACCTTTAGATAAATTAAAATTAAAAAAAATATATTATTTTTGTTAGAAGAGGTAGAATATATAATCACGACATACTTATGTAGTAGCATTTTGTTGGATGTATAAGAATTTTATTTCTTGCATAACATTATGCACATTCGATTGGCATATTAAATAAAATTTATATATTATGTTATGAATGATAATATAGAATAAAATATGTGTACCAAATATATAATTTTCCCCATAATTAGCATATAGGACGATAGTGTATAAATGAACTGTTTTTTTGAAAAGGTAAAGAAGGTAAAAATGACAGTCTCCCTCCAAAGCCCAAAATCAAGGGAAATTTCAAATTTCAAATTTCAAATTCCTAAATGAAGGGATATATTAGACAAGTCTCAAGGAATTAATACAGAAATTAAACTCTTGATTCATTAGGGTTTTCTTAATCAGGGTTTTCTTTGTACTACATTATTTTCTCATCAACATTGAACACCATTAGCATATATGGGATCCATTGCTTCTGAAGATGAAGGTTTAATTTATCATATATTTGTAGTCTCTATATACGTTAGTTTATCTTTTTGTGGGTTTCCATCCTTTCTTAAGTGATTGTATATTTTTTTTGTTTGAGTTAGTTTCTCAGATGATCACGCATTACACAACTGATAGTTATTATCTTAACGTTGTTTGTTGAAAATGAATAACTATTAGTTGAGTGACCATCTGAGAAATCAAACCATTTTGTTTATTAGAGGGAAATCTAGCATTTATTTAACTGTTATTTGATAAAACGAAGAATAATTGCTAGTCGATAAATTAAGCTTATCCTTTTTGTTTGATAAAATGGGCAGAATTGACAGTTGAAATTAGAGATGGTGCACCAACACACTATTTGTTGAAGATTAAGGCTTTCTCCCTACTTTCAGAAAGTGATATTGACAAGTATGAATCAAATGAATTTGAGATTTCTGGCTATAAATGGTAATTATAACACTCTTATATTAATCTTGTATTTTTAATTGATTCTATTCAACACTTTATAGTAACAAGCTAGCTATATAACAATATGACAAAATTGTAGCCAGTTACTGTGTTAAGGAATTTTAACCATTATATAGTATCAATATAGGATCATTTTTATCAAAGATTAGTACTGTCCAACCTTTGTATGCATTATCAATGTTGGTTTCTTCATTTCATTATATATGATGCAGGAAAATGATAATTTATCCCGATGGAAACAGAAGCGAAGAAGGAAGTGAACATATATCAGTTTACTTGGCCATTTCAGGAACAAGTATCCTGCCTGCTGGTTGGGAGGTCAATGCTACATGCACCTTCTTTTTGTTCAATCAAATCTGTAACAATTATTTTACAGTGCGAGGTACAATATTAGTGTGTTACGTTGTAGATCTTATGTCCTGATTTAACATATCATCTATTGCTCTTTATAGTTTCTCTTCAGAATTTTTTTTGTTAAATGGATGTTATTTGAAATAACGTTGGTGATATGATGAGTTGACACAATCATTCGAGTAGAAACAGAGAAAATTTCAGTTTAGTATCAATTTTCGATATAATTGACTCAACTGATATATATGCCTTGATTTAGGGAAAATTCAGCGGTTTCATTCCACGAAGTCTAAATGGGGACTTCCCAAATTTCTTCCTCACAAAATATTTAAAGAGGCTGGACATCTTATTTACGACAAATGTATCTTTGGAGCAGAGTATTAGTCAACCAAAGCAGTGGTAAGGAAAAAAAAGCAAACTAAACCTATCCAAAGGCAAGCAATTGGTGAATGTTTGTCCATGGTAAAATCTAATTACTCATTTAAGCGTGAATGGAAGATGAATAATTTCTCAAATCTAGGGGTAGATTGGACGTCCGAACAATTTACTGTTGGAGATCACAAATGGTACTTCCTTCATCTCACATTATTTGTCATTTTGAATTTATTCTTTGTTAAATCCTTATGTTTCTTGTGCAGGTCGCTCTATCTATTACCAAAAGAGGAAGTCACGTCTCCATGTACTTAGATTATATTGGTTCCGTCAACTCTGATTCCCATCAAAAGTGAAGGCAAACTGCAGTATTTGCATCAATGATCAGATAGAGAGTGGAGGTTACAAACGATCTTGTAAGATAAAAGTTTGTGCACTCCATAAACTTTCCTTCTAATCATTTCTTACACACTGTTCACTTTAATATCTGAAATCATTTGTTTCTATTTGTGTCTTTAGTAAATTTCATATGGAATTCTGAATAGTGAATACCATTTATGATTCAATAGCTAGTCTACTTTTTCAAAATTAAGTTCTTTTTTTACATATCTAATAGTTTTTTTGTTTTTTTTTGGTTTTGACAGATTGCATTTGGTATTCAAATACCATAAATCAATATAGTTATGACAAGTTTATGCCTCTAACTCAGTTGCTTGATAAAAAAAAGGTTTTATTGTCAACGATTGTATCGTGGTAGAGATTGAGGTGGAAATTGTGTTTGAGCATAGGGTAAAAAGCTTAATTATCTTTTAATTAAATTCGAGGGTGTAAACGATTTTCACCCAAATTAAATTATGCAGAAATTTATATATTATGTTATGAATGATAATATAGAATAAAAATATGCGTACCAAATATATAATTTTCCCCATAATTAGCATATGGGACGATATATTAGACAAAGAAGAAAAAATGGCAGTCTCCCTCCAAAGCCCAAAATCCAGGGAAATTTCAATTTTCAAAATCCCTTATTTGAAGGGATATATTAGACAAGTCCCAAAGAAGTGAAGGCATTCAAGTATAGAAAAACTCTTAGATTTCATTAGGTTCCCTTTGTATAACGCTAATTTTCTCCTCAACACCATTAGCAATTTGGCATATATATATATGGGATCCATTGCTTCTGAAGATGAAGGTTTAATTTATTATGTATTTATTCTCTCTACATGCATATTTGATATAATATGGCTCGCACAATCATCCTCGTAGAGGAAAAGATAAGGTCGTCCCAAGTTAGGATCGAACCATCCCTATGTCGACAAAATACAGGTTTCAGATGATGAGCCCCGTTCGAATCATACCTTCTCGGTTAACCATCTAATTCTCTTAGAGCCCAAATTATTACCATTTTCAATGTGCTTAAAACATCATTCAATAACATAATTCTGTTAGGGGCATAATCCATTATTGATATCATCATACCAAGATTTGCAAGTCACTCATTTCATCAATATAGAACTCATAGGGTCTGTCAACAATTCAATATGCCCATTTCATAAAATTCATATGTGAAAACCATAATTTCTGTCTCAGTTCATTCCATTCATAAAATTCGTTAGAATAACAATATCTATCGAAATCCGTAAATCATTTTGAAGACTTTTGGATATTCAGAAGAACAAGAAAAAACCTTTCAATCCCCTTTTTGAGTACCATTCATCATATAATCCTTAGTATTTTCAAAAAAAGTTAGGAGATAACAATTTCAAGACTTTTCATCAAAGCTAGTAAAACCATACTTGCAACCCTAAGTTCATAATCAAAATAGTATAAATATTTACAAAAGGGTTGAAAACCATAACATTTATAAGATACTTTGTAAAGGGATTGTTCTGCGTACCTTTAATTTTGACGGAGAGAATTTCGCAAAACGCTTGAGTTTGACTATAGGAACCTTGAACCCTAGGTGTTCTTGCTTCTTGACTTGGAGAGGATGAGAGAAGAGGAAAGTAGCGTATGAAAATTCTGATGGGGAGAAGGATTTTTAATCAATTGAGAGTAAGGAAAAAGTTGGAGGGATGAAATTGCCCTTCAAAGGCCTTTACAGGCCCAAAAACGCACTAAGAGGAGGACTGCAGGGTTCGCATACTAAGGAGGACGCTTTGCATGCCCAATAGCGTGCACTGCCTTGCCTGTGCGCGCAGATGCACGCGCTTGCATACGCTTTTGGCCTCACTTCGCTGTCTCATCTTGTACAAAATTGCCTTGGGACGCTAGCTTACTTGCTTTGCAAGCCCATAGATGAGCACCACTCAACACTTTAAAAATTCAAGAAATGCAAAATGTAACAACTACATACTTAGAACGGTTCCAAATCTTAGCCAAAAAAACTTAGGGTATTACAATATCTCCCCCTTGGGATCATTCGTCCTCGAATGATGGGTAGGGACTTATTGAAGCTATACAAGTAAGGAAGTAAAGGTTATAACTTCACAGTAAGAATTCTCTTTTAAACAAAGATAGAGATACATCAAGAGGCGATCTATGACAACATCAAGCAAAATCGTGTGAGTAGGAATCGTGAGACATATGAGACTTGGCATAGACATGATCTAGGACATAAGTTTTACGGAACATGATCATACTAATGTAAGGCATGAAATTTTGGAAATCATAAGCATGGATTGAGATTGATACATGACAAGAAATAAGATTTTTACTAAACGTATGAATAGAAGTATCCTCACCTTAAATGATATGGCTAAAAGCCCTTAGATTTAGCAACACCTTTCAACTATTCAACCTCCTCTGAGTACTACACATCACCACTTATGACTTGAAATTTTCACATTGGTGCATATAGCTACCAAAGTCTGTGTTTAATATCTTGCTTTCACCCTGTTTAAGCCTAACTTGAAAGTATAAACTGCTATATCTAAAGTGATCCTGCGAGTCTGAATTACGAGATTCTATATGCCATGTCCCATTAGAAACCTTTTTCTCTAAAAGTGATCAGCTCTTAGGTTTATTCTAAGCTCGTCAAAGTCTCTTTTTACATCTAGATTTATCCTCCAAGAATACTACTTTCCTTTATCACCTTAATCAATCAAGCTCAAGCTTTAACAAGAAGTCACTTGGCACACGAAGCAATTGTCCACAAGTATCCAACATCACATTCAATGCTATTACTATATTCTCTTCCCGACTTATATGTAGCCAAACTATCAAAGAATTCTCTCAAATATCCCCACAATCAACAATTCTCGAACTTCTACAAGGAGACACATCATATATTCCCCTCTAACTATTTCACATAATTAATCCTCATGTCGCACCTCATCCACACTTAACAACTTAGATGACACAATCACACCGTAACCACCACTAGAAAGGGAACATACACTATCTCCCATCTAGACTACTATTTAGCTTTCTTTACTGACAGCTTCCCCCACATAAGCTAGACACTACCAAAGGAATAGATTGAGAGCATGAACTGCATGACATGCAAAATAGAGGCCTAACGCTTGACCACAAACACATAGTATAAACTGAACATATTTAATAAGAGCATGAGCATTGAGGATACATGGATGTTGTTCAATCTTGACTTATACTTAGCGTGACCTTGTCATGCAAGATGAGATCTGTAGAATTTGGTGCGATGAGCACGGGTACTTCATATTTTGAACATACAAGACGTGAGCTGAAGGTTGTTCTGAGAATAGACATGCCATAACCTTCCATAACCATCAAGGGTGGACGTACACATGGCTTAGAGAAAGGAAATCAAAAGCACAAATCTTTTAAGAAGTTTGATTTGAGCATGTACATTATGTACCATGATTTTAATATCCATTTTGGGCATATCATGAAGCTTGAATTTATAGGACTGAGCATAGCGTGAATATGGGTTCATGGATCATGAGCATCGTAACATAGACCTTGGATCCCTAGAACCTTAGAGACAGATTTACACCGCTGAGAGACGCTATCGCTTCTATTTCAAAGGACAAAGCATTGATAAAAGATTACTTAGAAAAATTTGACCCTCAGACACATGTATGATTCAAAAGCATAAGATATGGGTAGAATGTCCTCTTAAGCTGAAGTGTAAGAAATATGCTAGAATAAGAATGGGTCACTTTGGCACGCATCATAACTCCCTTCTGAAACTCCTCACCACTAGAAACTCAAGACTTTTCTTGGTTCATCACCTCATTATCTTCCCTTTAGCGCAAAGGTCACTATCTTAGGCCTGCAAACCTATGCTGTAAAAAGATCTATGAGTACAACACTCGGCACTGTGGGGTATCACTATACACATGAATGCCAATCCCATCCAGATATTACACTTGGAAAAATTACCAACTCCTTTCTAAGTCAGTCCCTTCAGAGACACTATTCTTAATTTACTCCAACCTCTATAGTTGAAATATCAAAGCTTAACTCTATTGGGCGCACACATCCACGCTCTCTAATACTTAAAAATCTACTCTTCACTCCTTAGTCTACTAGCATTTGTCTAACCTCATATCCACCCAATTCAACGAATCTTAAAATTATACTAAGAGACTCAACAATGTCCCTTTAGATCTATAATTTCCTCAATTCCATCCCAAGAGACACCAAATAATAACTACTTAGCCTCTTTCATATAAAGAAAATCAAGAACACCAATCATGAGCACGTAGCAATTAACCACTTAAACCTCATCTAACAACATATTACCTTAGGTACAACTTATTCTTATAAATTTAGGGGGCTCTTATTCATCCAATGACTTAGCCATAATTCACTCTAGTTCTCATGTATATATCATGCTTACACATTCAAACTTTACCTAGGTTATCAACCTTAGCCCTCTCATGCACCATGTCAATCCTACTAGATTAGCCCCATAAAAATAACATTATCATCCCCAACTATCATCCTTTCTATCTCGGTGACCATCCCGGACTCAAGCTTAATGTCTAACACTAGGTAAGGTTTACATCACAACTTAGCATGCTATTCAAGTGTACAACTACCAGATAAACAGCAAGAAATACTAATCCATCAAAACTTTGATAGAGAGGTCGATCTTAATTCCTTCCTCAACATAACTACGGCTTACAAGCACAATCTCCCTCACAATATTACCACTGCATCTTAACATTCATAACACATCTTCTCACCCACTATATTGACTTATAACTACTAGATAAAATTCAAGAAACTCTGGGTCTACTAAAACCATACAATAAATATAGTCGATCATAATCTTAAAATATAACACTTTACAACCCATTAGCATGCTATTCTTCCTCACATCACGTCTACTTACCCATGCATACACTTAAACTACCTTCATAGTTCTATATGCATCACTAAGTCTCCATCTCCATTTTTTCCAAATTGAAGTCTAAATTTATAACTTTGTAGCCACCTTATCCTTACACTCACAACCTATAATTGGTCTATACTACACTAGCCAGCCATCATTAGCTCCTTCCCTATTTTAAAAAATTCAACAACATCTTAACTAACCACTCTTCGTTTACCAATTTCCATAAGATTCGCTAATCTTGCTACACTGAAATCCACACCATACGGGTATACCACCTCAATCACTCACTTAGTGGGTACAAGACTCTAGTTTCCTTCTTCGATCATTCACTACCTGTACTCTTCGACTTCTAAACTCACGACTCTATATATCTTTGGTTTTGAAACCATCTCACCACTCATATCTCATAACACCCTAATTTATACTTTCTCTTGGGTAGAGTACTATCCCAATACTCACATATATACCTTTCTTCCTTAAGCATGACAACTGCAATAAAGTCTTGAAAGAGTCTGAAAGCACTTATCACCTCGGCTCAAACACATCATTCATGAAGATAGGGGTTTTACACTTAGAATCAATAGACTTTGATGCACTAATGGACTCCTCTCAAGTCCTCGTGCAGTTTCATACTGTAACACCCCAAAAATCCTAAGCTAATACCCAAACCTTTTCCATGAGTGTAATAATCATTTCCCTAGTGTAGTGAGTACTTTGGATGTGAATAATGTTCACAAGAAACTCCTATCATCAAGTTAAGTTGAAAGCACCTCAACCAAATGAGTTTTCATGTAAGACAAAACTAAGGTCAACTTCAATCAATCATTCCTCCTAGAATATTAAGAGTTAGGTGGCCTAGTACCTACCAAATTAAAGGTTTTTGAGTCTTATTTCCAACTCCACCAACCGTGCATTAATCCAAATCCGAAATAAAAAGTTATGGGTATTTTACTGCAGCACAGTCAGTGACTACAGACAGGATGACGAACCGTGAAACGAAACCACGGTCCGTACTGTGACCCGTGATTTCAGAACTGAACCTTAAAATTTTTCATCTTCAAAACCACTGATT
The DNA here is from genome assembly GCA_003996215.1 of Jaltomata sinuosa. Lineage (NCBI taxonomy): Eukaryota > Viridiplantae > Streptophyta > Magnoliopsida > Solanales > Solanaceae > Jaltomata > Jaltomata sinuosa. The sequence goes on along the minus strand of QJPP01000768.1, from coordinate 23,197 downwards.
AATTTATGACCCATAGATCAAAACCACGATCCGTAGAGTGACCCGTGGTTTGTCAAAATTCAGATTCCACGAGTGACTTCACGGGTCATCATTTTGAATGATGATCCATCTTGTAACTCGTGGAATCACCTTCAGAGGGGTACCAAATCCTCTAAATTCCACGAGTGGGTTAACAATACCACTAGTGATGTCAATATTGGTTGAGCTTTCATCATGATGCTCCCTCTGGAAGTGGTGCATCATATCTTGAACTTGACCATATTGATGTTTGGTAAGGCTCACATTGTATATCTCCTCTTGTTCATGCTCATTTGAAATCCTCTTTCCAGGACCCAAGTCTGTTGCACATTGGACATTTGCCATTGTTTTATCCCATTGCCCCTGTTATTTCGATGAGTTTGAATGTGATTATGTTGATTGTAACGGGAAGACCCTAAAAAATTATTAGGCATTTGATTTGAATTTTGAAAATTGGTGTTTCTCTAATTGTAGAGTTTTGGTTTTGATTTTGTCTATTAAATTAAAGTTGAAACTGGTATGTTGGTTAAAGTTCTGACTAATGAAGTTCTGATTGTTGTTGTTCAGCCCAGGTGGATAGCCATGGAGTAGATAATATTTTTCTTTAATATGACCAGATCCCTTACCATGATCACAGAACTTCTCCTTGTACTGTAGTGAGTGGTTGGTTGGGGAAGTTTGTTTTGTAGTTTGGAGACCTGCTAGTTCCAGTATGTAGAGAAGTAGACTCTAGAGTGAGGTGATTGAAAGGTTTGATTTCCCTCTGTTGTTCATCCTGAACCAATAGAGAGAATGCATGTGCCATGGAAGACAAAGGATTCATTACGAGTATGGTACCTCATATCACAGTGTATACCTCATTCAATCCCATTAGAAACTGAATTAACCTCCTATATTGCTCTGCCTTGTGAATATTTGCCCTTCCCCCACAAGTGTAATTGCGGGTGCACTGAGCTTTGGCATTCAAAGTACTAAGTTCCTCCCATGGTTTCTTCAACTTCGTATAATATCCACTATGTCAAGGGACCCCCGAGACAAATCATTGATCTCTTTCTGTATCTGATACAACTTTGCGCCATTAGTTTGTTCGTACTTATCTTCTAGCTCTTTCCAGAGCTCCACAGAATCAACAACGTACTCAACACTATCAGCGATCTCCTTGGACAGTGAATTCAGAATCCATGAAGTGACAATGTCGTCACATCGTTGCCATTGCTTGTGTGTTGAATGATCAAGCTTGGGTCGTGCACATTCCCCATTTATAAACCCTAACTTGTTCTTTACTGATAACGAACGCAAAACACTTCTTGCATAACATTAATATTGCCATGTTGGGACAGATCTTTTGAAATGGGTAAAAAAATTCACGTCACTATTGCCATGTGATTATGTTGTTATTTCTTGCATAATATTATGCGCATTCGGTTGGCATATTAAATAATAATGAAATTAAATTACGCAGAAATTTATATATTATGTTATGGAATGATAGAATATAGAATAAAAATATGTGTACTAAAAATACGAAATTTAAATTATTTTTAAAGATAAAACTGTCCAAGTATTCCTAATAAGTACAATTCATGCATCAAAATATATATATTATTTTTACCGCATAGCAATATTACATTATTATATTCACTGTATAATAAATAATGTTTCCCATAATTAGCAAATAGTGTATTAATGAAATATTTTCAAATAATGGCAGTCTCCCTCCAAAGCCCAAAATCAAGGGAAATTTCAAATTTCAAATCCCTTATTTGAAGGGATATATTAGACTTGTTCCAAATAAGTGAAGGCATTTAAGTATAGAAATCAAACTCTTGATTTCATTAGGGTTATTTTCTCCTCAACAGTGAACACCATTAGCATATATGGGATCCATTGCTTCTGAAGATGAAGGTTTATTATATATTTATATTCTCTACATGCATATTCTATTTTCTTTAATAAGCATCAAACTACATATGTTTCTTTCTTTTGATCACTGTGCGAAAAAAATCATTCAATTTTTTGTTTATTGGAGGTAAATCTAGTATTTATTTGACTGGTTTATTTGGTATCTGTTGTTTCGTGTAGTTGATTATAATATTATTTTGTTGTAGTATCGTTTTGCTACTATCTGTTCTTTTATTTTCATTACTTCTTTTTCTAGACTGTTTTGATCTTGAGTATGGGGGTCTATCGGAAACAACTGCCCTACTTATGAGGTAGAAGTAAGGTCTGCGTACACTGTATCTTCTCCAGATCCCACTTTATAGGACTACACTGAGTATGTTATTATTGTATTTGACAAAACGAAGAATAATTATTACTCTATAAATGAAGCTTATCCCTTTTGTTTCGTTAAATTGGCAGAAGTGATGATAGTTGAAGTTAGAGATGCTGCACCAACACATTATTTGTTGAAGATTGAGGCTTTCTCCCTACTTTCAGAAAGTGGCATTGACAAATATGAATCAAATGAATTTGAGGTTTCTGGCTATAAATGGTAATTATAACACTTATTTTAATCTTGTATTTTTAATTAATTATATTCAACACTTTATAGTAACAAGCTAGCTATATAATAATAGGACAAAATTGTAGCCAGTTATTGTGTTAAGGAATTTTAACCATTATATAGTATCAATAGAGGATATCATTTTTATCAAAGATTAGTACTGTCCAACCTTTGTATGCATTATCTGTGTTGGTTTCTTCATTACATTATATATGATGCAGGAAAATGATAATTTATCCCGATGGCAACGGAGAGAAAAAGGATGAACATACATCAGTTTACTTGGCCATTTCAGGAACAAGTTCACTGCCTGCTGGTTGGGAGGTCAATGCTACATGTACCTTCTTTTTGTTCAATCAAATCTGTAACAATTATTATACAGCGCGAGGTACAATATTAATGTGTTACATACATTATATATCTATTTGAAATGACGTTGGTGACATGATGAGTCTACACAAATGTTTGAGTAGAAACAGAGAAAATTTCAGTTTTAGTATTATTTTTCGATATAATTGACTCAACTGTTATACATGCCTTGATTTAGGAAAAATGCAGCGGTTTCATTCCGTGAAGTCTAAATGGGGACTTTCCAAATTTGTTCCTCACAAAAAATTTAAGGAGGGCTGACATCTTGTTTATGACAACTGTATCTTTGGAGCAGAGATATTAGTCAACCAAAGCAGTGGGAAGGAAAAAAAAGCGAACTAAACCTATCCAAAGGCAAGCAATTGGTGAATGTTTGTCCATGGAATAATCTAATGACTCAATTAAGCGTGAGTGGAAGATCAATAATTTCTCCAATCTAGGGGAAGATTGGCATTCTGAACGATTTACTGTGGGAGATCACGAATGGTACTTCCTTCACCTCACATTGTTTGTCATTTTGAATTTATTCTTAGTTGAATGCTTATGTTTCTTGTGCAGGTCGCTCTATCTATTACCAAAAGGCGATGAGCAAAATCTTTGGGAGCTTATAATAACTTAAATCTTTTCTTTGTTATTCAAGTTTGCCTGTTCAATTTATAAGTTCAAAGTGGAGATAATATTGGAGGAACAACGTCACGTATGAAATACTCGAACTCTCCTCTGAATTTTTTTCCCTAAACAATATCACAAAGTAAACAGAGCCAGCCATAGGGTGCTAGTAATTAAACTCAAATGCAACTGTGTTTGTGAATATTTATTGGGTGTATTCAGTTGGTCAAGTAACAGGTTCTAATTCTACCTACATTGTTGCCCGTAAGGTGTTTGCTCAATTGCCTAATAAGTCCCTTTGTTGTGTGAATGATTTCATACTGTAGTTATGGTTGACAGCTATGTGTTTACAGGTCCGTGGGAATTAAACGAGATATGCACATGTTGGTTCAGATAACACAGTTCTAAAAAGAAAATACCAATATCAAGTATCAACACTTATCTGCTTAATTTTGAAATGTGTCTGTTGTGAAAAAATGATATGCGTCAATTAAGGAAATGTTTACTATGATTCTATGTTACTCGGACTCTTCAAAAATGTCCGTGTGTGTGTTGTATCCTTAAGAAATAGTGCATTTTTAAAGGATCCGACACGAGTGCAGCTAAAAAGAGTACCACTATGAGGAAATATGGACATAATATATATACTTTTATAACGATAAAATGTAAAGAAAATAAAGTAGAAATTCAAGATGAAAGAAGTATACATACCGTCAATTATCTATGTTATAAAATACACAAAACTATAACCTATTTGAAGCTAAATATCATTGCAAGCATTTGTTACACACGGATGATTTGCAAGAAAAGTTTCTTATAAGAGCATGGTCAACATGCAAGAAGTTGAATCTTGATCTTCTTTAACCTCCCCACAACATCTTTCATGTCAATCCTTCCTTTAAGAGATTCAACTCAACAATCCATTGCCACTTTCAGGATGGATACCACACAATCTAACTTTCTCGTTAAGTGATTATCTTATAGCGTTATTAAGCTGGCATCGACAACTTCCATTATTGCACCTGGGAGTGAATTGCTCACCCATTGCTTCAAGCTAAAGTCTCCATCAAACATTTCATCATTAGGCTTTTTCCTTGTAAATGTTTTATCAACATGATCCCATAACTATACACATAGCTTTTTGTTGACACCAATCCCTCCAATCCATACTCTACAATCAGTCAAGTTTTAAATTCAACATTTACTGGTGGAAAAAGGAAAGAGAAGTATTAAAAAGCAATCAATTAAGAGAGCACATACCTGGTGCAATATAACCCAATGTTGCTTATCACGATTCGAGACTAGTCCCCTGTAACACCCCAAGTTTTACGGGCTAAGATTTACAACCGTTCTAAGTTTGTAATTGAATCCGAACCCAATGAATCCTATTGTTCCTCGGTGTCGAGATCAATTTGTATGTGTGGGAAGTGCTATGGATGTGAATTAGAGTCTTAAGGAACCTCTAATACAAGTTAAGTTGAAAGCACCCCAACCGATTAAGTTCTCATGTAAGATTCAGCTATGGTCAACTTCAAACAATCATAAATCCTAGAATATAAAGAATTAGGTAGCCTATACCCACCAAATTAAAAGTCTTCGAGTCTTCTTTCAAACGCCACCGACCGCGCGTTAATCCGAGTCCGGAGTAATAAGTTATGACCAGTTTACCAAGAAGAAGTCAGTCTGCCTGAGGGTGAGGACTCGGCGTGACGAACCGTCACACTTGTGACGATTCGTCAAGAAAGTCGTCATCCTTAACGAGAAAGACCAAAATTTGGTCATTCTTGACGTTTCAAGTGACGACTCATCAAGGTTCTGACGGTTCATCACCTGAACCGTCAGACAGACCCGTTCTGCACTGTTTAGGTATTTTCAAGGAGTTTTTTGGTCTTTTCCCACTCTTTTAACATCAAAACTACGTCGTTTCGGCCTACCTAAACCTGATATTAAGCCTAAACTACCCCAAATCCCACATTCACTCAGATATCGATTGACTCTTAACAAAAAAATAGAACAAAAGCAATTCTTTTCTTCTCCAAACTCTCAAGAACCCTAAGGAGCAAGAGACTCAAAGTTTAAGGTTTTCTTCAAGTTTCTTCCTCAAACTCCAAGATCAAGGTATGTAAAGTAAATCTTTCAATGTGGGAATCCTGTTCTCCCTACAACCAAGTTCAATTTTAGTTTCAATCCACGAATCAAGTTAGGGTTTTTGAGAAGTCAAGATCCTTAAGTTTAATTCCTTATCTCTTGATACAAATCTTTGAATATTCCATGCTTATTATCAGAAATTCTATGAATTTAGATTCTCTTCCCTGGATTGATTTCTAGTTCATGTCTATTGAATTTTTCAAGAATCTTTGTGAATTTTCTCTTATGAATTTGAAAGTGTATTTGATGTTTTAAAGGATTATTTACGTTTTTCTGAAAGTTTGTTTGAAAGTTACAAGTTTAAGTTCATGAAAAGTTTGCAAAGAATCTTTATGTTATTATCATGTCTTGAAAAGAGAAAAAGGTTATCGTATCTTGAAAGTTAAAAGTTATAAAGATTTAGAGCCAAGGCTCACAAAGATAGATATGTTCATGATACGATATTTTGAGTCAAACATGATTTTTAGAAAGTGTTTTAAGACCTATATTATGAGCATATAGTATGTTTTGGGAGGATTATTTACCAATGACATGGGTATGAGTTTAGATAACACATACCCCAAAACTACGTTGCCACCGTAGGATAGGATCATCCGCAAATAGGGCGACTCCTCTATTATTTATAGCTTTCGGGCTCAGCTTTGGGATCCTCAGAATATGTTTTATCTTATACCCCGGCAAGGTATAGGATGGCTCTGTCAATGAGGGCAAGTCGTTGGGTTCTGGTAACGTGGACAAGACGTTGTACTCCATGTTGCTAACATAGTTTATGTCGGTTAAGAGAAACTCCCCAAAAAGAAAACTTACTTAATTTGAGAAAACATATGATTGGCCGAGGCCACTAGTTTAAAAGGAGTTTTTTTTATGAAGCATTGTTTTCAAGTTTTGCCCAGACTTCAGTTATTCAGTTTTCAGCTTCAATTTTAGTTTTAAGAAAATGTTTTAAGAAAGTTTTGCTCATATTACCTTAAGTTTCAGCATTCAGGTCAGTCATTCTTCCTTTCAGTTATTCAGCTTTGTCTATGGTTATATTGTTCATGCCTCAGTTTTTCTGCTTTATCAGTTCAGCTATTAGTACTGTTTCACTTTACTGCTTTGCATACCAGTACATCCAAAGTACTGACGCCTCTTTTTGGCGCTACATCATTGGACGATGTAGCCCCCAGCTTTCAGATATGCAGGTTCCTGAGTAGACTCTTCAGTAGGCTATGTCATCATCTTGAGTGAGTTCTCATTATTCTCGAGGACTTAGCAGTATTCCAGTCATCATCTTGTTTTGTTACATAAAGGTAGTTGTACTCAGAATGTAATAGAAGCTTCATAGACAGAGTCAAGTCAAGTCAATTGTAACCAATTTTTAAACATTTTTTTAATGAAAGGTTATATTATTTTATTTAATTCTGTTTTGATTAGCCCATGTTTTCCAGCTTCCCCAATTTATTTCATAAAAAGTTCAGCTTTATGAATTGTATGCCAGACCAAGTGGTTCTCTCGGGCCATTTGTGGTTTCGGGTGCCGGTTACGTCCAGGGTGTAGGCTCGGGGAGAGATAAACTTGGTATCAGAGCACAGAGTTCAAGTGTCCTAGGGAGTCTATGAAGCCATGTCAGTAGGATTTTATTTATGGTTGTGAGGGGCCCGTTTCTATAAATGAGATACACTGGGCATTTAAGAAAAGTTTCTCATTCCTTCTTACTTTACATCGTGCATTAAAGTTGTCCCCTAAGAAACTCATACAAATTCGTGCGTTGCTCCAAGTTCATCCAACTACGTATCACCTTCGAGGTGGTAGAAGTAGTACAGTTTAATCTCCTATCAAGGTGGTTTTCTCAGAAGGAGCCAGAAGGAAGTTAATGTATTGCACAAGGGCTTAAGAGGACCCCATTAGTGCGTTTACATTTATTGATTCAAAAGATTGCGTCCTTGTTCTTATGAATCGTGCATTAGAGCCAGAATAAGACAAGTATCTAGACCTTTCTCACACCTTTAAGTGGGATGGAAGTATGTGTTTGGAGTTGTAAGTAGTGGTGTGACCCGGGAATAGTGTGAGTGATGGAGTGATATGTTCTTAAGTATTGGTTGAATTATCGTAAGTGTCGTGTAGATTTTATAGTAGTATATAGAGGAGGAGTTTCTTGTTATAGTGTTTGAGAACTTGTCAATGTGTTACTATATATCATATATAGGCTCCGAACAGAAGTAAATAGTAGTTAAGAATGGATGGAACTAGGCTGCACTTTGTAGCTTGAAGGAAGAACCCTTTGATGTTTATAGAGTTATGAAGCTAGTTTAGACAGATGATCAAATGAGTAGTAGTGTGTGTGAAAGGAAGTTGTGCGACCATTTGATTTAAGTGTTAGGTTATAAGTTTGATTCACGAATAATCACTAAGGTAGAAAAAAAATCCATGTATAAGTTTGATTCACGAATAATCACTAAGGTAGAAAAAAAATCCATGGATTTTTGGAATCTAATTTAGGTATATTGATGTGGCATTTGTGAGAAGTAAGTTCTTAAGCGTGAATGTGTTAGATGAACCCTTTAGGTAAGTTGTGAAGGTCTTGGCTAAGTCTAGAGGTTAAGAAGAGCCTTATAGATTGAGAAAAGGTAAAGAGTGCTTAAGATGGTGAGTATGTGTGGTTACATGGAGTCGTGAGTGGTAAGTGTCATGTGTGGGTAGCTAGTGGGTTGGCATTGTGAAGTGTGAAAGAAGCTAATTAAGGTGGTGTAGAGAATGTCCCTAAGGAGGAAAAAAAGATTGAGGGATCTATAGATGGTTAGTGTTGACTGTTTTGAGTATGGTGATGCTCCTGTTGATTTTGGGGGGAATAGTTTAGTGCATAAGCTTAGTTTGCAGACTTAAGTTATCAACTTTTGAACTAAGGGAGAGATGGTGAGTTGTTAAGCAAAGACTAGTCTTGGTGTCATTGAGTTTGCCTTTTTGAGATTTGGGCTTGAGTATGTTCGTGTGATACCTTGCTTGCGTATTTCCTCTCTACGTTAATCGAGATGTTACTCTACCCAGCTTTGTGTGTTAACACTTCCTCTCCCAGTCCATGATTAGTCCCTAGGGGAAAGAAGAGAAAGCCTTACCTATGTTGTGAACTTCTAAGCAAGTTTTATGTCATCCAAGTCATAATGTTCATGCTCAAAAGAATTCCTGTTTTAGTATGCTCTATAAATATCTTGGCTTCGAGCTGTAACATCTTGACCCATGTTTACAGCCTAAGCGTATGGTAGTGTTGATAATGGTTGGTCTATTCTTGTATCTTAGAGTTACCCATCATTCGAGGATAAATGATCCCAAGGGGGAGATATTGTAACACCCCATGTTTTTCGAGCTAAGATTTACAATCGTTCTAAGTTTGTAATTGAATCCGAACCCAATGAATCCTATTGTTCCTCGGTGTCGAGATCAATTTGTATGTGTGGGAAGTGATATGGATGTGAATTAGGGTCTTAAAGAACCTCTAACACAATTTAAGTTGAAAGCACCCCAACTGATTAAGTTCTCATGTAAGATTCAGCTATGGTCAACTTCAAATGATCATAAATCCTAGAATATAAAGAATTAGGTACCCTATACAAACCAAATTAAAGGTCTTCGAGTCTTCTTTCCAACGCCACCGACCGCGCGTTAATCCGAGTCCGGAGTAATAAGTTATGACCAGTTTATCAAGAACACGTCAGTCTGCCTGAGGGTGACGATTCGTCAAGCAAGTCGTCATCCTTAACGAGAAAGACCAAAATTTGGTCATTCTTGACGTTTCAAGTGACGATTCGTCAAGGTTCTGACGGTTCGTCACCTGAACCGTCAGACAGACCCGTTCTGCACTGTTAACATATTTTCAAGGTTTTTTTTTGGTCTTTTCCCACTCTTTTAACATCAAAACTACATCGTTTTGGCCTACCTAAACCTGATATTAAGCCTAAACTACCCCAAATCCCTCATTCACTCAGATATCAATTGACTCTTAACAAAAAAATAGAACAAAAGCGATTCTTTTCTTCTCCAAACTCTCAAGAACCCTAAGGAGCAAGAGACTCAAAGTTTAAGGTTTTCTTCAAGTTTCTTCCTCAAACTCCAAGATCAAGGTATGTAAAGTAAATCTTTCAGTGTGGGAATCCTGTTCTCCCTACAACCAAGTTTAATTTTAGTTTCAATCCATGAATCAAGTTAGGGTTTTTTAGAAGTAAAGATCCTTAAGTTTAATTCCTTATCTCTTGATACAAATCTTTGAATATTCCATGCTTATTATCAGAAATTCTATGAATTTAGATTCTCTTTCCAGGATTGATTTCTAGTTCATGTCTATTGAATTTTTCAAGAATCTTTGTGAATTTTCTCTTATGAATTTGAAAGTCTATTTGATGTTTTAAAGGATTCTTTACGTTTTTCTGAAAGTTTGTTTGAAAGTTACAAGTTTAAGTTTATGAAAAGTTTACAAAAAATCCTTATGTTATTATCATGTCTTGAAAAGAGAAAAAGGTTATCGTATCTTGAAAGTTAAAGTTATAAAGATTTAGAGCCAAGGCTCACAAAGATAGATATGTTCATGATACGATATTTTGAGTCAAGCATGATTTTTAGAAAGTGTTTTAAGACCTATGTTATGAGCATATAGTATATTTTGGGAGGACTATTTAGCACCGATATGGGTATGGGTTTAGATAACACTTGCCCCAAAACTATGTTACCACCGTAGGATAGGATCGTCTGCAAATAGGGCGACTCCTCTATTATTTATAGCCTTCGGGCTTAGCTTTGGGATCCTCAGAATATGTTTCATCTTATACCCCGGCAAGGTATAGGATGACTCTGTCAATGAGGGCAAGTCATTGGGTTCTGACAACGTGGACAAGACGTTGTACTCCATGTTGCTCACATGGTTTATGTCGATTAAGAGAAACTCTCCAAAAAGAAAACTTACTTAATTTGAGAAAACATATGATTGGACGAGGCCACTAGTTTAAAAAGAATTTTTTTATGAAGCATTGTTTTCAAGTTTTGCCCAGACTTTAGTTATTCAGTTTTCAGCTTCAATTTTAGTTTTAAGAAAATGTTTTAAGAAAGTTTTGCTCATATTACTTTAAGTTTCAGCATTCAGGTCACTCATTCTTCCTTTCAGTTCTTCAGCTTTGTCTATGGTTATATTGTTCATGCCTCAGTTTTTCTGCTTTATCAGTTCAGCTATTAGTACTGTTTCACGTTACTGCTTTGCATACCAGTACATCCAAAGTACTGACGCCTCTTTTTGGCGCTACATCATTGGACGATGTAGCCCCCAGCTTTCAGATATGCAGGTTCCTGAGTAGACTCTTCAGTAGGCTATGTCATCATCTTGAGTGAGTTCTCATTATTCTCGAGGACTTAGCAGTATTCCAGTCATCATCTTGTTTTGTTACATAAAGGTAGTTGTACTCAGAATGTAATAGAAGCTTCATAGACAGAGTCAAGTCAAGTCAATTGTAACCAATTTTTAAACATTTTTTTTTAATGAAAGTTTATATTATTTTATTTAATTCTGTTTTGATTAGCCCATGTTTTCCAGCTTCCGCAATTTGTTTTAGACCAAGTGGTTCTCTCGGGCCATTCGTTATTTCGGGTGCCGATTACGTCCAGAGTGTAGGCTCGGGGCGTGACAGCCTCAGATGTGATGGGAAACCCAGATCAATAAAGGCCCGAGTAAGCCCCTTAGTATACATCATACGCACAAGTATATAAGATTTCAGAAAACAAGCCGAAAAAATTAAAATAAATCCATCTAAATAAGGTAGTCAACAAATGTCTTACTAATACCAGTCTACAAAGCCTCTAACATAAGAAATTAAATAAACTCCTAAGTCAGTACATGGACCCGACGATACCATAAAACTAAAAGAACTAGTCCAACATCTAAAGTGTAGAACTATATGCCTTCCGGAAGAAAGGAGGGCTCACCACTTGCTAGCTAATATCCCGAGGATCCTAGTGCTGCACGGAACTACCGGGAAAAGTCTTTATGCCTACATTATAAGAAGATGTAGCGTCCGAGGACGGTCAGTATGATGAATACTGGCATGCAACCCAGGGAAAGGGACAATACAATTTTAATAAAACAAGCCATAAAGGACATAACATAAATCATAGTAAAGAAGCCTGGACAAATACTCAATAGCATCAAAAGGTCAATTATTTATTTAACTTCTGAATTAGATGGTTTAATCGACATCATCATACATAATACTCTATGGGCTATGTGGGTTCGATCAACGCTCGACCGGCTAAGCCCCAATTCACGTTTGCTGCATGAATTAAGATCCTTTTGTATATAACTGCATAAAAGGCCTACATAAATTATTCTCGTGGAAGAGAAGCATAAAGTCGTCCATTTAAGGAGCAAATCGTACCCTACATCGGTAAAACGTAGGTTTTGGGTAGTGAGTCTTTCGACATCACCCTTCCTCGGTTAACCATCTAACTCTCTTAAGATCATCTTTTTACCTTTTCAAACATTTGAGAAAAGCATTTCATAAGGGACGTTCTTTATTCTTAAGGCATTCATTTATTTGGTATCGTCATACCAAGACTTGCAAGTCAACTTAAACATAATATGCCATCATCGTTCGTACATCATTTGTCCCAACAATTAAAGAATTTCAAAGCTCATGTAATACATAAATCCCTCCAAGTTTAACATCTCATAGGTCAACAATTTACCATTTTCAAAACGAAGGATTTAAGAGGGTCTTTTTTTCTTTTCGTTCCAAAGTCAATACTTGGGTGGTAAGTCGAATTTCGAAAGAAACATTCCTTGGACTCTCAAGTCTGCCCCAACATCAACATCAAAATATCTAAACTTCATACTTCAAACAATCATCTCAAATTGATAATTAAATAACGAATAGTTTCATAGAAAACATTTGGAAACTTCAAGTAATTTCTCCTATTGAAAACCCTTCAACCAATCGCACACAAAACTAGTATAGAATTCCATATCTAATAGTAGAAAACATGATGCTTACGAAGTAGGTTGAAAAGGGATCGTTCTACATACCTTTTTGACGAAGAACTTATGAAAAACGCTAGAGTTTTGCCTTAGAACTTTAAACCCTAAGCACCTTTGCCTCTAAGGAGTTTTAGGAGAGAAGTAACACGCCTTCTTTTGATTTAATCGTGCCTTAAGAAGTTTAGGACGTTTAGAATAAGTGAAGAATGGATTTAGTTAAGGAAAAGACCAAAAAACCCTTTTAAAATGCGTGAAACAAGTCAAAACGAAGGCCGCCGGGGCAGCCTCCATGTCACGGAGCTTGTCGCGGAGACCAGCCTCCATGACACGGCCCCATCACGGACCTTCACTGGTTCGGGGCGTCAATTTGAGTTTTTATGGCCCCGTGCTCCGTGGCACGGGGCTAACGCGATAGAACACTATTTTCGGTACCCGAACATATTTTTCTTGCGTCCTATATTCCCAAAAATTCTCCGAATTGATCTAACAACATCATCAAAAGTTATAAACTCCCATAAACTCATTTTCTTAGAATTACGAGCACAACACGGAAGGTTGAAATTTCTGGGTCATTACTTTGCTAAAGTTAGTGTATGAAGCACTCTCATCATCAGAAAGCAGTTTTGAAATGTCAAACTCACTTATCTGGGCAACCGTATCTTCATCTAACAAGACGTTAATAAGCTTCAAATTACAGTGAATCAGGGGTAATGAGCAGCCATGGTGGAGATTACAATGCACATGCCACATCTATCATTATACTTAGTCGATGTTTGATGTCTAAGAAGTAGTTGTGTGAATATAATCACTTGTTGAGGCTCCTATTAGGCATATACACAAGTACTAAAGCCTTAAATTCAAGGTTGGAACAACTAGTGATGACTTTGGTGAGATTCATATGGCGAAGGTTGCGCAAAACTTGGCATTCTATATCAAAACGTCGAAATGTTGCTTGCAATTGAAGATTGAACACTTAAGCTGCAATAGGAGTCCCATCTCTGAGGATTCCTTTATAAACAGAGTCGAAACTCCCATATCCATCAGTTGCTCGGAGCAATTCATAGTATGAAATTCTTCCTCTTGTTGGAACGACAAAGGATGAATCAACTGCTTGCTTTCTTTTACCTCTTATATACCTTATCCATACAATCACTAAGGCGATGGAGAGTAATACAAGTGCCATTCTACCCGGTAGAATTAGAACAAACATTTTTTTCTCTTGGACATATGCTTTGAGGTGCTACTGTGGCAATGGGAGAGCAAAAAATCGTGGAGAACCACACAATGCTTCATTGGACATGAAAAACTGACCGGACAGGTTCTTGAATGGACCGCCCTAGGGGATTTCACCAACCAACTTATTGAAAGAAACGTTGAAATACTTGAGATTTTGAAGCTTCTCCAATGACTTGGGAATTAATCCTGAAACATTGTTATGAGAAAGGTCTAGAAATTCCAAAGCCGACATGCTGCTCATTGAGCCAAGTATTGATCATTGCAATTTATTGTCTCTCAAAGAAAGGTGTATCAAATTTTGCAAGCTACCAATTTCCTTAGCAATGCCATTTAAGAGTTTATTCATTGATAGATCATATGTATCACGGCCCTTAGACTTTCAATTTCTAGAGGTAAAGAAGAGCCACCCGAGTTGTTTGAGGATTTATCTGGGTTCAAGAGATTTTTGAGGTTCCCTAAGCTTGCTGGAATGTTTGAATGCAATTTGTTGGAACCTAGAAATATCTCCCTGTTGACACCCAATTTTGGCCCTCCTTTTTTCCATAATTAATTTTTATATGCTTCTTAATCCCGAGGACTTTTCCAAAATAATTTTCTTATTTTTATATTAATTTTTTATAAATTTTGGCACCAATAATCATTTTTAAAATGATTTTCTTTACTTTTTATAATCATTATTACTAAAAATATTGTATCTTATAAAATCACCACAAAAATATTTTATAATTCATTCTTTTTAACAAGATATTGGTATAGTAACTTTTATTTCAAACTCTAAATGAAATTTTGTCGTATCGCTATAGTATTTCCTAAATATTGTTCTATCGATTGAGGATTGCGATTACGCGTATCAAAATTATGTTTAAGTCAGCTATATACGTATTTGAAATTAATCGGGATGAAAGAAAGCACCGTTAAATTAATTAAGTGGAAAAACGATTAGGGAAAATTGAATTTTCCTACAAACTAATTCATTTACCAATTTTGGGCCAATTGTTTCAGCCCAATTTCGCCTAACCCACTACCCAACTCCCTAACCCATTACCCAACCCCTGACCCGGCCCAAATTCCCCACTAAACACACCCTAATTCTTTGCTCTCCTCCACTCTCAACATAAACAAACAGACCCCTCTCACCTCACCTCAGTCAACCGACAACCCCACCCCCCAAACCCTTGCTCGCCGCCTCACCCACCAAAGACCCGCCGGATTTCGCGTCGTACCGGCGGGCAAACGGCGACAACACCCTCTCCCGTCACCTCACGTTGTCCCTTCCCCTTTTCGAAGACGTTTTACAACCTCGAAAAGGTCGCCCGCCGCTAGACCACCGGATAATGGCAAAATCCGGTGGTCTTCACCCTTCTCTCCTCTACTCCTCCACCTTTATAGCCATCCTCTCACCCCTTTTTGTCATTTCAGAAATAGAGCTGAAAAAGCTCCCCCACCGCCGGCTGCCCGACGGATGCAACCGTTGCCCGACGGTCCGAGCTCTACACCTCCGACCCGTCACCTTCTCTTTCAAATCAGCCTGAAAAAGGGTAAGCATCTTCCCTTTCTCTGATTTCATCATTTCCATTGCAACTTGGCTTTCCAAGAATTCAAATTTTGAATTCTTGGAAAGAGCCGTTTGAGCCTTCAAACTTTGGCTATAAAAGGAACCTTTGGGTTTCAATCAAAAAAAAAGAAAGAAAAAAGGGGAGAAAAATCACAAAAGAAAAAAAACAGAAAAGGATTGAAAGAAAAGAGATCCGAAAAATTATCACAAACAGTTCGCTAAATTGTTCTCTGATTATTGGCTCATACTCATTGTCGGTTTTGCTCTTGTTGTCTCGTTTGCTATTCGGATAACCGGAGTCGGAGTCGGAAGAGCTAGTTTGAAACTCAACACTTGACGGCCTCAATCGCTGCCCAACACAAGGTAAATTCTATCCCGTCTAATTACTTTATGTTTAGTTTTGTGATCCATTGATTCGTGTGAGTTTGGTTGTTCTTGTTTGGCTGATTTTAGGCGTTAAAATGTGAAACGAAAATCAGTTTCTGGCCGTTTGGTTTAGCTTTATGTGATTATGAAGTGTTTACAATTCAAGACTTGGTTTAATTGTTGTAAATGGTTGGTTGTTTGTTCATCTGGTTGCGAGTGTGAGTTTGAAGTGAATCAGTTTTCGAGCCATTTGGTTGTACCTATAGTCCATGGTATGTTTTTGTAGAATATTTACAACCTTTAATTAGCTTAAAATGGATTATAGGAAGTTAGAGTCTTCAGAGGTATTTGGTGGACTGTCTGAGTTCATTGCGATGTCGGTGTTGATACTTTGAACGTAGTAATATGGCCTAAATATGTTATGTTTGTTCGTATGATACGAACAGCCCTTTAACTTAGCATGAAAGGCTCTAAAAGATTAAAATTTCAAGCATGTTTGCCTGCCATCATGAATTCCTTGTAACGTTGCTTTGAATGTTCGAATACGGCAGCGACTACTTAATCATGTCTCTGATGGATTGTGTACTTGCGAAGTATTCTCAGTTTCTAAATTGGAATGAAAAAGGGCTCTATGAGCTATAAGCTTTGAAACGTGTTCGACTATGTATTTGAAGTTAACTACTTCGTTTGATTGCATAACATGAACGTGGAAGTAGTAACTCGAATCTTAAAGCTTTCAAATAAATATAAGGTTTCACTATAGATTAAACATAGTGCTAGTTTCCTGTGCGTTTATTTTGTTTAAATCGGAAAAGGCATATGTATGATATGTTTGAGTTGCTTGAAGTTTAAATTCTTAAGGTAAAAGTTTCAATAGGTTTGTCATTTTTTTTAATCTCGAAAACGTTTGTTTAAGATAGGAATATACATATTATGATTATATTTCCGGCGTTTGCAAAATATTGTGGTCTTGTTTACGATCTAGCCTTTCTTCAAACACCTTAATCCTAGTGAAAAGTGGTTAAATTAGTGTGCATTGTTAGAAAAAGGGGGCTGCCCCATTTTCATTATTTTGGTTTTTAACTCGGGTTTAATTTCGGGAATACTAGCTTAAGGAATTTATCATGAGCTAATGTAGTAGTTTGGTTCCTTTTTTTATCCTCCCGTCACTAGTGTCGCCTTACTTTTTGAGGTGATTTGTTCATAGCTACTTATTTAGTTAAAGTGAAATGAAAAAATAATAAGGTTTTATATTGCTACTTGTTGTGTACTTTGTTTTCTAATAATCAACTAGTATCGAAGTTGTTTGTTTACCTAAGATCGCTTTGTTTATAAAACATGAAACAAAATATGGTTACATGTCGTTCTTTCATATATGCTTGTGTATTTACCGAATAGCATGTTTGTTTTCCTTATCACTTTATTGTTAAGCTTGGCATATTTCTACATTTTGTAAACTTTGTTATGCAAGTTGCTAATCCTTATCTTTTTTTTGTGTTTCATGTACACCCCGGAGAGTTGGAGTTCTCATTTGAAACTCAATCTCGGCCCAAATATGTTTTGGGTCGAACAACTATTAGGAACTATCGCGGTGTTCGGAGTCACTCATTAGGAGACTAGTTCCTCCAAAGGAACTTAACATACTTAGTCCTTTATTTTCTATATGCTTTTCTTATTACTTGAATTTGTTTGACTAACCTTGTATTATTTGGATATGTATTTTTCTTTGTGATTTTGATTAACGTTTATTCTCCGGTTTATAGTTTCATGGATTACTCTATTTAGCTTAAAATTTTGAAAGTAAGTTTCCTTCACTTTTTAGTTTAGGCAAATGTTTCGGGTTTCCCTTTTTAAATACTTTAAAATTAGTGGTTAAACACTTTCAAAATAGTAATAAGAAATGGTAAATAGTGCAGATTTTTTAGGATTAATTAACTTAGGCTTTGTTTCAAGAAAAACGTATTTCAAATAACTCGCGGTAGATTTTCAAAAAAATCAAAAATATTAATTAGCGATTCAATTTATTTTCAAACAAATTTTAGTCATTCTTAGGCCTTAGATTATAGAATGCTTTTATCTAATTTAGGCAAGCCTTCTTTATATATATTAATAACTTATGTATTCTCTTATTCTAACCCCAATATTTTACAAATATTTTGGTTATACTCTATTTTGAGATTTTCAGATTTTTTAAGGCCTCTAAACGCAAGGTATATATATGTCATATGCTATCTACTGCAAGGTATATATTTATATTTTTTACTTACTCATCTTCCTACTCAAATTAAACACATATTATTTTATCACAAATTACATGTATGTACATAATACTTTATTTCATATTCAATGCATGTTCATTTTTTACCTTACGAATAAAAGTCTCCTTTACATGAAAACAAATAATTCTCGTTCTCTACTCAAGTCTTCAAATTATTCTTTTACATGAAATATATTTACCAAAATAAATATGATTTTTCTCTTATATCTTTTTTCTCTATTACCGGTATACCTATTTCTTATATACTTTCACTTATCCAAATCTTTTAAATAATAAACTTTCACATGATTTTCTATATATATTTAAGAATATACATACGTCATCTTTACTTTCTTTTTAACAAACATGTCATAAACTTTCTCAAACTTTAAGAAATATATATTTTTTACTTTACAAAAAATATTTGTATAAATAAATGTTTTCATTTTGTTTACATAGCTTTTAAATATATATTCTTATAAATCATAAAGTTCTACATACTTTAATTATAATTACGATAAAGGCATTGCTATTAAACTTTCATATATTTTGGCATGTACGTACATATGTTTCATCTTTTTACCATAAGCATATTTTATATTTTTTGCCTATTGTAGTAGCATGTGTCATATACTTTGAGTTTTTCTTTAAATTAATAAAACACGTTTTTATCACCCTTTTTAGCAAATAATGAGCAAATAACTTTCCCAAATATTGTTTTCTAAACTGAGTTTAAGGACTATCTTCGGATAGGCTCTGAAGGGTGCCTAACACCTTCCCTTCGAGTAACCAAAACACTTACTCAGAATCTCAAACGTTTCGCAGACTAAAAACAGAGTTTTACATACAAAAATGGTTTCCTAAGTTTCCTAAAATTTAGGTGGCGACTCTAAACCCTTTTCCAAAACAAAGGCAGAAAGAGCCGGATGTTGCAAGCATATTTTGGCCAGTTCAAAATAGGGCGCGACAGGATGGCGACTCTGCTGGGGATTATTAACTTATGTTTTTACCTTAGCATGCTTAGTTTATGAATATTATTTGGAATATTTATTTATTTGCAGTACATTATTTGCTTTATTTATATCGTTCTTTGTTTGAAAGGACGCAAGCCAAATCCAAACTTGCGCTCTTTGTTTGATTGATAAACACTACTTGTTACTGCTTTCTCACTTGCATTTCTCTATCGAGTCTTTGGCCGTACACATTTCACACACTGTGGTACACGCGGAGGGTTTTATGCCCTCCCAAACCTTCTTTTGGATTCCTTAGTTTCAGGGTCGGTGCATTTAGGTTAGTGTGCCGTCTCGCAGTTATCCAGTCCACTCTCAAATCTAGGAAAATACTCTTATTCTAGAAATAAGTCATGTTGCATAGCCTTAGGCAGGACGATCCCGGGGATTGACACTGCATTTAGGGAACCACCCTTATTGTCAACGGGTTTTTCATAAAACACAACGACATATACTTTGTGTGTGATTGATGTAAATGATCCAAACTAAAACATATGATGGATTTGGGATAAACAAACTTATCATACCCTTTACCTTTTTTCTTTCAGATGAATATCAACCAAAACTTACCAAACATCCAGATGGTTATCTCAACACCCGACAACCTAAAAAAGTGGTGGCGAAACATCCGCGTAGCGCATGTGGGTGAGGTACGGGAGCAGCTGGGGGCTTTGCTGTCGCTTATGGGGATCCAAGCTGACAAAACCCTCACCACTTTATTAATGGAATTTTGGGACCCAACCACTGTGACCTTCAAATTTCTGGATTTCGAGATCACTCCTACCTTGGAGGAGATTAGTAATTTTGCTGAATTACCACTAAGGGAACGAGTGCCAGTACTCCCATCACCTATAAAGAAGGCAGACTTTCTGAGGCTGTTAGGATTACACATTTTTCCATCACTGAGAAATGTGGAAGGAGGAAAGATGAAGTTGGATTACCTCTTCGAAAGATACGGTCGTCTCGAGAGTTTTGACGAACACCAAGGTGAATTCGCCTGTACTCGCAGACAGTGGGTATACATGCGACCGAGGATTTTGTGTTGGCTTTTTTGGGAACTATGATCTTCCCGATGAGGTTTCATTGCATCAACCTCAATATCCTGCCAATAGTGATAAACGTCTTTGCAGAGCCGCAAAGACTTACCTTGGTACACATGATCCTTGCTGAGATATTTCGATCGTTGTCCGCATGCACACGGGGACACAACTTCTTTGGAGGCTGCAATTTGTTATTGCAAATTTGGGCTGTAGAACACTTCTACCGCCGCCACCCACAGATGGACTACTGTATCGACGCCCGCAACAGGATTCAGACTCATAGAGAGCGCATGAGATATTGGACATATGCACCCACCGGAGAAGAGGAATGGCGCACATTCTTGACTAACCTTACCGGAGCTTTCATCCAGTGGAGATATCCCTGGATGACAGGATTGGCCTTCATCAGAACTCGATACTTGTATTTCATCGAGTTGATAGGACTGGGAGGCATCCATCCATATGCGCCTCTCCGTGTTTTAAGACAGTTCGGCTTGGTCCAGGACATACCTTTGTGGTCAAACATGGCGTTATATGAAGACAGTTATGGTGCCGTGATACCGACGGTACAAATGATGAACTTGCAGGCTGAATGGGATTATATGATCACATTACACATGGGAGGAGACAAATGGTGTACGCCGGAATACTACGCTTGGCGAACGACCGTGAGCCACTTGGCTCAACCGAGCGCAGAAAGATCCAGGGATTTGGCAGATGTCCAGTGGGTCAGATGGGTTAGGGAAGAGGTGCTTCCCCGCATGGAGATCACAACACCAATGTACAACCAGATTGTCCCAGACTCCGTCAACTACTTGATAACAAAGGTAGAGGAAGATCCCGAGGATCCAGAAGAAGATCCAGAGGAGGAGCCAGAAGAAGATCCCGAGGATCCAGAAGAAGATCCGGAGGAAGAAATGGGGGAAGACTTGGAAGAGGATCCGGAAGAAGACCCTGAGGAAGAAGATCCGGAAGAAGACCCTGAGGAAGAGGATCCGGAAGAAGATCCCGAGGAGGCTTCTGAGACCGACTCTAACTTTTATGATCCTAACGATGGAGGAATGATGGAGACAGACTCAGAGCCCAGGTATCATCATTCCGCTGGATCTCCAGAGTATCATCCAGCACCACAGGATGATAGTGATGACGGTCCTACGTGGCCCTAGGTTATCCTTTCCCATTGTACCCTTTCATATTCCCTAAAGGTGCCTCATGGCCCATCCCTTTGTACGCCCTAGTGGCCATCCCATGTCTTTCATTTTTCAGGCTCCCATCAGCCTATCTATTGTAAACTTTCAAAGCCACATTTTGCTTAATGAAAAGTCATGTTTATCTCAAATCCTAAATGTGTTCAAAATGGATCATTTATTATCAAATTGTATGCAGCGTAGGCCTACCTCTGGCAAAACGAGGCTCCATATTAGGACGCATTTTTGTGTGAATATCGCCAACTTGGCGTATATATATTTGTTATATATTCCAACATTTCCCAAACTAACATAGTTTCCTTTTTCTTTCCTTTCTTTTCTTTATGTTTATTATCAACCCCCCAAAGAAAGTTGATTTGTGTCGATTTGCAAACTGGCGGAATCGCAATACAACCTCCGATCTAAAGGAAAAATGAGCGAAGAATCTAACAACGCCTCGATGGTACCAGTAGATGGCGCCGAAAGTTCTCGAAAACCAATGGACACTCAAAACGACAAACAAATGGCCAACATGGCACAAGAAATCGAAATCTTGAAAGAAGAACTACGCCAAGTGCGGGATTTGACTAAGCTTACAGCTGCTACCTTCCCCGCTCAATTCCAATTTCCAAATGCTGAGTTGCGGCCGGTCACTCCCGCCGACTTAACAAACGCACCTAAGCAAACACCGCTTGTTCCCACTTATGCTCAAGATCTACTTACTCGCCCGCCCGCTGCTAGGGCTGCACCTAACCTTTCCTTGCCTACGCAGAACTTCACTGTTCCAATTCACCCAACAATGCAGCACATACCGGAGGTACATGTCACTTGTGAAATGCCTGTTCCACCGGTATATGCTACTGAAGCCCCTACTTTCGCAACATCCACGGCTGTCAAAGTACCATATGAGGTCGATCAGTACGTAGGATTGGAGAGGGAGGTCCGGTCAAATGAAGATAGGTCGATAGCAGCTCAACTTGAAAGTTTGAAAAGGGCTTTTAAAAGCATGCAAGTCACCAGGGGAACCGAAAGTCTGGACTATGATGACCTACGCATCCACCCAGACATCGATATGCCGGTCGGGTACAAACCACCAAAATTTGATGTATTTGATGGAAAGGGCGATCCCCACGCACACCTAAGAGCCTATTGCGACAAGCTGGTCGGCGTAGGAAGGAACGAGAAATTGAGGATGAAACTGTTCATTCGAAGTCTGTCGGGAGAAGCTCTGACTTGGTACACTCGCCAAGACCCTCGCAAATGGCGTGATTGGCAAGAAATGGCCGAAGATTTCATGAGTCGTTTTAGGTTTAATACCAAAATCACTCCAGACAGATTCTCACTTGCTAACATACAAAAGAAGCCATCTGAATCATTTCAAGAATATTCATGGAGATGGAGGACCGAGGCTGCTCGGATCCAGCCCCCACTTGATGAAAATGAACTCTCTAAGTACTTTATCCGAGCTCAGGAAGGCGTCTACTTCGACAAAATGATGTCAATGATGGGCCAAAAGTTCGCTGACTTGGTCAAGATGGGAGACTTCATTGAGGAAGGTATTAAGTCTGGGAAAATTCAGTCTATGGTCGCCCTACAAGCCGCAAGCAAGGCCATACAGTCAGGTTCCATTGGTGGTATCAAGAAGAAGAAGGAAGACATCTCAGCCGTCACACCTTACTACCAGCACGGAGGATCATCCTACCGATACCCTAACAACTCCCAAATTATCGCACATGTTCCAGTATATAGTACCCAGCCACATTATAATCCACCTCGAGCTCCAGCACACCAAAATCCACCGAAGCCGTATGCCCCTGTCCAAGCTCCGTTTCACCAAAATAGACCAGCATATGCACCAAGACCACGTCCTAATTTTGAAGCCAGAAATACCCGCACCTACACTCCTAT
>QJPP01000767.1:0-222665 GCA_003996215.1 Jaltomata sinuosa | reverse complement strand
AAACATGATCAAATAGACATTTTATATGCTAACTTTCCACTACCAGTCATCTGTGCACAAATCGGTGAGCAAACAAGCATTTTCACTAATGCTACAATGAAAGTCAAGCTCACATAATCACACAATTCAATAATATAGGAGTATCTTTAATTACCCATGAAATAATACTGGTACCCATATAAGTGCTTGTTATCTCACTAATACGAAACTCCCATTCCATTTCTCCTATTACACAAATAATTAACACACTAACACCATAAAAAAGTTAACAAAAGTCTCAACTTTCCTTAAATCAAAGCCTAAAAGGTCAAATTATAGTTTTACCCTTTCTCAAATCCCTCAAAAGATCCTAATCTGGTCAAATACATAATCTATACCAGTACATAAATCCATAAATACTCATATTGCTATTCTTCTACTCTGAGTCCAAAAAGTCAACCCTAAGCCTGCAAGAATAAAATTGGGAATTTATTTGAATGTATAGAATTCAAATATAAAATTTCATAAAAAACTGAGGTCAAATCGACCTTCAAAACCTCAAATTTTGATTTTATAACATAAGCCCCAAAATCCCCAAATTTTCCAATTTAAAACCATGATTTAAAGGTGAAATATTAAATAAAGTATTGGGGAATGTAATTAAAGGTTTAGAACCATACCTAGTGAAGAAATCTTGAAAATCACCTTTTGAATTTCCCAAAAATGAGTTTCCAAGCTTCAAAAATTGAGTTATGGGGTTTATGTTTGAAAATGGAATTTTAATTTTGTCCAGGAAAAACTGTTGGCAAATGACAAGCCCTTCTCTGTGACCCACTGAAACCACCCTGACAGAGGGGCCTCTTGTTGCTTCTTTCATAGGCCTCATGATATATCCCCTCAATAGTTCATGCATGATCAACAACCTATAGGAATGTCGACCCTAAAGCCACTAACTGCTTTGTCGCCAAATGGAGCGGTAAAATCAACCCTCTGACAAATATTTGCACCCTCTCATACTTTATAGGCATAGTCATAGATACGAGCCTAGTCAACTCATGAAACCTCAACTCGTACTATGAAACAAACAGAGAAACCTTCTAAAGATTTACAAACTCATCCCTGACCGGAGAACCACTCAAAGTACCGGTATTGCCCCTACCTGTGACACACCCTTCAGAAGGCTCAGAGTCCTAACTATGATGTACTGAAGAACTGTCGTGCCACAAATATTGTTGTAGCCTGGGCTGTCCCCAGACACTCTAGCTAAAGTGGTATACCTTCAATCTCTATCTCTAGCTTTGGTAAAGGTGTTGTTGCAACAAGTGCAGGAGCCTTGTACTTGCCCGGTGCCGTATTCATCTTAACAATCTAAGAAGGAATGGAACAAATGAAGTTTAGAAGTTGATAGAGTCTAGAATGCATGATAAGGAATCAAAAAGGTTGAATTTTCCTTAGAAAGGCCTATAGCCTCCCGCAGATAGGATATAGACATCATCATACTGATCCACAAGACTCTACTAGACACTTGCTTTTGTACTGGTATGACCGGTGAACCTAAAGCTCTGATACCACACCGTCATAATCAAAAATTAAGCAATGATAGCATCTACTGCAACCCCTAGTAGGTAAGCCAAAACATGAAGCGAATACTGAAAGTAAAAGACAACATAAGTAACACAGAAGCAAAAGTAAGGTAGATGGGCCAAAAACTATAGATATATAGATAAGGTACAAAATATACAATACAGACCCTAAGGAAACAAGGAAAGATAATATATATACGAGATGCCAACCCTAGACCTAGTGTCACCAGTATACAAGCCTCTAAAAGTCAAGTATAAGGCAATACAAAGATACAACTATCTATCAAAATACAAAATAAAGACAGTAAATCCAAGAAGGAAAGCAGTAAGCCTCCAAACACTAAGATCTCACCATGATCCGATTAAAAAGAGTCCACAAACAAGCAAAGGATAAATGGGGTAACTCATACTGGGTGATACATCATAAACTGATGCAAAAGTATAGTATAAGTACAAAAAATAGGGTACACAGTAGGCATCCTAGGCCAACCGAAATAATGAGATAAATATACAATATAAATTACATGGTAAGGAACAACATGTCGGAAACTAACCTAGAATCTCAAACAGTACAAACAACCTAGAAGTCTAGTCATAAAGAGGTTAAGCTAATGATAGAAACAATGCTACACCTAGTTAGGCTACACACAAATCTATGTATAAGTATATAAATAAATGGTGCAGTGCAGTATGAGATGATGCATGTGGCCAATGCAGTGAAAAGTAAAAATCTAAGTCATCACATAGGCCACCCTTAGACTTATCAACAAATATAATAAAGTAAAACCTAGAGTAGTCTCACGAGCCTCCCTTACGCTTATCTACAAAAAAGTAAACCCCAGAGTAATCTCTTGATCTACCTTAGGCTCAGCAACATGAAAGTAAACTAATAAAAGGTCGATTGATTCCCCTCAGACTGAGTAGAAAGGTTGTACAATTTCTCTTTTAAAACAACAAATTCGTACAGTTCCTCCCGAGTTAGAAATCAGTAGTAAAAAATGATTCAAATCTTTTAGAAATCCAAAATCTGTAGTAAAGTGGTACCATTTCCTCTTTAAAGCCAAAAACTAGTAGTAAGTATGGTACAATCCTCTCTTTTAGAACCAAAAACCCAGTACTTCTACTCCATATTGTACAATCCATGTGTATGTATGTATGAATGCATGCACGCCAATAAAAGAATATAAATATAAGTATATGTGTAAGTAAACACCAAACAGAGTAAAATCACCCTCTTCCGTATCAAGATTACACTAACTTGGAGTCCATCAATCCAAGTCCATGTCCTCAAGCCCATAGTCTCGTATCATAAAGAAATATAGAAATAAAGCGGTAATAATAAGAACTGATGAAAGAAAACTATTCTACCACGCGATATTACACCAACCTAAGATAAGGATATCCAATCTATCCTCAATTCTATAGTCTAATCTCAAATTAGTGATGGGCAACCTAAACTAAGGCTCAAGAAGAAATACTAGTCTAAGGTCCTCAAAATAGGCTATCATATATATATATATATATATATATAATTATCTACAAGCTAATCCTACCCAGCAATCCCCCTAACCAACCTATAATCTACATTATATATCATCTACCTGAGCTAAGTATAGAGAAAAAGGAAATTGTAACCTACCTCACAGTCGAATGATAAACTATGAACTGTCACTCAAGAGCTCCTCCTTATGCAGAGCTTCAGATGGATGCCATACTAACAGAAAATAATCTACACGTCAATGTGAGACTAATGATACCCATATTAATACTTTGAAATTCAGGCTAGAAATTGGATAAAAAATTGACCTCGGGTCCCAGCGATAAAATCAAAAATAAAATTCATAATTATATTCCCTATAGGGTAAATAAACTCATGCCCAGATGTGGGGCGCAACTGGAAATTATTTTGTGGCTCAAAATTGCCGCAAAAGCTCACTAGATTAAATTGAGAATTTTAAGAATTTAAGCTTGAATTTACGAGAAATAAAGAATATGTGCGTAAAAAGAGTGGGAAATCATGAGGGACATACTAGGAACTTACCCAAAATAGTGTGAGTGAAAATCCCATTGAAAATTAGCTCATAAGCTCCAAGAGTTCAACCATTCGAGATAAAATGGTGAAAAAAATGAAAGAAAGAATTTATATACTACCAGGGGTCCCTTTTTCGTGAATGTGGGGACCCCATCGCGTATGCAGGACCGTACTAGAAGGTCCTTCTTTTTAAATGTGGTGGTCCCCTTATAAAATCAAAGAGGAAACATTGACCAGGTCCTAACAACCCTTCTTCATGAATGCGACATACCTAACGTGAATGTGAAGATCAAGAAACCTAGCCCTCTGTGAATGCAATGGATGTATCGTGAGTGCGCAAGGCAAAATGCCCCTGCACTAGATGCTACAAACTAGAATTTTCATCAATTCAAAATGACTCAAAAAAGACCCTTAGGATTCATTCAGAATCCCACAAACATAACCAATTATGCTACGAAATAGAAATAACATTTCAGACTCACCGAAATCATTAAAATGACCAACAAAGGTCGTCTTCATGAATTATTGACCAAAGTCAACAATTCTCCAATTTTTCATAAAAGCCACACATGTACCCAAAATGAGTTCAGTAAGCTTCAGAACCTAGACCAAAGGTCCCACTAGCCTAAGATTTATATACTGAAGCTAACAGGGCTGATGAAATTCTTATCCGAGCCTGTTTACTAAGAACATTGACCAAAGTCAACCATTTAAACTTTAAGAGTTCTAAAATAGGGAAACTCTTCTAAAACCTGATCAAACACCTCAAAAACTGCATCACCCATCCTAGAAAGTCACTAAAGCAATGTAGAAGCTACAAAAGGGTCAACATGATAGAAATGCACGAAAAACCAGAAAATGACCAGGATGATCATTACAATTAATGCATAGGTCTACTCAAAATGACACCTCCTTCCTATTTCCTTTCATGATCACTCAAATGTAAAAGAAGGGAGGTGTCATATTTATGTCAAAGTTTGACTCCAAGGTCCCTAAAATATTTCTGGTGGACATCATCAAAATTATAAAAGAGAAAAATCTGGGGATCGACCTAGTTAGGGTAGTACTCTCAGTAGAGGGCATTTATCTTGAGGTATCTCTTAGTGCCTACAATCCTAGTTTTGCTTCTCCTTCATTAGCCATAAATCCTGGCGCCCACAAGTTGAAACTTCTAGGCCAATGCCCTCATCTATCACCTTACCTACAACACCATCCACATCGACCAGGGTATTCACTAGAGATAACCTGGAAAACCTAGAAAGAAAGGCCAAATATGCTTACTAGCAAGCCTATGGCTTGGCATCCCAAGTACCGACTTTAAGACAAAAGCCATTGAGACAACCCCGAACCCTTTAATAGAGGTAGTGAGAAAAATCATAAGCTTTCTACCACTTGGCTCAACAAATTAGAGTAAAGAGTGGTGGCTGTAAAAATAAATGTCTTGACCACTGAGGTAGAAGAGTTGAAAAAAGAGCTAGCCTAAGAAATGGCCAATAATGCTACGCTCTTTAATAGAGAGCTTGAGAAGTTGGTCTTTCTAATCATAGTCCCTTGCACCACTATCTCGATCCTACCAAACAACTGTCAACTTATTTGACTCTTCTTTATGTATTGATCATGGTAAAGACCAAATAGAGGAGGGTTATGAGTCTGAGGAGTTGGACAATGGCTTGCATGAATCAGAAGAACACCAAATTAGGTTGGCCCAACAGAGGTATTTGGCAGACCACTATGAGAAACCACGATCTCATATATAGTGAGGGAGTACTTCTGATACAAAGCCACAAGTGATGCCACAAACCACTCCAGCCCCATACATAATTGATGATTCCACAACCACCACTAATGTAGTTGAGACCCGACTAGTACACTTCATGCACCAATTGAGAGCTCTAAACCCACTTCTTATCTTGTATTTCTTTTGATGCATTTGGGATACTGCATGCTTTTTTGTTTGGGGCGGGAAGGTGGTAGAAATGGACGGTGGTAGTTTTTTTTTGAATTTCTAAATGATTTTGAAAGATTACCATCTAAACTCGTTATCTGTAAAAAGTTGGCTGGTTAATTTTTTAGGAGTCAGTCTTAATTGAGTCACCTTCTTATTTTTCTTAGTTATGGCTCCTTTTGGGATTTTACTTTAATGCAGAACCAAGGCAAAAATGGGATGTCTGGTTAGATTTTTTGAAGTTTAATCCGTGTACTCCATTTTGATAATGCATTCAACAATTGTACTTGCACATGGTCTTAAAATATATTAGTAGGGTGGGTTGCCTCTCACCAAGAGCCTTATTTAAGGTCGTGGCTTGATAACTTTTTGTATATTCTTTTTTTCTCAATTTCTTATTTTTGTTTGCTTTCTTCTAACTATAACTACTAAAATTAATACAAAACATAGGTTGTCTCTCGAGAAGCGCTTGTTTTAATATTACGGCATAATGCAACTAATTTTTCCTTCACCCTGAACTTATGAATTGTAACCCTAATTTTACATCAAGCTTTCGGCTATCCTCCAATGGTGGTAGTACAAATATAATTAAGCCAAGTCACCAATAGCACTTTCTGGGTTTTGGATGGGGAATGTAATTATTTCTCTTTGTCATAATAACTTTGAGGATGCAAGCACTTTGTTCCTCATCCATTAACTCCTCTATTATGTCTGGTAGACTGTCACTTTCCATCAATAATATTGACATTAATTCTGGTAGATTGACACTATCCATCCATAATGTTGAGAAGTGATCTAAATGAGGTCCAATGTGCTCCACACATGAAATTGTTCTCTTCTTTATACCCTCATATTAGTGCACACTAGAGTCTTCAAAAATAATATTGTATTTTTTCATAGATGACTCTAGTATACTCTTTTAAACAATGACATATTCTAAGAAGATATGGCAGAATAGTTGGTATTTGTCTTTCTACTCCACAAATTGGTCAGTATGCATAAGAATAGGTGGTTGGGCATTGTAATGACCCTTTTGGTTATTTTTGTATTTTCATACATTTCTACTATTTTGACCTTTTTCATAGCTACTATACTGTATTTTGTGACTTGCGGGAATGGGTGGCGCAGTTCTTAAGATATTTGGTTAGGTTTTAGAAAGGATTCCCTATTTTGGAGCTTTTAAAGTTGAGAAATTTGACTTTGGTCATCATTCTTTATTAATAGGATCCGAAATTTTTTTTCAGTTAAGTTAGCTTCAGAATAAGGATTTTAAGCTAGTGAGACCTTTGGTTTGGGTCCTGAGGCTTTTAGACTCATTTTTTATACTTGGATGATTTTTAGTAATTTTGATTAAAGTGTTGACTTTGGTTAATATTTCATCAAGACGACTATTTTTTGTTATTTTATCAATTCTATTGAGTCTGAAATGACGTTTCCAATTAGGTAGCATGTTAGATTTGTGTTCACATGTTTCAAAATGTATCTTGAGGGTCCATTTAGGGTTGTTGGAAGTTTTCTTGAGCTGCTGGTGCAGTTGGTGGTGGTGTATCCACTCTTGTGAAGCTTGGTTTGCACAAGTGGAGCTCTTGTGGTGAGCTGGCCGTACCGATGCTGGCTGGTGATACCAACAACCTCTGTTCCTAAGCTTATCCCGCTCTTGTCGAGCTGACCTACAAAGCAAGGCTTGCTCTCTTGTAAAGGGTGATGTAATGGCCCTTCCCATTGTTATGGTTGAGCTAGTCGTACAACAATTGGGGTTAGAACTTTTTGCAGAATTGGAAATTGGAAATTTTACGCTAGGCTAGTCTTAGATGAAATTCTAGCAAGGTATGGTCTAGGAAAATGTGGAAAGGGATTGGGTAAAATTATTAATGATTAGCTTCTTTTCATGTTTTCTAATATGATAAAGAATCCGTAGGACTTTTTGGAAGTGTATTTGGGTGAGTCGAACACCCGATATCAAACTTGAGGTAAAAAAGTTAGTCTGAGATTTCATAGTTTTAGGGTGTGTTGTGGAAGTGGCAAAATTGAGAGATGTTCCGAGTTTCTTCCTTGCCACACCCGCTATAGATGGCGGCCGACCGCGATGGTGACACCACTATAGCAGAGAAATTATTGCTATAGAGAAAGTTAGAGTTGGTCAACTATGCTATAGCAGGAGGTTTCCACTACAGCAGTACCTCTATAGCGACGTTGGTCCACTATAACAGGGTTAATTGCTATTAATGCAAAAACTTCCCCAAAAACGTTCATTATTTCACAAAAATGTTTTGGGGAAGGCATAGGCAATTTGGTGTAAACTCTACTAATTTTCCACCAGATTTCTTTGTTAAGATAAGTATGTTATCCCCGTAAACTAGTACTTTGATTCCTATGTCTTAGAATCATAAGTTACAGGCCTAGGGGAGGGTTTAGCTTGACCTAAGGTGTAAAATCTGGTGTATGAAGGATTTTGAGATATAAAAACCTTGGGTTTTGATTATATGTTGTTTATTCTTTATTTCATTACCATAATTCGCTAGTGTAACCATAAATTTGGTATTTTCTAGGTAAATTATTGGTGGGAAGACCCTAGGATGGGTGGAATGATCATGAATTTAGCTTGGGGGTTTGTGATTAGGCTATAATCTGTGATATTTAAGGTCATGAGTTGAAATTGTGTTTGCATTTCTAATTTTAGACCACAATCAAGCGAGGTTACCAGAAAAAGGAAAGCTCAAGTTCGGTAGGGCATTTCAGTCTTGGATTGAGGTAGGTGATGGTTATGTAACATAATTTGTGTTATGTGTGCATAATAACTATCTCATTAGTATTAATTGTACAACACATGTGTTCAGGAAAAAGGGAATAATTGTTAAATGATATCCTAAGTGTTAGTCACATGCAATGAGTCTGTTATGGAAACTTGTTGGTTTTACAAGTGTTTTATGCTATCATTATGGTTGTTATTGTTGTGATATCTATGATTCATTGGTTGACTTGGGTTCCATGTCTGGTACAGTTTCTACCATTAATTGGTTAGCTCAGGTACCATGCCTGGTACAGTATTATGATTCATTAGTTGGCTCGGGTAACACACTGGTACAATACATGGACAAGATCCCATCCCCTACAGATCATGACTAGTGGGAAACCATAAGACCTTTAGTATGTGTGTATAAGTTTACTTGTTATTCATATGTGCTGGTGATGTGTCGGTATTCTACGACGCATTTGACGCCTTTAACTAAGAATACTTGCAAGTTTTTAAGCAACCTTTGTGGTTTTTGATGTTTTTATGTGGTATTTGCAGGAAATGGAGACAAGGATAGGAAGGGAGTGAAAAATACTCAAGCTAAGTAACACTGGTTAGGCATGACAAAGGTCCTGACGGCTCGTCACACAGGTGACTGACCGTCAGGGGAGCCACCAAACTTGGCAGCAGCTAGAGGAGGCACTGGATATGGGCGACGATTGGCGTGACGGGCCGTCACACCTGTGACTGACCGTCATCCAAGCCGTCAAGCTGGAGGGAATGGAGATCATGCACTGGATAGTGGCGACGACTGGAGTGACGGGCCGTCACACCTGTGACTGACCGTCAGCCAAGCCGTCAAGCTAGAGCTAATGGGGATCATGCACTGGATAGTGGTGACGGCTGGAGTGACGGCCAGTCACATGGGTTACAGTCCGTCAGTCGACCCGTCAATGCGAAGCGAGACTCCGAAAATTCTATTTTTGGACTTTATTTCCTGGACTACTATAAATACCCAGTTTTAGGGTTATTTTAATCATTCAGAAAATAATACTTTGTCAGACGTTTTGAACGAGTTTTGAGAGGAGAAAACATGACACAAACACATTTTCTTCCTCTTCTTCCATTTTTCTTGGGATTTTCACCATTGGTGCTGGAATTCTACGAAGTTCAAAGTAAAGT
Organism: Jaltomata sinuosa; assembly: GCA_003996215.1. Lineage (NCBI taxonomy): Eukaryota > Viridiplantae > Streptophyta > Magnoliopsida > Solanales > Solanaceae > Jaltomata > Jaltomata sinuosa. The sequence continues at coordinate 213,210 of QJPP01000767.1, read as the reverse complement.
AATAATATTCTATTGTAAGAATTCTTTCTTCTCATATGAGTACTATTATTTAGTTACTTCATTTTGCTAGCATGAGTGGCTAAACTCCCCACAACTAGGGTTTTGGGATCCATGTCAAGTTTAACAATATAGATTCCGGGTAGCATTGGGTTCAATTTATATGATGTCACATGGTTAATCATTCGGTATTTATGTTTTCTAATGGTTGCAAATATTAGAACATACCTAGGTTTGATTTGCTTGAACAAAGAGATTAAAATCGGGAAATTTGATTAACTACAAGGATTCGAGACTACCAATTCTCGTCTTATGATTAATGCTGTAACTAGATCAATCTACTTGATGTTTAGGATTGAAATAAGAAATTTCACCTTTTCAAGTTCGAGAGAATTGAAAAGGAAATTCGTCTATTTGGTTGAGAAACATTTAGATGATACCATTAATTCAATCACATCGTGATATACATATAGAAAGAGCCCGATTAAGCTTTGAGTCAAAATTATTACGACGCCATGGTGAACACTTCCCTAGTTCATTCTCGTATTGATTATTACTCGTAGAAAGTCGTAAACTATTATTTGCATTGTTCAAATATTGATCACACAAATCCCCCCCCCCCTTACCAGAAACTATTGACCACTAGTCAAATAAGTCACTAACGACTTAATTTGCACCTTATTCCCTGTGGGTTCGACCCCAACCTCTGTTGGGTTCTATATTTGATAGCGACCTCTTACGCTTCTTAACTGAGGTGTAATTTGGGCGTATCAAATTTTGGCGCCGTTGTCGGGGAAGACGGTTGTTCATTAAGTCCGGTGTGGTTATTTGACTCTTAGTCATATTTCCTGTTTTTACTTTTATTTGTTGTTTTTGTAGTTACAGGGTATATAGTTGTGCATGCCAAGTACTCGACGCTCGGGTGAATCAACATTACCTTACGATCCCAAGCTTGCTAGAACGTTAAGACGAGCCATGAATGCACAACAACAAGAGGCAGCGAGACTCGCTGCAGCTCAGCGAGCCCAACAACATTTGAATGCTGATGATATTGAGGATGATGTTGGGCTGGAGAAGAGGCTGTAGTGGGTGAGGGAAGACCAACTGATATTGTTAACAACAATGCTCCAGCCTATCAGAGACCACAACAGCGAGTTAGAGGTCGACAACAACCAAGGCAGTATACTTTTGATGATGATGAGGATATCGACTTGAATGTAGTTGGTGCTACGGGTGCCATTGTTCTCCCTCCGCTATCGCCTGGAGCTAAGTTCAACATTACTAGCACGATGATTCAGCTGTTGAACTTAAAGGGAATGTTCCGTGGTGTTGCTGGTGATGATCCAAACCGACACCTGATGAATTTTGTGGGTATCTACAAGTCGTTCGAATTTCCTGGAGTAAGTCAGATGGCGATCAGGCTCAGGTTGTTTCCGTTGTCTCTATCTGATGAGGCAGCATTATGGTTGACAGAGCTAACCCCCGACTCTATCACAACCTGGGGAGAGTTGAAAGGAGCTTTCCTAGAAAGATTCTTTTCTCCCTCTAGGATGATACAGTTGAGGGATGAAATTAGCAACTTCAGACAACAACCTCATGAGGCTTTACATGAGACTTGGTTGCGGTTCAAGAAGAAGATGACACAATGCCCGAACCATCAGTTGACCGATAATTTCCTAATGCAAACATTTTACAGGGCACTAAATTCGGCTACCAAGCTGACACTGGATAATGCAGCAGGTGGAGCATTTATGGGTCTTACCTTTTCGATGCCACAACTATTTTGGACCGGCTCACTAAAACCAACAGGGCCTGGCATACATGGGACACAGAGGTGGCTGCTAGCACTTATGCAGTCGGTATGTCAGCGGAATAGCGCAGGAAAGAGGAAGAGCGGGATTAAGATATGGCCCATCTGAAAATGCAAATGGACCTAGTGACAAAACATTTGCTGTCAGGAGATATGGAGAAAGTGAAAGCTGTGGGTTCCCAAGGTAGAGCAGCAGAGTTCAAATCTGATGAGGAGGCTAATTATTTGGGGGGTTTCCAGGCCAATGGCTAGGGAAACCAAGGTCGGAACTATCAGAAGGACAACTACTATAAAAAAGCTGGCTACAGAGATCGTGATCAGGGGAACTGGAAAAATAAAACTGATAGAGGTGGGTTGTACATGACACCTGGTAACCGAGAAAGAGCTAGCAATGAGACAGGGACGTCCAAATTAGAGAATATGATGGCGAAGATGTTGTTGAAGGTGGAATCTACTGACTCCGGAGTCAAGGAAATGAAATCTGAATTATCATCAATGAGTTAGTTAGTGAATTCTCATTCCACCTCAATCAAGAAGCTAGAGCAATAAATTAGTCAAGTCTCGGCGTCTCTAAATCAAAGGAAAGCTGGTACATTGCCGAGTGACACCATTCAAAACCTGAGAAACGACGGGAATTGTATGGAGATCACCACCAGAAGTGGTAAGACACTACCGAAAGCACATCTGATAATTCAAAAGCAGAAAGATTATGTTATTGACGAAGATTAGCTCATTGATGATGAAAAGGTGAGTGATGAGGGTGTGGGCGTTCATGTTGAAAAACCCACTTTGGTAGATGATGATTCTAAATTGCTCACGGAGAAGAGCATGGAAGTTGAAAAACTTCTAAAACAAATGCCAAAGCCTCCTCCTTCTTTTCCTCAGAGGATCAAAAAGAAGGTGGAAGACGGGAAATTCCACAAGTTTATCACCATGCTCAAGCAGATCTCTGTGAATATCCCTCTGGTGGATGCGCTTGAAAAAATGCCTAGTTATGCGAAGTTTATGAAGGACTTGATCACAAAGAAGAGGTCGGTAAGTTTTGAACCGAAAGACAATCTCCACCATTGTAGCGCCATTGCATCAAGGTCGCTAGTTCAAAAGAAAGAAGACCCAGGTGCGTTCACTATTCCTTGCACCATCGGGGAGTTTAACCTTGCAAAAGATCTTTGCCACTTGGGGGCTAGCATTAACTTGATGCCGTTAGCTATCTACCGACAGTTAGGCTTAGGAGCCCCCAAACCAATGACTATGAGATTGGTAATGGCTGATAGATCGGTTAAATGGCCGATGGGTATTTTGTACGATGTGCTTGTGAAGGTGGGAAAGTTCATCTTTCCGGCAGACTACGTGATTTTGGAATGCGAAGTAGACTTTGAAGTCCCCATTATTTTGGGACCCTTCTTGGCAACCAGAAGAGTATTAGTAGATATGGAGAGCAACAAGTTGACTTCCAGGTTGAACGATGAAATAGTAAAGTTTAATGTGTACAAGTCAATGAGGCAACCGAGGGACATAAATGTCTTCTCAGTTATTGATGTTATTTCCGAATCTGATGTGATTGTTTCTGTTGAAGAAAGATTTGTTGTAGAGACGTTGGTAGCGGTTATGATGAACTTCGATGATGATGACATTGAAGATTATGAAGAAATTGTAAATGTTGTGGTTGGAATGGGGTCATATTTTTACACCCCAAAGAAATTGGATCTTGACTTGAAGAACAGGCCGACACCTCCTGGAAAGCCTTCTATTGAGGAGGCACCGGTGTTAGAGTTGAAAGAGTTTCCAGGCCATCTGAGGTATGCATTTTTAGGTGATCGAGATACCTTACCTGTGATCATTGCGACATACCTTGTGGAAACACAAGTGGAAGCTTTAATGTCCATACTGAGGAGACACAAGAGAGCAATCGGCTGGACCATTGTAGATATTAATGGCATCCCGCCAGGTATTTGTACTCATAAGATACAGTTAGAAGAAGATTGCACTCCCACCATCGAGCACCAGCAGAGACTGAATCCGCCAATGCAAGAGGTGGTGAAGAAAGAAATCATCAAATGGCTCGATGCTGGAGTGGTCTACCCAATTTCTGACAGCAAATGGTTAAGCCCAGTACAATGTGTTCCTAAAAAGGGAGGAATGACTGTGGTAGCTAATGAAAAAAATGAGCTAATTCCATTAAGACCTGTCACGCAGTGGCGAGTCTGTATGGATTACCGGAAGCTAAACTCCTAGACTCTCCGTGATCATTTCCCCATGCTCTTTATGGACCAGATGCTGGATTGATTAGCTGGCAGGGGTTGGTACTGATTTTTGGATGGATATTCAGGGTACAATCAAATATCTATTGCCCCGTAAGATCAGGAAAAAACCACTTTCACCTGCCCCTACGGTACGTTTGCTTTCAGGCGCATGCCCTTTGGTCTTTGCAATGCTCCTGCAATATTCCAAAGATATATGATGTCTATCTTTTCTGATATGGTGGAGAACACATTGGAAGTCTTCATGGATGACTTCTCTGTGGTGGGTGATGCATTTGATGATTGCTTGACTAACCTGGGTCAAGCATTACAAAGGTGTGAAGAGTCAAACCTCGTGCTGAATTAAGAGAAATGCCATTTCATGGTGAAGGAAGGCATTGTATTAGGGTACAAGATATCTATGAGAGGTCTAGAAGTGGATAGAGCCAAGATAGAAGTCATCGAGAAACTACCTCCACCCATCTTAGTAAAGGGTGTGAGGAGCTTTCTTGGTCATGCCAGATTCTACCGAAGATTCATTAAAGATTTCTCTAAGATTGCTAATCCTTTGTGCAGGTTGCTTGAAAAAGAGACTAAGTTTGTATTCGATGCTGAGTGTTTGAAGGCGTTTGAGTGCCTGAAAGAAAAGTTAGTGGCTGCTCCTATTATAATTGCCCCGGATTGGTCCAAATCATTTGAAGTAATGTGCGTTGCAAGTGGTGTTGCACTTGGAGCTGTTCTGGGACAGAAGCGAGACAAACTTTTTCATCCCATTTATTATGCTAGTAAGACATTCAATGGGGCACAAAAGAACTACACGGTGACAGAACAGGAGCTACTGGCTGTTGTATACACTTTTGAGAAATTCAGAACATACTTACTTGGTACAAAAGTGGTGGTGCACACAGATCATGCAGCCTTGAGGTATTTAATGACCAAGAAGGATGCAAAGCCTCGACTAATCTGATGGGTGTTATTATTGCAGGAATTTGACTTTGAAGTCAAAGATCGGAAAGGTTGTGAAAACCAGGTGGCGGATCATCTGTCAAGGCTTGAGAGGGAAGAGAAAGTAGTAGATGAACCGGAGATTGAGGATGCATTTCCGGATGAGCAGGTGTTGGCCGCGTCACTTGATAGGGTGCCTTGGTACGCCGATTTCGCAAATTATGTGGTGAGTGACATGATCCTGGAAGATTTGAACTTCCACCAGAGGAAGAAATTCCTCCATGATGCAAGTAAGGTTTTTTGGGATGAGCCGTATTTATTCCGGTTATGTGCTGACAACATAGTAAGGAGATGTGTACCGGAAGTGGAAATGACAAGCATCTTGCAAGCTTGTCATTCGTCCCCAGTTGGAGGGAATCATGTGGGTAATAGAACTGCCCAAAAAATCTTATAGTGTGGTTATTATTGGCCGACAATTCAGAAAGATTCATATGATTTTTCCAAATTCTGTGATCAATGCCAATGAAGAGGAGCAATCTCTCGTCGACAAGAGTTTCCAATGTCCACTATTTTGGAGGTTGAGTTGTTCGACGTATGGGGGATAGATTTCATGGGCCCTTTTGACAGTTCTTATAGGAACCGTTACATCTTGGTAGCGGTGGATTATGTTTCAAAGTGGGTAGAGGCGGTTGCTTTGGCCGATAACGAAGGGAAAAGTGTGGTGGATTTTCTAAAAAGAAACATCTTTGCTCGGTTTGGCACCCCTCGCACAATCATAAGTGATAGAGGGTCACATTTTTGCAATAAGGTGTTCCGGGCTTCTCTAGCAAAATATGGGGTGAAGCAACACAAAGTAGCCACACCTTATCACCCCCAAACAAGTGGGTAAGTCAAAGTATCAAACCGTAAAATTAAAGAGATATTGGCAAAGTCTGTGAATGTAAACCAGCGAGATTGGGCAAGAAAGATGGATGGCGCACTCTGGGTGTACCGAACAGCGTTTAAAACACCAATAGGTATGTCTCCTTACCAATTTGTTTTTGGTAAAGCTTGTCAGTTGCCCATGGAACTTGAGCACAAAGCCCTTTTGGCGCTTAAAAAGTTAAATCTCAGTTGGAAAGATGCATCGAAACTAAGGTTGGAACAATTGAATAAGATGGATGAGTTTCGATTGCGAGAATATGAGAGATCTGCTCTCTACAAGGAACGAATGAAGCTATACCATGACAGAAGAATTGAGAAATGGGAGTTCAAAGTTGGTGACTTGGAATAGTTGTTCAACTCCAGGTTCAAATTATTTCCCGGAAAACTCAAATCCAAATGGTCCGGGCCATTCAAAGTACACCAAGTATTTCCATCCGGTGTGGTTGAACTCGAGAATACGGATGGTGTGTTGTTCAAAGCCAATGGGCAGAGGGTAAAGCAATATCTGGGCCTCCTGGAGGAGGTACATATTTTGTCTCTGGTGTATCTTGATGAAGTCTGAGTAATCAAGATACTCGCGTCGTACCGCGACGTTAAATCAGGCGCTGTATGTGAGGCAACCCATGAATTGTTGTTGTATTATGATCTTAGGAAAATTTGATTTGTTAGAATTGGTTAATTTCTTCATTGAGTATGCAGGTATAAAAAGGTGGAAGTAACAGTATGTTCTGTCTACAGGTGACGATTCCTTTTGGCGAGTCGTCAACTGAGTGACGGACCGTCACACAAACCATCACAGTTGAACAAATATTGATCTCCACTGTTTAGTGGTGACGGTGGTAGTGACGGACCGTCACATCTTTGGTTGACCGTCATTCCAGGCCGTCACCAAGGCACTGACAAAGGGGTCACTGTTTATGTAAGACGCACCTAGTGACGGGCCACCAGGTGGTTGACGGACCATCACAAGGGTCACCACATCAGGTAAGTATTATATTTTTTTAATAAGTTGGTACCGCCCCTACCCAAAACCAACCCGACCCGCTACTCACCTAAACCCGCCTAAATATATTGAAATCGTCTTCATCATCTTCCCACTCCTATTCTACACTCAAACTTCAACCCTTCATTAAAATCAAAATACTCTATTCCCCAAGCAAATCCCACATCCCCATCGTCCCTTTTTCACCAGTCGTCCAAAACGCAAAAACCAATAATTTCCCGTCAAAGAATAGGGTTGTCCATCGATTCATGTAAATAAAAAAGGAATAGAAGTTTTCATCTCACTAACAAAACCAAGGTATGATTCTAAACTCTTCTTCGTTTGAATTATTGATTAGTATTATGTCGAAATACAAGGAGGAAATTATTGGATTTGTATATTTGTGAAATTGTGATGATGTAAATGTTGTTGGGTATGAGTGTTGTTGTTGTTTGAAATTGTAAATTTGACATGGGTGAAGTCTTGAGTAACCCATGGGATTAAATACATGATGGGTGGTGACTTTGTGAAACCGAATCCCACAAAGAATGGGAAAACCCCTAATAGAACACAAGGTGTTCGAGGAAATTCCTCAAAGAGAGTAAAACATCCTCGGTGACACTGTCTAAACCTGACGTTTGGCATGACGGCCCATCACACATGTGATGAACCATCAGTTATGCCGCCAATAATAAACAATTCACTGTCTGAGAGTGACGGTCCATCACGCACTCCGAGACAGTGGCATTAGTTTAGTGTTTTCCTATTCTCATGTGTTCAAACTTGTTCCCGTGCAGGTACATGGCCCCCAAACAACAACCACCTCACGGTCAAGCTCAAAAGAGGAAAGAAAGAACCGCTACCACTGGGACCCTAGTAGATGAATCGAGTAGCAAAGAAGAAGCAGTTGAAGCCCCGGCCTACCAGACTAGGCTATCCAAACGAAGAAACACCCAAGTCTCCCATTCTGAAGAGGAGAGTGGGTCATCTAGCAGTAGGTCGGGGAGTGATAGTGGATCTGAAGAAAGTGGTAGCTCCAGCCCCAGTTCGGAAGATGTAAGTTATACTGAAACCACCAAAAATGCAGGGAGGGCACCCATGGATAGAGAATCGATCCGGTGGGCATTTGAGGGTGCCCGGAAGCACTATCTTGATGGTCTTACCAAAACAATGTCGAGGAGCCACAAAAGACCGATAGCTGAAGAAGTGCAAATTATTACCACAAATCTTCCAGAATACCCATTTCTTCAGCCACAGTTTCAGAGGTACCAGCTTGAGTTGATGAGCTCACCTACGGGATTTTATTATCCAGAACTAGTCCGGGAATTCTATGCCAACTATTTGGCACTGTTGGAGATCAAATGTGAGAAAGAAAAAGGGGTTAAATCAGTACCAAGGCAGGACAGGGTTCCGGTTCGGGGTAAACAAGTAAACATCTCCCGAGAGACGATTAACAGAGTCCTCTTCGGCCCTGAATACATTTCTCCACCTGATATGCCGGAGTTTCATGACAAGATTTCCAACACATACTAGCAGAGACCATGGTTAGCACGGATATTGACTGATGGCTCACCATCTTGGCTAACTCAGAGGGGACGGATATCGAAGAAATCACTAAGCTTCGTAGCAAAGTTTTGGTGGGATGTTGTGCGATACAGGCTATTTCCAACAGGTGGAGACGCTAACTTGGATGAGGGAAGAGACATCCTTGTGGAAAGTTTGATAGCCGGGTATGTCATCAACTTCGGAATGATCATTGCAGATGAGATGCGGACTAGGGCCATGAAAACTACTTCTTCTTTGCCGTTCCCGTGTCTGGTTACTGAGTTATGCAGGCATGAAGAGGTACCGATATTTGATGATATTGATGAACAAGTGACAGTGTCATCCAAGGAAAATATTGACAAATCAAAGGATGACACCAAGTTTGACATGAGGATTCATAAGCCTCAGATTTTTGAGGAACCAACCACAACCACCTTCGAGGCGACCGACACTAAATCAGGCACATAGATGCCACTTGCGGTGTTTGATCCGAAGACTTCACAAACAACGAGATCTACTGCCGAAAGCTCTGGCACTGCAGCAAGGCCTCCTCTACCATCGGAATATCACATGAATCCCCGTAATTTTGCTAAAATAGTGCAGAAGCAGAAACAGATGGATAAACAAATTGCCGCTTGGACGGACTTGTTCAAGCCCACCATTGATGAAGAAGTACGGAAGGCTCTGAAGCCATTTGAAGGGCTGCGTGCAAGGGTCGATGCTATGGAAACCTGGATGGAGGAAAGGCTAAATGAAATGAGCATCTCGGACCTGGCAAGATTTGATGTGGAACTGAAGAAGGTAAAAGATGAAATCACCGCCCTCAAGCAAGAAAAAACGCCTTATGATGAGACTTCAGATTTTGTGGACTGGGAAGAATAAACCACGATAGTGGATTTGATGGGTTGGCCACTGAGAATTAATGAACCCTAAGCAGGTTAAAGTGTGGTAAAGAAGTCAAACAAGAGAAAGCACAGAAAGAAATCAGCCGAGGAGGACGAGTTAGAGGTTGCAAAGCAGCGGTCGGTGGTAGACGAGCAGCTGCGATAGGAAAGAGTGCATGCCCAAGAAGGTGGGGCATCATCCAGTGCATTACCAGAGTCTAGAGAGACTCCAGATGTTCATGAGCTCAGTACGCCGGCCGAAACCGATATCACTGTTCCTCATCCCGAAGCCTAAGCTTCACAGGTACCCCTATTCCTTTGTTCTGTATATCTGCTTCGATGAGCATTGAGGACAATGCTAGATTCTTTTGTTGGGGGTAGGGGTATTACCACCGAAGGTTTTTGTTGTCGTGCTTCTTTTCCTTCGGTGTGCGACCTAGTAAAACCGGCATGCTTAGGTTGTTTTTGTTTTTATTATTGGGTGATGTTGTAGCAAGCATGGCTGTGAATGGTTAAAATAAAAAGGAGCCCCCCTCCGAGAGTTTCTTTTTGTACTTGTGTGTGGAAAATTAACTGTTATAGATCCTTGAGTGTCTTTGTATGCGTGTGCGAAGAACGATCTTGTTTAGGCTGAACTTTTGTTTCAATGATTGGTATTAGTATGGTTTCCTGATGCAAAGTGTGTGAGAGCTTTTTGTTGAAATTCTTACTCTGTGCATGCATCTAGAACTTTCCCGGTCTATTTTGTTGAAGTTGGAAGCTAGTTGCTTAGGAAAGGATCTCAGGCCCCTTTTGTGTGTAGTCCACTTATCCCAAAAGACCGCCCAGATGTAAATAATCCCTTTGACCCCTGTTTGAGCCTTGATTGACCCCGTTCTTTCTATACCCTATCACCGTCCCATTTTAATCTTAGAATCCCTATTTTGGCCCCAGTCCCCCTTTGGACATCGTGCACCTCAATTCAGGCAATCATCCTATGTTGAGGGTGGCTACTATAGCAGGAAGGTGATAAGAAGAAAAATAGAAGGGAAAAGATTGGTTGTGGATAGAATGGAAAAGTGCGGGTGCGTGTCTAAAAAAAAGGGAGAAAAAAAGAAAAGAAAAAGAAAAAGAAAGAAAAAGAAATGAAAAAGGAATTGTCAAAATGAAAAGGCCGTATACGTAGCTAGAGAGAAGGAAATTAAAGGCGAATAAAGTGGATGAGGATAGTTTAGTGGAAATAGCATGTCAGCGATTCCAAGGAGGGCTTACTCACTGACCCCTAAATGTACACTACCTACACCCGAAGCCTCATTACAAGCCTTAACAAGTCCTGTAGTAATCCTGAGCGACTTTCTCAACAATGGAAATAAAATAGTAAGGGCAAGCCTATGGAACTGCATATGCATTATTTGAAATCATTTGTGAGCGTGAGCGTCTTACTTAGTTTCGAAACTCTGTATGTGGGACTTACTTGTAGTGAGGGCATCGGGATTTCAATATTATCTTTCTGATTGTTGGGATAGCGGTTCATATATTTGTAGAATGTTCAGTCACATCGGAATGACACCCTTGGATCCTGATGAGTTAGGTTTTCAGAATACTTTTGTAGTACTGGGGGAGCTTGGTTTAAATTGCTTGAATCATTGACTAGCCATGGTTTCTAGAAACATGTTTTATAGCATCGTAGTGAAGTCGTCAGTTCTGTTTCTGTTGTCATGTTGCTTGAGGACAAGCGAACGTTTTAACTTGAGGGTGTTGATGTGCCGGTATTCTACGGCACATTTGACGCCTTTAACTAAGAATACTCGCAAGTTTTTAAGCAACCTTTGTGGTTTTTGATGTTTTTATGTGGTATTTGCAGGAAATGGAGACAAGGATAGGAAGGGAGTGAAAAATACTCAAGCTAAGTAACACTGGTTAGGCATGACGGAGGGCCTGACGGCTCATCACACAGGTGACTGACCATCAGGGGAGCCACCAAACCTGGCAGCAGCTAGAGGAGGCACTGGATATGGGTGACGGTAAGCGTGACGGGCCGTCACACCTGTGACTGACCGTCAGCCAAGCCGTCAAGCTGGAGCGAATGGAGATCATGCACTGGATAGTGGCGACGGCTGGAGTGACGGGCCGTCACACCTGTGACTGACTGTCAGCCAAGCTATCAAGCTATAGCTATTGGAGATCATGCACTGGATAGTGGCGACGGCTGGAGTAATGGCTAGTCACATGGGTGACGGTCCGTCAGTCGACTCTTCAACGCGAAGCGAGACTCCGAAAATTTTATTTTTGGACTTTATTTCCTGGACTACTATAAATATCCAGTGTTAGGGTTATTTTAATCATTCAGAAAATAATACTTTGTCAGACGTTTTGAACGAGTTTTGAGAGGAGAAAACACGACACAAACACATTTTCTTCCTCTTCTTCCATGGTTCTTGGGATTTTCACCATAGGTGCTGGAATTCTACGAAGTTCAAAGTAAAGTAATAATATTCTATTGTAAGAATTCTTTCTTCTCATATGAGTACTATTACTTATTTACTTCGTTTTGCTAGCATGAGTGGCTAAACTCCCCACAACTAGGGTTTTGGGATCCATGACAAGTTTAACAATGTAGATGTCGGGTAGCATTGGGTTCAATTTATATGATGTCACGTGGTTAATCATTCGTTATTTACGTTTTCTAATGGTTGCAAATATTAGAACATACCTAGGTTTGATTTGCTTTAACAAAGAGATTAAAACTGGAAAATTTGATTAACTACGAGGATTCGAGACTACCAATTCTCATCTTATGATTAATGTTGTAACTAGATTAATCTACTTGATGTTTAGGATTGAAATAAGAAATTTCACCTTTTCAAGTTCGAGAGAATTGAAAAGGAAATTTGTCTATTTGGTTGAGAAACGTTTAGATGATACCATTAATTCAATCACATCGTGATATACATATAGAAAGAACCCGGTTAAGCTTTGAGTCAAAATTATTATGATGCCATGGTGAACACTTCCCTAGTTCATTCTTATATTGATTATTACTCGTAGAAACTCGTAAACTATTATTTGCATTGTTCAAATATTGATCACACAAATACCCTCCCCCCCTCCCATTTATCGGAAACTATTGACCACTAGTCAAATAAGTCACTAACGACTTAATTTGCACCTTATTCCCTATGGGATCGACCCCAACCTCTGTTGGGTTCTATATTTGACAGCGATCGCTTACGCTTCTTAACTGAGGTGTAATTTGGGCGTATCAGCTGGTTCCTAGAGAGGACTAGGATTCATTATTACTTGACATACATGTTGGTCCTTGAGTGGACAGGTTGGTGTGTTTAAGTGCTAAGGTAGTTCCTTATGTAAATTGGGGTTTCATGTTAAGTGCCATAGATGATGTCCTAGGGATCCTTGGGTGGTCTGGGTTACTTGTAAGATGTGACATAGTTATATGTGGTCTTTTTACTTGTAAAATTGGACATAACATATATGGTTGTTTAGTTAGGTTGTTGACTGGGATTCTTAATGGCAATCACATTGACTTGACTTGTTACATGTTTGTCTTGTTGTACTATGCTATGTTCTATGTTTACATTTTGTATTTTTGAGCTGGGTGATGATCCTACCAGTACACTCTTATTTCTTGTGTACTGATACTGCACATGCTCTTCTTTTTTTGAGTATAGGGCATATTCTGGCGGCTACTACGAGACCTCAGTTGTGAGTCAGACGACTACTGAATTCAAGGGTGAGCTGCATTGTCCGAGGTACCATAAATTCTTTAGTTATTCCTAGTCCATTGTTCAGACTTAGACTTTTTCTTTGTTTTGCGGTTGCATCCCCTTCTTCCAGATAGCTAGTAGAGTTTTGGTACAATGACTTTCAGGTTATAGGGGTTTAATTTCTTAAAGTTGTTATTGTTTTGTTTTAAAAGATATGAATCACTGGTTTACTTAATAAAGATTACTTACTTGTCTAATTTTTTGATTAAGTGTTGGGATGATTTTTGGTTCTCCCACTGGTGGTTTAGTGTGGGCTCCACTCATAATGGTTTAGGTCATGACAAAGCTAGTATTAGAGCCCTAGGTTCATTGATCTCGTCATACCAAAATGGGTCTACTAGAGTTTTCCGTAAAGGTACGGAGATGTTTGTACTTTTCTTTGAGAGACTATAGGACTTTAGGAAACTACGCTTTATTCCTTCTTTCATGCTATAACTTGATTCCAATTGGTATGTAGCGATCAAAATTGGTATCTGACCTCCTTCATTCTTTTGTACGCAGATGGTGATCACTAGGCAGAATGGAGCGAGGGCGGCAACTCCAGCCACGGGGCTGGCGGTTCGAGGATGAGGTAAGGGTAGGGGAAGAGGGAGAGAAACACCTGCCAGAGGTGGAGCTCAGGCATCGGCTGATCATAGGCCAACAAAACCTCCCCCACCCTAGGATCATGTTGAGAAGGCTGAGGCAGTGCACGAGGATGGAGCTAAACCAGAAGTGGCAGTACCGGTTGGAGGTAAAGGCCTTCCTCCTATTTCTTCTGAGGTCATTCGACAGATATTGGCATATTTGAGCAGGTTGACGAGTACTGGAGCCACCCCCACTATGCTAGCTATTCAGGTTCCGGGTGCCCATCTTGCTATCACCTTAGCTCCCAAGATAGGTGAGGCTTCAGTTACAGATGCATTCTTTCATACGGCGTTAGGCTATGTCATGATCGAGACCAAACATGAGTTGCTTACTATGTTTTTGAAAATGAAACCCCCTTCGTTTCATGGTATAAAGGATGAGGATGATTTTGACTTCATTTTGGATTGATATGAGAGGCTACATAAGTTGGAAATTGTACAACATCATAGTGTTGAGTTTGTGACTTTTCAACTACAAGGGGATGCCAAACAGTGGTGGAGAGCCCACATAGAGCGTCATTCGTCAGCTTTGCCTTCAATGACTTAGGCTTAGTTTGATGCCCTATTTTTGGAGAAGTACATACCCCGTATTCTTAAGAATCTCAAGAAGGATGAATTTCTTGCTCTTGAACAGGGAAATATGTGTATGCAACATATACAGATAAGTTCCATGCTTTGTCTCGCTATGCTACCCAATTGTTGGGCACTAAGGGGGAGAGGATCCGATTATATGTTAAGGGCCTGAATACTGATTTACAGGTTCTTTCTGTTCACATGACGTCAGCAAGAAAGAGCTTCAATGAGGTGACTGATTATGTGAATAAGCTTGAGGAAGTTAAGCAAGTTGGGCAGGATAAAGTATTAGCCAAGAAGTCTTAGAGTGTGGGTAATTACAGTGGTTCTTATTCCAGAGGTCCCAGCCAACAGGTTCATTTGGCTTGCCCTATTCAATCATCATTGCCAGCTTCTATAGGTGGTCATTCAGGGGCTATCCAGAGGTCTCCAGCTACTAGAGTCCAGGGGGCTTTTTATTCTTTGGCCAGCAGGCCTTCTCTTGAGCGTGATTATTTTCATTATGGTGATGTGGGTCACTTTAAGTGAGAGTGAACTCTAAGACAGATATGTAACAAGGTGCAGCAATAGGATAAAGCCGTGGTTCTAGCAGGTGGAGGTGGCAATGGTAGGGGTCGTCCACAAGGTGGACGAGGTAATAATCAGGGAGGCCTTGGTGGAAACAGAGATAATGGCAATGCATGGAAGAGTATAATGCAACCTGCTAGGGAGGTTGCTCAGCCTGATGATATAACTCATTGTTATGCCTTCCTGGGCAAATATAAGGCTAAGGCATCTGATGTTGTGATAACATGTACTATTCTTGTCTATGACCGCATGACTTCTATTTTATTTGATTCGGGTTCCACTTACTCTTATATATCTATTAGATTTGCCTTGGGTCTTGACTTGGTCTTTGATGTTCTTGATTCTCCTGTACATGTTTCTACTCTGGTTAGAGAATCTGTGGTAGTGGCCCATGTGTATCATTTATGTTCTATTTTACTTATGGGTTTCCAGACTTGAGGTTATTTGATCACCTTTGTCACGACCCAATTTCTTGGTCATGATGGCACCTACAACCCTCTAGTAGGCGAACCAACCCCCGTAGCCTGGAACAATTAGTAATGGTCTACAATCTAACATATTAAGCAGAAGAATATCAATAAATGTGGAAGCAAAAGTGATAAGTGAAGAAAGTAGATACTGGAACATATATATTCATATGCGAAAGCTAAACCAAAATCCCAAAACCTGGTATCACAGTACAGGGCCATAACTACATCAGTGGAGTACAACGATCCAAAACAATATATATACACATGTCTCCGAATGGTAATAGAGTACATAATACAAAAGATAAACTAAAGCGAAGCTCTGGTCGCCAATAGCTCACCCTTAGTCTGAAGTATCCCAAAACAAATCCTAGCACGAGTCTCCAATGAGCTAACGATGATGGCCCACGCCAAAATTTGCACTAGAAGATGCAAAGTGTAGTATGACCACCAATTACAAAGAAACCGGTACCCAGTAGGTATCATAGGCTGACTGGGCACATATAAGATAAAAAAGTAATAGGCTGAATAGAAACAAATAGTCACCGAAAACAACGGAGAAGCACACAGAAGCTAGCACAGAAGGAAGATAACAGAAAGTAGCAAACAAGGCTAGCAAATAAGATGTATACTATAGGCACAGGAGAAAGTAAGAAAAGACGCACCTGGGATCCTTTCAATCACAAGTATATAAAGAGGGATTTAGAAAGTAGGCAGTATATTGGTAACCTCAAATGAGTAGAGAAGGAGGAGAAAGATAACAGTAATCATGCTCGAATACCAGATACAATAACATAAATAAACCTACTAACCTCGAGTCAAGAACTAACAACGGAAACCCAAGCACAACTTAGCCTTTATCCAAAGTCAAAAGAACCACAATAGGAATCAATAGTGTGAAATAGTAACAATAAGTCTACCTACAGTCCCACGGGCGCCCATACACCTAAGGGACACAAACAAGTGAATACAAACCATCCGGCATCCCATACTACCATAGCGTACTGGTGGTACCTCACACAAATGAATGATATGATATGATATGATATGCCAAACTAAGTGTAACCGCAGTGTTGTATGTTACCCCCTCTGGTGCCCCAAAGGTCCAATAAAGGCGGGATCTATGGAAGGAATATTCCTGAGTACCTCTACTCTGCCGTACACCTTTCCCTCTGGTCACCCTTTTGCCCATAACACTTTGTTCAGAATGACAGGGTCCATGGAGGTCTACTCATAGACCACATACTACACTCAAACTTCGAGATATTAGTCCGAAGTGAAATTTCATAAATACTTGAGATCATAATATCAATGCATGCAATTTTCCTTAAATCAATACATGTATGTAAAATTTAACTAGGATTAGCCTTCAAATCATAAGGTAAATAATTAATTGCAAAACCCATGTAAATCATAAAATTGAACTTAGAATTTATTGAAGAATCGTGAGAAAATACTTAATAGAAAAGCCCATGAGAATTGGGTAAGAACCCTAACTTGAAATTCATAAATTCAATTTAGAAGAATTGGGGTTTTGGGCATAAGGGTGAAAGAATTCCCTTATTGAATACCCACATACCTTGGTTGAAGCTAACCCAACTAAAATTGAAAAGAAGAGGACGCTTGAACTTGGAGCTTGGAGGAGTTCTTTTCCCAATTTGGTAGACGAATGAGGGATAATGAGAGTCTTAGGCTAAATAGGGTAGAAACCCTACTAAAAGCGGCCAAAACGACCTCACTTAGGAGTTAAAAGGGTGGGTAATTATAAAAATACCTCTAGGATTTAATTAAGAAAAACTGTAAAATTTCTCGGCCTCAGGTTCCACGGATGGGTTCCATGAGTCATAGACTAAACCATGACTCATTATTCCCACTCGTGGTTCCTGAGACAAAAGACAGGCTGCCGAACAGGTTCTACGAGTCAACAGGATGACTCATAGAATTGACAATGGTCCGTAGACCTCAGTCATAGTTTATGGGAAATTAGCAGATCTCTGATTTAATTCTATGAGTTGACAGTACGGTCCATGGTTCAGACTACGATCGTAGAAGTCACTCGTGGATCTAGGGGAAGCAGGCAAACCTCAGATAAAGTTCCACAAGTCAAAAGTACAGTCCATATAGTGAACTACGGTACGTAGAATTGACTCGTAGTTCTCAGACCAAAGGTTGAACTGTAGAAGGCAAACCACGACTCCATTCCACGACTTGTGGTTCAAACCACGGTCCATGGTTTGGACCCGTAATTCCTGGAAACTTGAGATTTTTCAGAGATTTTAACTTAAACAGCTGAATCTAATTCTAGGGTGTTACAATATCTCCCCCTTGGGATCATTCGTCCTCAAATGAAGACTAAGTAAGGAAAACTAGAGAGAAAATAGCCCATCCAACACCAAAATAGGTAAACTGAAGTATAAACATAAACACTGAGCTTTTCAACTTACAACATGACTGAGCTAACTTCAGGAACCATGAACGTATGCTAGGATCTCGAGGAAAACTGATGGAATAGAATTGGAGGAACATACTAAGGAGGGAACTAATACCTCAAGTTGAAACTGGGTCGGAAGGAAAGATATGAAGGTACTTGGCTTTCATGGCTTCTTCTGTTTCCCAAGTAGCTCCCTCAACTAGCTGATTTCTCCAAAGAACCTTCATCAAAATGACTTCTTTGTTTCTCAGCCTCCGAACCTGATGATCAAGAATCTCCACGGGAACTTCATCATAAGTAAGGCTGTCCTTCACACCTACATCCTCCAAAGAAACTATCAATGCTGGATCACCAACACACTTCTTCAACAAGGAAACATGGAAAATCGGATGAACCGCTTCTAAATCCGATGGCAAATCCAACTCATAAGCAACACTACCAACTCTTCTTAGAATATGATAAGGACCTACATAGGCGGGGACTAAGCTTCACTTTCTTGCCAAACCTCATCACGCCTTTCATAGGTGACACCTTCAGAAATACCCAATCATCAACCTCAAATTCCAACTCTCTCCTCCGCACATCTGCATATGATTTCTGTCGACTCTGAGCGGTCTTCAATCTTTACCTAATAAGCTGAACCTTCCCCATAGTCTCATGAACTGAATCTGGACCAATCAAAGTCGCCTCACCTACCTCAAACTAACCAATAGGAGACCTACACCTCCACCCATAAAGTGCCTCATAAGGAGCCATCTGGATGCTGGAATAAAAGCTATTATTGTTGGTAAACTTGATAAGAGGTAAGTGATCATCCCAATTACCTTTAAAATCAATCACACAAGCTTTCAACATATCCGCCAAGGTATGAATAGTATGCTCTGCCTGGCCATTCGTCTGAGGGTGAAAATCTGTGCTAAGCTTAATCTGAGTACCCAGACCTTTCTGAAATGACTTCCAAAACTGGGATATAAACTCAGTACCCCTATCTGAAATGATAGACAATGGAACACCATGCAATTTGACTATAGACAATGGAACACCATGCAATTTGACTATCTCCTAAATGTAGAGTCTAGCATAATCATCCGCTGAATCCATAGTCTTAACAGCCAAAAAAAGGGATGACTTAGTCATCCAGTCGACGATCACCCAAATAGAATCATGTTGCCTTCGAGTACGAGGCAAACCAGTAATGAAATCCATATTGATTGCTTCCCACTTCTAAGTAGGAAGATCAATATCCTGAGTCATACCACTCGATCATTGATGCTCTACCTTCATTTATTCACAATTGGGACACTTAGCCAGAAAACCTGCTATGTCCCTTTTCATGACATTCCACCAATAGACTTCCCATAGTTCACGATACATCTTGGTGGCACCGAGGTGAATAAAATACCTAGAGTTATGCGCCTCTGTCAAAATCCACTATCTCAACTCGTCTATGTCAGGAACACACAATCGACCCTGATATCGAAGCACACCATCTCCCCCTTAGGAGAAAACCTCTACCCTTTGCTGATGGACTGTACCCTTCAACTGGTGCAAAATAGGATCACTGTCTTGCTTCTCTTTCACTTCAGCTACCAAAGATGATTCAGAACCATTCTGAACAATAACACTACCTTTTGTCTAATCCATAAGGAAAACACCCAATCGAGCAAGTCGATGAACATCCTTGGCCAATTCCTTCTTTCCGTCTTCCACCGAAGACACACTACCCATGAAAAATCTACTAAGTACATCCGCCACAACATTGGCCTTATCCGGATGGTAAAACACACTCATATCATAATCCTTAAGAAGCTCAAGACATCTCCTTTGATGATGATTCAATTCCTTTTGAGTGAACACATACTGAAGACTCATATGATTGGTGAACACATCCACATGGACACCATACAAGTAGTGTCTCCAAATCTTCAAAGCAAAAACCACGGCCACTAACTCAAGATCATGAGTAGGATAGTTCATCTCATGGATCTTAAGTTGTCTTGAAGAATACGCAATCACCTTACCACATTGCATCAACATGCAACCCAAAACAATCCTAGAAGCATCACAATACACAACAAAGTCATCTAGGACCTCGGGTAGAGCCAACACTTGAGTTGTAGTCAACCTAGTCTTCATTTCCTGAAAGTTCTTCTCACATAGATCAGACCACTAAAATTTATCCTTCTTCTGATTCAACCGAGTCAATGGGGCAGCGATGGAAGAAACCCATTCCACAAATCTCCTATAGTAACCAACCGAACCCAAAAGCTCCTAATATCAGACGGGGAAGTGGGTCTAGGCCAGTTCTTTACTGCCTCAATCTTTTGAGAATCAACTCGAATACCATCTCTAGTCACAACATGACCTAGAAAAGCAACGGATTGCATCCAAAACTCACACTTTCTAAACTTAGCAAATAACTGTCGATCCTTGAGTGTTTGCAACATAACTCTCAAATGGCCCGCATGATCCTCCTCACTCCGAGAATAGATAAGAATATCATCAATGAAAATAATCATAAACATATCCAAATACTATTTGAACTTACAGTTCATCAAATCCATGAAGGCTATGGCAACATTCATTAGATCAAAAGACATAACCACAAGTTCATAATGACCATACCGAGTTTTGAAGGTTGTTTTTGGATTATCGCACTCTCGAATATGAAGCTGATGATAACCAGATCTAAGGTTGATCTTGGAGAAGAAACTAACACCCTGAAGCTGATCGAACAACTCATCAATCCTAGGAATGGGATACTTATTCTTGATTGTGACCTTATTCAGCTGACGGTAGTCGATACACATTCTGAGGAAACCATCTTTCTTTCGCATAAACAAGACCAGAGCACCCCATGGAGAGATGCTGGGTCGAATGAAACCCTTATCAAGGAGGTCATTCAAGTGATCCTTAAATTCCTTAAGTTCCATAGGAGCCATTCTATAGTGAGGAATAGAGATAGGGTTCATATCTGGAAGAAGATATATCCCAAAGTCGATCTCCCGAGAGACTCTGGGCAAATCTTTGGGAAACACTTCTAAAAACTCATTCACAACAGGAACAAAATGAAGGGATGAGGTCTCGAACTCCGTGTTCATAACCTGAACTATATGATAAATATAACCCTTAGAAATCATCTTCCTAGCCTTAAGATAAGATATGAAATGACCCTTTGAGGATGGAGGACTACCTTTCCACTCTAAGATAGGTTAATTTGGAAATTTGAATCTGATGACTCAAGTACGACAATCAACCGAGGCATAAAAAGCATACAACCAATTCATACCAAGAATAACATCAAAATCTATCATTTCCAACTCTACTAGATCTGTTGAGGTGACTTTATGAAGGACTAAGATAGGGCAATTTCGGTAGATTCTTTTGGCTAGGACTGACTCACCAACAGGAGTAGAAACACAAAAGGGTTCTAAGAGCTGTTCTAGGAAAATTTAGAACTTACAAGAAACATAAGGGGTCATAAAGGATAAGGAGCCACCGGGATGTAATAAAGCATACACATCGAGAAAGAAGACTTTCAACATACTAGTAACCATATCTGGTGAACTCTCCTGGTCCTGACGAGAGGACATGACATAAAGACAGTTTTGGCACTGACCACCAGAACTAGAAGCAGTCCCCTACTGGGCTGGTCGACCTGCTGGGGTAGACTGAGTCCTGCTACCTCCCTGTCCTTTCTTAGCTAAAGGGCAATCTAAAATATTGTGTACAACCTGACCACATCCAAAGAATCTACCCGAACCCGCTAAACACTCACCAAGATGACTTTTACCATACTTGTTTCATGAAGGGTAAGGAGTCCTCTTTGCAACACTACCCTGTGAATAAGAACCAGATCCTCTACCAGTCTGATCATAATGAGGATGGGGGGCTTGGGCAAGAGCACTAGCTGAAGAATGAACAGGGCCTAATGATTTCTTCTGGAATGAAGAGCAATGTCCACCTCCGGACTTCTGATGGCCAAAACCTGAGCTCTCTGACCTAACCTTCTTGTTCTCCCTTGACTTCTCCTTCATCTTGTCTCCCTCAATCTGTTTGGCATGAGTCATAAGTCAGGAAATATTCATGTCACCCAAAAGCATCACAGAGCTACACTTCTTCTTCACCAAATCTGACACTCTATAAACGTACTTACTCATCTCATCCCACGAGTCGGCCACCATGGAAGGAGTACACTTAGAAAGCTGGGTGAACTTCAATCCATATTCCTGAACCAACACGGAGCCTTACCTCAAATTCACGAACTCTTCAACCTTAGCTTGCCTCAACTCCCTTAGAAAGAACCGATCAAGAAAAGCCCTCTCGAAGCATTCCTAAGTCATAGGGACCACATCCCTAACCCTAGCATCTTTCCATTGAGTGAACCAAATATGAGCCACGTCCTTGAGTTGATAGGAAGCTAGATCAATACAATCAACACCACCCACTTGCATCACACCGAAGATCTTCACTAACTTTCGAACCCCAGAACTCAGGTGGGTTTATGCGAACAAAATCTCAAACTCGGGCCGCTACTCCACCTTGAGGGTAGGCAGGGATAGGAGCCTGCTGATTAGCCTTAGTGGCCACAGTCTGAGCTAGCATATGAATAGAATATTTAAACTCTGCATTTGTGACCTCGGGGTCTGGAATTGGAGGATTAGCATTTCAAGCATTGGCCCGGTGAGGCATAGCACGCCGAGGAGGCATAATCTGAAAAGTAACAAAAATGGATTAGAGGGGTAATAGAGTTAAACTATACCATACGAAACTGATCATGAAATAAGTGAACTTTTCCTAAGACATCTCATAGCTTTCCCCTCATAAGTGTGGCGCGCTTCAGACACATGAAAGAGACTCTACACGATGTGACTTCAAACACCCTAGGACTCTTGAACATGAGGCTCTGATACCATATTTTTCACACCTCGAGGCTACCTCTTAGACGTAACATGGGACCATAAGTGTACGAATGTAACCCTTGGTCATAGCATACTCAGATCAATACAAGAAACATAGCAGAAGCATACCAGATAAAGATAGGCAGCCATAACTTAAATAAGAACAAGGTCTAAGAAGTATCAAATCCATAAAACATAATACAAGTCTAGCTATATCTGAAGACTTTAAACTATCATAAGAGTTGATGGGACAAGACCCTAACTAACTCGAAAACCTGAAAGAGAGATAAACAAAATAACTAGACTGATACTAGCCATCGAAGAATAAGGACTCACCAACACTATCGGGATATCCAGCGTAGTCTAGCCACGAGTCTTAGTGAGGGGGCCTGAATCTGCATCATCAAGAGGATGCAACGCAAGATATGCATCAGTATTATAGGATGTACCGAGTATGTGAGATATTCATAAATGAAATAAAAACATGCTTAAAACATAGTTAAGGATGAGAACATGCATAAAAGAGGAGTTATAAGAAAATTATAATTTAAGCATAAGGTAAAAGATATCAAAGCATAAGACTTAAAACATTCATACGAGAGTTTCTTATAACCGACACTAGACCATGTGATCTATAATCCAACTATATCACCCTAGTTGCCAAAGTTACCCTGAACCTTGCTAAGGTATGGGGTACTATACAGATCGTAGCGTGGAATCACTTTCATAAGGGGACACTCTCAACTAACAAGGACCCATCTTCATGAGGAGACACTCTCAACTAATGAGGACCCTCTTCACCTACGCTGGTAATGTAGTTTTGGACTTGGGTAATCGAACCCTCATCGCTCGGTGCTAAATACTACTCCCAAAATATGCATACATATAGCTCATATATACTTATGATATATCTGATGTCAAATCTGTTTGAAAAGCATAAGTACATATCTAATATCATGAAAGTTCATATCATAAGTCTTAAAGCTTAGTATAGCCATAATTCATTTTTTTTCTAAATTAATAACTTGAAGAATTTGGCATGCAATTTCATAAATACTTGAGATCATAATATCAATGCATGAAATTTTTCTTAAATCAAGACATGCATGCAAAATTTAACTAGGATTAGCCTTTAAATCATAAGGTAAATAATCAATTGCAAAACCTATGTAAATCATGAAATTAAACTTAGAATTTATTGAAGAATCGTGAGAAAATACTTAATAGAAAAGCCCATGAGAATTGGGTAAGAACTCTAACTTGAAATTCATAAATTCAATTTAGAAGAATTGGGGTTTTGGGCATAAAGGTGAAAGAATCCCCTTATTTAATACCCACATACCTTGATTGAAGCTAACCCAACTGAAATCGAAAAGAAGAGGAGGCTTGAACTTGGAACTTGGAGGAGTTCTTTTCCCAATTTGATAGATGAATGAGGGATAATGAGAGTCTTACGCTAAATAGGGTAGAAACCCTACTAAAAGTGGCCAAAACAACCTCACTTAGGAGTTAAAGGGTGGATAATTATAAAAATACTCCTAGGATTTAATTAAGAAAAACTGTAAAATTTCCCGGCCTCAGGTTCCACAGATGGATTCCATTGATCGTAGACTGAACCACGACTCGTGGTTCCTGAGCCAAAAGACAGGCTGCAGAACAGGTTCTACGAGTCAAGAAGGATGACTCGTAGAATGGACTATAGTCTGTAGACCTCAGTTGTAGTTTTTGGAAAATTAGCAGATCTCTGATTTAATTCTACAAGTTGAAAGTACGGTCCGTGGTTCAGACTACGGTCCGTAGAAGTCACTCGTGGTTTTAGAGGAAGCAGGCAACCCTCAGATCATGTTCCACGAGTCAATAATACGGTCCATAGAGTGAACTATGGTCTGTAGAATTGACTCGTAGTTCTCAGACCAGAGGTTGAACTGCAGAAGGCAAACCACGGCTCCATTCCATGACTCGTGGTTCAAACCACGGTCCGTGGTTTGGACCCGTAATTCCTGGAAACTTGAGATTTTTCAGAGATTTTAACTTAAACAGCTGAATCCAATTCTGAGGTGTTACACATAACAACCTAACGAATAGCCCAGGCATAGAACCACTGGTCCTAGCAAGTCATAAATGACTTGGGGCCGCTACATGCAAGCTCTAACAGTACGAAGAAGGCAAAAATGCGAGAATGACCGGAAGGGTCATTGCATTATTAATACAATGTTTTAATGGTTGTTATTAACACATTTATATTGATAATTTATTATTTAATGGTTATTATTAATTATTATTAATAATTATAATTTATATTAATATAAATTATTATTACATATTTAATGGTTATTAAACTAATAAAAAGCATTAACCTAAACTAATTAAAGTTCATAACCTAAACACCTAAACTAATAGCAAGCATTAACCTAAACTAAGATTTATAACCTAAACTAGATAGGTTCACAAACTAATAACAAGCATTTAACCTAAACTAATTAAGGTTCATAACTTAAACACCTAAATGAATAGCAAGCATTAACCTAAACTAAGATTCATAATATAAACTAAGGTTCAAAAACTAATAGCAAGCATTTAACCTAAAATAATTAAGGTTTATAACCTAAACACCTAAACTAGTAGCAAGCATTAACCTAAACTAAGATTCATAACCTAAACTAAGATTTACAAACTAATAGCAAATATTGACTTAAACTAATAAGGTTCATAACCTAAACACCTAAATTGAGGTTCACATATTAATTATATTTTTTACTAACATTCAAGGAAATCTAACCCTAACATTCAAGAAATTTAACTCTAACATTCAAGAAATTAACACTAACCTTCAAGAATTTCAAGAAAACTAAAAATATAATTCAACCCAAAATTAACAATATTCAATCATGTAATGACTTGTTCTATCGTAATGCTGAAATAAATCATAAGTACCCGGCAAGAAAAGTCCCTAAGGTGAGAATTAAAAATCTCATACTAGGGTTAGCTTAGATGAAAATATAGTATTTTGTGCCTTAGTATTTATTCGTGTTTCATATGATGTCGCATGGTAATTTGATGTCTATTTTTTGAAGCCAACTGTCGTAGGTTTTGTAGGAAATTTTGAGACGAGAATTGAAGTCATAAAACTCCGGATAATATAGTTGTCATGATGGGAATAAATCGTGGCACCTATAAAATAATGTGTGTTGTGAAATAAGGTCCTGAGAGAGAGAACACCATGTTTTGGAATTTGTCATTCATAGCAATGAAGGGCGCCTTGTCACAATGAGTTGATCCTCGTTGCGATAATCCATCATGATAAAGATTTGTCCATCATAACAAGAATATGGGACAGTATACCTGGGTGACCTGCAATTTTCTGAGTCATTCCTCTCATT
Organism: Jaltomata sinuosa; assembly: GCA_003996215.1. NCBI lineage: Eukaryota > Viridiplantae > Streptophyta > Magnoliopsida > Solanales > Solanaceae > Jaltomata > Jaltomata sinuosa. The sequence continues at coordinate 187,174 of QJPP01000767.1, read as the reverse complement.
ATTCTATTCCGTTATTGAGCTCCAAGAAGTGGGTTTTCTAAGAAAACTAGGGAAATCTTCATTCTTTGAGGCAAGTAATTCGTAGAATTCTTCATTTAATGATTAATAATCTTCCTTAGACCTTGGGGGAAGGAATAATAATGTATTTCATGCAATTAAGCCCTAGAAGCATGAACTTGGGAAAGAACCCTATAAATAGGTGTAAAATCACCTAGAATTGATCCTAGGATATATATTTTGATCTCCTAGCATGTTATTGATCGTATTTAACTTGTTAAAGTTAATGGGGAACCTTAGGTTTCATAAACGTGAGACCTTTAGGCATAAAAATGGCATGAAATTCATCAGAAACCTTTGGTTATTGATTCTCTGAAGGTAATTGGTCTAATTAATGATTAATTAACCCTTGGGAAATGCTAGAGACCTCATTTAATGAGATATCATGACCCAATTATCAGGCCGTACGAGCATCTACTCTAGATCACCTAGATAGGAGAACCCTTACCACACGATTTAAAACAAGTATGCGGAAGTAAATAAGAAATATGAAAATCGCCTTAAATAGAAATAATCTAGTCTCAAAAAACATTTGATATAATGAAATCTTTTAAATACAAATGAACCCCTCCCTAGGAACTATTCTAAATAGGTACAAGAGCTACTAAGAGAAGAGATAAAAATAAGACACAACTTCCACCATAGAAAGAGATTAGTAGAAGCTGCTAGAGATCACCGTCCTCTTCACCTAAGAAACATCAACTGGTCCTGCAACCAGACTATACCCAACAAGCCATAGCAAGAGTAGTATCAATACAAATAATACGTATTGGTAGGCATCATCGATCAACCCAAATCTGCCATATAACATTATGTAAATATCCAAAAGAAAGCATATAACTTGTAAGTCAAACAGCCAGGGTCCTTTACCAATGACTCTTACTACTCAGATATACTAACCGTGAATCTTATTCACTCTTCCCAAGCCTACACTGCACTCCATTAACCTGGTCCTATACTGACCCCTTATAAACCTTAGGCTCTCTAAGCCTACCCATCTTGCCAAACACTAGAGATACCTTCCCACCGTCAAACCCCTGACTAATTAGCTAGCTATCTCCATAAAATCCTTTCGTTCTCACTCAAGATCGTAAGACAGTACCCCTGACCCCCAGCCCTTAGCCGAATTAATAGACTACCCATAAGGCATCCCAGTCAACAACCTGACTCAACAACCCATTAACCATGTCCCAAGCCATAAGGTGATAGACCACATGCATTTGTGACAGATACTACAATAACCCAGACCATCCAAGGATCCCTAAGACATTATCTATAGTGCTCCATATGTAATTTTGGTTTACACAAGAAATCCATCTTAGCACTTAACACAGCAACCCGACCACTCACAGACCAACATATAATAATAACATCACAAAAATTAAGCCCAGTTCACTCATGGATCCAACACACATAATAACAACAAACATGTACCAGGAATGGTACCCGAGCCAAGCATAATAGACTTTGTACCAAGTATGGTACACGAGCCAATAGATGAATAACCCGTACCAGGGGTGGTACTTGAGCCAATTAATGAACAGTACCAGGTGTGGTACCTGAGTCAACTGAAGAATCACATATATCACAACAATCACAACCACAATGAATACAAACCACATTTGTACAACCAACAAGCATTTAAGGCAGGTTCATTGCATTAGATTGACAAATACGATATCATTTAGCATTCATTACCCTATTACCTAAACATGCATTGTACAAATAACACTAATGAAATAATTACATGTACACACAATGTAATTTAATAATACAATAACCATCACCTACCCCAACAATTATGGTTCATTATCCTAGCTCATGGTGGCCTATCCAAAGATAGATTCTTGGCTTATCCAACTAAGCATGTTAACTTATATAACTCAATCCATGACTAATCTAGTAATACACCCACATCTACAGGAAGTCTGTCCCCTAATACCACAAACTCAGTAGCCCCCCTTCATTATACCAACCTAGGGGAATCTGTTATGACCTAGCAACCCTTTTTTCAATAATCGTTACCAGTTTTGGGAACCCACCCATAATCCCCAAGGATTAACAACCATAATATAAACACCAACAATTAATTATAGGGTCAATATTACTTACAATAGTAAATTCCCACCCCAAATAGAAATATTTAATATGTTTTATCCATCCAAACTTTGTGCCCAATGTCCTAAGCATGCAATCTCCTATCAATCTACATGTGTCATGTATTTCAGCTTGAGTCTATTTTACTTAAGTAAACCTAGCCTACATGGATGCCAAGCAGCTGGTATAGAGGTTTGAACGCAAACTCGGCTCTACGTAGGTGAATCCTTATGGGAAGTTGATAAGTCGGTAATCTACCAACTTATTTAGCCTTTAATCATGAATTATTGCCATATTTTTATGAGATTTAGAGGTTCTTATAGACTTTATTGATATCAATGTAGGTAGTCTTGGTCAAAAGTAGAAAACAAAGAAATGGACCCAAAAGAGCTTGAAAAGAGTTGAAGTGTGAAGATGAGCAAAAGAGATGAAGAATCTACCGAGAGATGCAACCACCATATGATGCACATAAATTTTGGTATGGTTTACACCTCCCTTTGCATGGAGTTCAAAAGCAAAAGAAGATTCTGTTGAGAGGTGCGGTCGCTATGTGATGCGCACAATACCTAGTGTGGTCCGCACCTCCCTTTGCATAATACTCAAAGATCAAGCCATGTCACTGGTATGCTAGGATAGAGTTGTTCTACGCGTACAATTTGACGTGCAATCAAAAGTCATGCCACACGGCTCCCGAAGGGAATTTTTGTATATTTTTATGTGATGAATTGGGAACCTTATAAAACCTAATTTGGGTATTGTACTCAAGAGTCTTAGAAATTTTTTGAATAGTTTTTGCAAGTTTTCTCTCCTAAGGAAAGATAGAGGGTTTTACTCCATTCCCTTCATCTTAAACCTTGGATTTACCATTATTGTACTATTGAGCTTGGATATTGGTTATTAGCTCCATTAATGAAAAGGAGTTTAAATTACCCACTTGGTATAATCTCTATTTCCTTTAACATGAGTGGCTAATTTCCTTGTCTAGGGGTATGTGTATGATGAGTATTTGAATTTGGGTATGGGTTTTGTTTAATTGTGCTTATAATTGCTAAATTGATATGGGTCTAGTGAATTCTCCATGTTTTAACTCTAAAATTGATGGTTGCAAACATTGATTGAAATTACTTGATTGTGTTCTTGCGTGAGAAAGACGTTCATAATTTTGGATAAAAATTCACTAATTTCCATTTAGGTTGAGGCTAAAAATAGCTCAATTTGCCAAAAAACACCCATTTAAAAGTCTAAGCTAGAGATAGTCTGACTTCTCCAAACTTGTATTGGTTGGTTAATGTTGAAACTATAGTGCTTGAACAAAACCATTGGAAATATGTTTGTTAGATCGAAAGATTAACATTCATAACTAAAACCAATGCTACCCATATCATTTATTATGAATTTGTATAATTGAAAATGTACCCTATCCCATGTTTAAGTCCCATCGAAAACATACCCCTACTTATCCTCTCTCTTGATATCAACCTACATTTATTTTATTGCTTTGCTTGAATTGCGATTCTGAAAGATTCCCAATTCCCCGATTTCTCCCTTATTACTTTTATTATTGTTTGAACGAATACTCTATTGGTGATTGATATAAAACAATATTATATGCAACTCTACCATTTATCTGTGGGATTGACCTCGACTATATAGGGAATATAAATTTTGTTTTGCTCTAGCGATCGCTATCACCTCCATATGTTTGAGGCAAACTTTGTACTTTGAGGCTTTCCATTGGTATTATTTTGTCCACTCCCACTTCTTACCTTCTCAGAATGACAAAACGGTCATCCAGGATGGGGCCATTTTGGTAGCCTCAATTATGGCAGGGGAGCACATCAACTTTGGGGAGATCGCAACTGTGGTGATAAAGACGAAGAATCGTAGTGGTGGTGATGCATTCACCTACCCTAAGCTCATTAGTAAGCTATGTGAAAACACTGGAATTCTCTATTTCAGCTATGACACTTCTATCCCTGCCACTGGCATGTTGGACCTTGATAAGAAAACTAATATGGATTCTCTTAGGTTCAAGAAGCGTAGGATGGAGCCCTCGGAGGAGGTTGAGGTTGATGAGTCTGGCACTAAAGCAAATGTTTCCTCTCTTTTTTAGGCAGCCTCAGAAGCACCGACTCCAGTAATTACTGCACCTAGAGGGCTAGTGACCAAAATTAGCCTCTAAGATATGGTTGACAACACCTATAATCACGATAGGAAGTTGACCAACTTAGCTAATAGGATACCCAGTTTAATTGATAAAGCTATCAAGAGGGCCATTAAAGGAGTAGTGGAGAGCATGAACAAACTATGCCAGATAGCCTAGACCATTGAGGGGGCTGTGAAAGAGATCCAGAAGGATGTTGATAAGGCAAAAAGGAAGGCTTCGATAGATGATGAAGATTTGAGTAACATGCCTCTGCCACAATGCACCATCAGTGTGTTTGATGACTTGTTTGCTGCTTATAATGATGATGATGTGGTGTTGCCTAATGATGAGGACCCTATATTCCAAGAATCTCTCTGGAAGTCGACATTCACTTTGCAATCCAAAAAGGGTAGGGCATGCACTAGTGCAGAGGCAACAAATAATGATGAGGCGTAGTCCTCCCAGGGAGTTGTTGCACCCTTTCCTTACTTCTTTGAGCTTAGAGCATTAAGGGAAATTCTTATTTTCTTAGAAGAGATGGTGCTTATTTTCTTGGTTGGTTTCCCGTGTTGGGCTTTGAAATATTTTTGGTTGCCCTTGTCGGGCCTTTGACATGTTTATTTCCTTGTTAGACAATTTATTTGGCCCTTATCGGGCATGTTTGTTTTAGATGGTTGTGATATTTCCCTTGCATAGCCTTTTCTTATGTTATTTTGATTATTAAATTATGCCCTCCCCGGGACTGATGTTTGTATATTTTGATTGTGTTGTCGGGTTGGTCTTACATGATTCCATTATTTTACTGCCCGTGCCTTGCAAATGCGCTAGTGCCTACACCGAGGCTTGTTTTCAAATGATTTATGAGCGCTTAAATTTGTATTCTCCTTGTTAATAGTATATTAGAAATAAACTTCAAGAGTTTTCTTAATACCACAGTTCTTTTCCAAGGAGCAAATATTTTCTTTACTTTTCTTTTTCTTTTTCTTTTATTTTTTTTTGTCAAACCAGGTTGGTGTTTTCCTATGATAGATTGAGAGGCAATTTTTTAAGAGAAGATGCCAAGTTTTAGTTTTAAATCAAGTCCATGCTTTGTTTGCCTAGAAATGGACCCACTGGAAAAAAAACTCTTGGCAAGAAGTTTTTGAAAATCGAAGGAAATAGGGAAAACAAATTTTGAGAAAAGTATTCTCTTGTCATAACTTGTGCACTCTCGATTTGTCTTGATCGATTCAAAAATGAGTGTGTAATGAACTCAGATTAGCTTGTCAAAAGTTATTTGTTTTAATTGATTTTGAGACTAATGTTGAAAAGTCTTGTGATGTGATACCTTGTGTGGCGAGGCTATCCTTTGATTCTTATGTATGTGTGTCATCTAGAACTTTCCCCGAATGTGATTCAAGGCAAAATCCTAGATGTGACCAAGCTTGGAAGATGATCTTAGGCTCTTTTTTAATAGCCACTTCACCCAAATGACTTCCCTTGACATTGATCCTAGTGAACCCTTTTGAGCTTGTGACCTATTCCTTAGCACCTTTTAACACCTTGATCCTTTTTGGAACCTCTATTCTTGCACCCATCCTCCCTAGTGGCTCGAAAGTGAAACATAGGCTAAAACCTATGTTTGGAGGAGAAAAAGAAATGATAAGATAGGAAAAAGCCTAAGTTTGGGGGTGTATGTACTCAATATGGAGACGAAAAGGAATGCACTTCTAGTGCAAGGTAGCACCTTATGTTTGGATTGAAAAATTGCGCCCAATCCAATGCAATGAGTAAATTGAAAAGAAAATAATTAGTGCTACCAACTGAAGGTGATACAAGGGGGTTGAATGATCAAATTGAAGGGAAAAGTTTGGGTTGTGTGAGGGAGAAATAAGGTGAAGTCAAAAGTTTAAAAATGTGAGTGGTGTTCAAAATGGTAACAAAGAGTGTTAGGGAGGTTTAGTCACTTGAGCCAAATGCAATCCTCACCTTAACCCTAGCCAACATCATAACCCGCAAGTTCATAGTTATTCTGATCTTGGTAACTCTACATTAGTTGCGAATTACAAGAAGGGCAAGCCTATGGTTCGCTATGTGTGCACTTGAACTTCTTTGAGAGAGTGAGAGTCTTTTGGTTCTCTTATAATCCTTTATATTGTTTATTGCATGATTGTGAGTAGGATTCTCTCTTGTGGTGAGTGACATCATGCACTCAAATTGAAACATCAAGTCTCTATTTCAATTGAGAGGAATGAATGAGACAAGTTATGTGGCGAATCTCGAGGCAAACCTTGATGGTCCATGCCAATGCTTGAGAAGCTTGATCTTTTTTAATGGTAATTCCCCTATTTTTGAATGAGAAATGAAGTCCTTATAATGATTGTTTTGATATGATCAATTGCCTTGAGAATGAGGTGGTCCAAATTGAGATAAGCATTGTAGTTGAGTCTTTTTATTTGTTATTTTTCTCAGTTTTTAGAGTATAGTTATTTTGAGTGCAACCCATGTGTTTTGGAGCATAATTCTTTCCTTACTTTGTGAGTATCTTGCTTGAGGACAAGCAATAGTTCAAGTTTAGGGGTTTGATAAGTCGGTAATCTACAAACTTATCGAGCCTTTAATCATGAATTATTGCCATGTTTTGATGAGATTTAGAGGTTCTTATGGCCTTTATTGATATGAATGCATGTATTCTTGGTCAAAAGTAGAAACCAAGGAAATAAACCCAAAAGAGCTTGAAAAGAGTTAAAGTGTGAAGATGAGAAAAATAGATAAAGAATCTAAGGAGAGGTGCAGCCGACGTGCGATGCTCACAACCCTTGGTGCATTCCGCACCTCCCTTCACATGGAGTTTAAAAGAAAAATAATGTTAAGAGGTGAAGCTGCCATGAGACGCGCACCATTCCTGGTGCGGTCTGAACCTCCCTTCACAAAACACTTAAAGATCAAGCCATGTCACTGGTCTGCTGGGACAGAGTTGTGCAATGCGCACAATAAAGCGTGTGATCACACGTCGTGTCGCACGACTCCCAAAGGGCATTTTTGTCCATTTTATGTAACAATTTGGGAACCTTCTAAAACCCAATTTGGGTATTGTACTCAGGAGTCTTAGATAGTTTTTGAATAGTTTTAGCAAGTTTTCTCTCTCAAGGAAAGATAGAGGGTTTTACTCTTTTCCCTTCATCTTCAACCTTGGATTCACCATTATTGTACTATTGAGCTTAGATATTAGTTATTAGCTCCTTTAATGAAAAGGAATTTAAATTACCCACTTGGTATAATCTCTATTTTCTTTAACATGAGTGGCTAATTTTCTTGTCTAGGAGTATGAGTATGATGGGTATTTGAATTTGGATATGGATTTTATTTAATTGTCCTTATAATTTCTAAATTGATATGGGTCTAGTGAATTCTCCATGTTTTAACTCTAAAATTGATGGTTGCAAACATTGATTGAAATTACTTGATTGTGTTCTTGCTTGAGAAAGAGGTTCATAATTTCGGATGGGAATTCAATAGTGGGTACTTGGGATTTCCATTTAGGTTGGGGCTAGAAATAGCTAAATTCACTGGAAAACACCCATTTAAGAGTTTAAGATATAGATAGTGTGACTTCCCCAAGATTGTATCGGTTGGTTAATGTTGAAACCGTGGTGCTTGAACAAAGACCAGTAGAAATATATTTGTTAGATCAAAATATTAACATTCATAACTAAAACCAATGCTACCCATATCGTTTATTAAGAATTTGTATAATTGAACAAGTACCTTATCCCATGTTTAAGTCCCATCGAAAATATACCCTTGATCGTCCTCTCTCTTGATACAAACCTGCATTTATTTTATTGCTTTGCTTGAATTGTGATTGTGATAGATTTCCAATTCCCTGATTTTCTTCTTTTTACTTTCATTGTTGTTTGAATGAATACTCTATTGGTGATTGATATACGACAATCTTATAGACGACTCTGCCATTTTTCTGTGGAATCGACCCCGACTCCTGTCGGGAATATAAATTTTGTTTTGATCTTACAATTTCTATCACCTACATATGGAGAGTGTTCCTTGAGCATTATCAGAAGTAGGCATGGAATCCATTGGTTTTACCCCATCCGAAAAGAAATCCTTCCACTTCATCACTCTTAATCTTTGAAGCAGCCTAGGATAGTTTTTGGAGCAACCCTAGTCTTTTTGTAACTTAAGAGGAGAAGTGCAAATATATAATTTTCATTTTGGTTACTGGTTCCATCAGCCTGCTATAGCAGCCTGCCAGTCATAATAGTGATGACGCTACAGGAAAATTCCCATGATAGCAGGATGACGTCAACCCGAGAAAAAATTTAAATTCTGAATTTTTTTGTCATGTCACCCTAAATTAATTTGAGAGCATATTTTAATAGTCCCTATAACCGACAATGAGGTGCCCTTTTTTAATAATAACTAAATAGGTCGTTACCCGAGTATAACGTATGGGTTAGATTAACAAGGCCTAAAATGATGAATAGATTATTAATTGCTCTTATCATGTTATTATTTATAGACCTTGAGCACTTTGAGGTGTTGAGAAAAGGCAATACCATGGTGATTTATCTTGTGGGTGTTATCACTCAAGGTAGGTTATGATTGAATTGGAGTTAAGACTCACCTTATTACATGTTTGTAGTGAAATTATGTAACTCATGATTAGTCTTCGGACATGGTTGTATTATATGTGTTTTCCGTATTGTTCTTGTCTGAATAGGCTAAATGAACATGGAGTGATAAGTGAGCTGAAATATCTAAGTATGAATAATATCTTGGGCATTGAGTACATTCATAAAAAATAGGTTTGAGAGCCTAGAAATATAGATATTATTGTTGATACAGTCGATGTGGATCGGATACCATACTGGTATGGTACATGAACACCTAGGGTCCCCTGTAGGTCATGGCTAGTGGGCCAAAATTAAGTCTCATAGCATATATGTACACTCTTTTACTTGTTTGTATTATTGTATTGTCTTCTATAGTGAACTGAGGAGAGACTAGAGATGCAGGCAAGGTGAAGGAAGGTTGATGGACATAGTGATGTGATATAAATGTTGAGATGACTATTTCTTTCCTCTCTCATGATGATATTCTGTGAACTACGATCTTGAGATTATTATTGTTGAATTGACTTGAAGGAACTATCTGTTAACAGATTATATTCTAAGCGTTGAAGTCCTTTTATTTGTTATATGTCTTGTTGATTTCATGTTATATTATTTGGTTGGCCTATGATACCTACAAGTAGATAGTGTGTTATACTGATACTACCTTGTGCTCTTCTTTTGTTGAGTGCAGATTATGTTCCAAAGGCTGAGACGTAACCTTAGTTAGAGTAGAGAGATATACTACAAATACAACGGCGAGCACTACTTCTCAGGCTGCCGTGGATCCTCCATGAGTTGTTTTCCTTCTTCTGGATAATAGAACTCTTATTTTACTACTTTTAGATCTTGTTGGATATCTTATACAATTTTGGCTTTAAGGTTCTGGACGATGACTTTCAGTTTCTGGGGATATGTATTAGTCGATGACTTCTGCACGATTTTCTCACATACATTGAATAATTTTTTTATTTGATAATTCAGACTGGTTTTATTATTTACTTTTCAAAAATTAGTTAAGTGTTCGACTAAGGTTTGGATTATTTGGTTCTCCCACCAGGGGTTAGTGTGGGTGCCAATCACGACTTATTTAGGTGATGAAAAAGTTTATATTAGAGCCTCGAGTTTGTTGATATTATCGTACCAGAATAAGTTTTGTAGAATTTTTCAAAATGGTACGGAGACATCTGTACTTCTATGTAGAAGGCTATATAACTTTAGAAAACCTCAAATATTTTCATTCCTCATGCTATTACTTGATTCCAATTGGTATCTGGCGATACAAATTGGTATCTAACCTTTCACTCTTATTCTAGTAGATGGTGAGAACACATTTGGTAGAGACTAGAACAACATCACCTTAGCTAGTTGTTGAGTCTACAGTTTGTTGTAGGGGCAGAGTGAGAGGTAGATCCAGAGGAAAGTAAGAAGGTGCACCCGACAGGGGTAGAGCTCAAGCTCCGGCTCTAGCTCATGAATAATTAGTAACTTCTCGTCCATAAGAGAATAATCCAGAAATTATGGTTGGAGGAGAGGTTTAGTTGAGCATAATGAGGCAGCAGAACCAGTCCAGGGGATAGGCGCACCACCAATTCAGGAAGGTGTAGTGCAAGTCCCATTGTCATCTGAGGTAATCCAGCATGTTTTGATCTTTCTTAGTGGTTTGGCAGGGGATGGAGCTACTCTTGCAGTTCCTGTTGTTCCTCTTCCAGTGACCCAGTCAGCTACAAATGTGACTCCATTACTTGACGCAGCTTCTGAAATAGGTATATTTCCAAGACAAATGATAGTCCTTGTGGTGACTGGTGGTGAACACGATATCTTCTACAATTTTTTTAAAACGAGGCTTCTTATATTTCATGGGTTGGAATCCGAGGTTGCCTATGAGTTCATCATAAATTTCCATGAACGGCTACATAGGATGGGCATTATTGAGAAGCACGGTGTGGATTTTTTCTCATTTTAGTTTCAAGGGGATGCCAAGATATGGTGGAGGGAATTCATGGAGTGCAAGCCTACTAGACCACTCCCTGTGACTCGGTATCATTTCTATCAAGTCTTTCTGGAGAGGTGTGTTCCTCAGACTTTGAGGGACAGGAAGAAGGATGAGTTTGAAAATATTGAGCAAGGTAGATCTTCTGTGGCTGCTTGTGAGACCTGCTCTCATACCTTGGCTCGTTACTCTTCTCAACTGATTACTATAGAGTAAGAACAAATTTTCCATTTTGTGAAGGGTCTGAATAAAGGACTTCAGATCTATGCTTTATAGGTAGAATCTTCGAGTAAGTCTTTTCAGGAAGTTGAGTTTGTCAAGAATATTGAAGGGGTAAAGCAGGAGAGTTAGGAAAGGATGGCTTCAAATAAAAATTGGTCTGGAGGTAGTTACAGTGGTCAATTTTTGAAGGGTAAAGGTTCACGGGGATATCCTGTAAACCCCATTCGCTCAGTGGTGCCGACTTCTAATGGGGTTCCATCAAGGACCAGCTAACCTTCATCAGACTTCAGTGGATATCTTACTTTGTCAACTCTAGCGCAGTCACCTAAATTTAGCCATGGATGCTTTGAGTATAGTGAGGTTGGTCACTTGCGGAGAAATTGTCCTCATCTTTGATAGGTAGCTCAGCAGCAGGTTCTTGGAGCTCTGGGTCAAACTAGTAGAGGTAATGGTTATGATATAGATTATCTGTAGGGTAAGCGGGGTGGTTACACTATAGGTAGAGGTGGGACTCAGCCCAACCGTAGCGGTGGCAGATGAGGTGATCTGCTAAACAAGGGAAGTGCACACCGGTGGTAAGGATCACTTTTATTCTTTCCCAGGTAGACTAGAGGCAGAGGCTTCAGACGCGGTGATCATATGTATTATTCTTGTCTGTGTTTGCATGGATTAAGTTTTGTTTGACACTTGGTCTACTTTTTCTTATATGTCTGTTGGACAGAGAGTTTTGATATGATATGTAAATCCCTTGATTTTCCAATAACTGTGTCTACTCTAGTGGGGGATTCTGTGATTGTGGATATGGTCTTCCAAGCTTTCCCAGTTATATTTGTTGGGAGGGTGACCTGAGCTAATTTTGTGATTTTTGACATGGTGGATTTTGACATCATCTTGGGGATGAGTTGGTTGTTTCCCCACCATGCCATTCTGGACAGTCATGCTAAGACAATGGCTATGGCTATGCCTGGGTTGGATAGGTTAGAGTTGTAGGGTAACTATATCCCTGCTCCAACGAAGTTTGTATCCTTTATTTGTAAGTCTAATTGGGAGGGAATGTTTAGCCTTCCTAGCTCATCTTTGGGACACTAGTTCAGAGGTCCAATATATTGAGTCAGTTCTGGTAGTGTGTGAGTTCCAGAGGGTGTTTCCTATAGATCTGCCTAGCATGCCACCTGATCAAGACATTGAATTTTGCATTAACTTAGAGTTGAACACACGTCCTATCTCTATTCATCCCTATAGGATGGCACCGGCTAAATTGAGAGAGCATAAGGATCAATTGCAAGAGTTGTTGAGTAAAGGTTTCATCTGTTCGAGTGCCTCCCCATGGGCTACTCCAGTCTTATTTGCACATGTGCATAGACTATAGGAAGCTGAATAAGGTTACTATTCATAACTAGTACCCTCTCCCTCACATTAATGATTTTTTCAACCAGTTATAAGGAGATTCTATACTGTAAGATTTATTTGAGGTTTGGGTACAATCAACTGAAGGTTGGCCTTCTGATATTCCTAAGACCACGTTCCAGACTCGGTACAAGCACTATGAGTTTCTAGTAATGTCTTTCGAGATGACTAACACCCCAGCTACTTTCATAGGCTTGATGAATGGAATATTCAAGCCCTATCTTGATTTTTTATCAATCTTCATTAATAATATTTTGGTATATTCTAAGTGATGAGGAGCATGAGAATCACCTTAGAATTGTGTTGGGATTGTTGAAAGAGAAGGAATAGTATGTGAAATTCTGTGTCTTTCTTGGGGCATGTGGTTTCAAAGGAAGGGGTGATGGCAGACCCACAGAAAATAGAAGAGGTTATGAACTGGTCTAGACCTACTTCGGTGATGGAAGTCCATATTTTCATAGGATTATCTAGCTACTATCGCTGATTCATTAAGAATTTTGCATCCATTGCTACTCACCTGACTCGCTTAACCTAGAAGGATGTGCCACTTGTTTTTTCAGAAGAGTGTGAGGAAAGCTTCCAAAAGCTAAAGACTTGTTGACCACAACTCCTATCCTTGCCTTGTCGATTGAAGATAAAGACTTTATTGTTTATTGTGATGCCTCATGGTCTAGTTTTGGTGATGTGTTAATGCATGAACCAAATTTAATTGCTTATGCTTCAAGGCAACTCAAGGTGCATGATAAAAACTACCCTACGCATGTCTTGGAGTTAGCCGCAGTGGTATTTTCCCTCATGATTTGGAGGCATTATTTGTGTGAGATCTGATGTGAAGTGTTCACAGAACACCATAGCTTGCAATATTTCTTCACTCATAATGACTTGAACTTTAGGCAATGGAGGTTGATGAATTTACTTAAAGATTACGACATCACCATCTTATACCATCCGAATAAAACTAATAATGTAGCTGATGCTCTAAGTAGGGCAACTGAGAGTATTTGTAGCTTGGCCTACCTGAGGTTGCTAGGAGACCATTGGCTAGGGATATTCAGGATTTGGCTAACAGCTTCATAAGGTTGGAAGTTTCTGAAAGGGGTGTCTTACTAGAACGTGTAGATGCAAAGTCCTCTTTTCTCAGGAAAATAAAAGGTAAGCAGTTTAATGATGTGAAATTGAGTAGAATTCATGACAATGTGTTGCGAGGTGAGGCCAAGGAGTCCATCATCAATGATGAAGTTGTTCTGCATGTTAAAGGGCGAGTTTGTATGCCTTGTATTGATGAATTTATTTCCACCATTTTAGCAAAGGCTCACAGTTCAAAGTATTCCATATATCCTGGTGTGACCAAAATATATGAGACTTGAAAAAACACTATTAGTGGGGACGAATAAAGAAAGATATAGTAGATTTTGAGGCTAAGTGCCAAAATTGCCAGCAGGTAAAATACGAATATCAGAAGCCTGGTGGTACACTTCAAAGAATGCCCATTCCTGAATAAAAGTTGGAAAGGATAGATATGGATTTTGTGTTTGGCCTTCCCAAGACTTTGGGAAAGTATGATTTGATATGGGTCATTGTTGACAGGTTGACAAAGTCTGCACACTTTATTCCGGTGCAGGTGACTTATAATACAACCAAGTTGGCCAAGATCTATCTGAATGAGGTTATCCAATTGCATTGGGTGCCTATCTCCACTATTCTGATAGGGGCACCCAATTCACCTTCAATATTTGGCAGAAATTACACGAAGAGTTGGGGACAAGGTTTGACCTGAGTACAACCTTTGACCCTCAGACGAATGGGCAGTCTGAGCGCATATTTCAGGTATTGGAGGACATTCTTCGTGCATGTATGATGAACTTTGGGGGTTATTGAGATCAGTATTTGGTGCTGGCTGAGTTTGCATATAACAATAGTTATCACTCAAGTATAGATATGGCCTTATTTAAAGCCTTGTATAGGAGGAGATATAGATCTCCCATTAGGTGGTTTTATTCATTTGAAGTGAACCATTTGGGTACGGGCCTGGTAAAAGACACTATGGAAATGGTGAAGTTCATCCAAGGAAAGATTTTGGTGGCTCAAAGCTGGAAAAAGGAATATACTAACAGGAAAGTTAGAGATATGAACTTTATGGAAGATGAGCAAGCTTTACTCAAAGTTTCACCCATGAAAGGTGTTATGCGGTTTAGGAAGCATGAAAAGTTAAGTCCAAGGTATATTTGACCCTTCGAGATTCTTCAAAAGGTGGGGCTAGTGGATTACAAGTTCGTCTTGCCACCTAGTGTATCAAGAATTCATCCTGTATTCTATGTTTTGATACTTAAGAAGTACCACAAAGATGGGAATTATATTATTCACTGAGTTTCGGTCCTATTAGATAAAAACTTCTCTTACGAAGAGGAGGCTGTTGCTATTCTTGATCGAGCTATTTGAAAGTTGGGAACCAAGGAAATCACATATGTGAAGGTCCAGTGGGAGAACTGTCCTATTGAGGAGGCCACTTGGGAAACTAAGGCCGACATGCAGGACAAGTATCCTCAATTGTTCACCGATTAAGGTAATCCTCATTTCCCCTTGTTTTTTTCTTATTGTTATTCGGGGATGAACGATTACTTAATTAGTATCTAATGTAATGACCTGTTTCCTCGTTATATTGAAATAAGTCATAAGTACCGGGCTAGAAAAGTCCTAAGGTGAGAATTAAAAATCTCAGGCTAGGGTGAGCTTAGATAAAAAATATAGTGTTTTGTGCCTTAGAGTTGATTCTTATTTTGTATGATGTCAGATGGTAGTTTAGTTTCTATTTCTGGTTAACCAACTTTCGTAGGGTTCTGCAGGAAGTTTCGGGATGAGAATCGGAGTCATAGAACTACAGATATGATAGTTACCATGATAGGAATAAGTAATGGGGTCTATAAAATAATGTTGTTGTAAAATAAGGGCTTGGGAGAGAGAACACCGTGTTCTGGAATTTGTCATTAAAAGCAATGAAATAGGCATCATTGTGATGACCCGTCGTAGCGAAGAGTTGTCCTTCACAATAAGAAAATGGGACAAAATACTTTGGCAACCTACAATTTTTCGAGTCATTCCTCTCATTATTCTATTCAGTTTTAGAGCTCCAAGAAGCGAGTTTTCCAAGAAAACTAGGGCAATCTTTATTGTTTGATGTAAGTAATTGTCACGACCCGATTTCTCAAGTCATGATGGAACCTACAATCCCCAGTAGGCGAATCAATTCTCGTAGCCCGGAACGATTAGTAATGGGCTACTGCCTAACCAAAACGCACTAGCAAGCAGAAATAAGCGAAAGCAAAACTCGAATATAAATACATAAAGGAAACTACACCAACCCCAAGACTTGGTATCGATAGTACAGAAGCTTCTAATAGAATACAAGTGCTAGAAGTAACAAAATACAACATAAATTGCCTCTGAAAGTACAAGGAGCAACAGTACAATAGATGAGATGTAGACAAGCCCCAACCGTCAGGCGCTCACCCTAGTCTCAAAGATCCAAAAGCTGCACGAGTCTCCAACGTGATCAACAGCAAAAGCTCAGCTAATATCTGCACAAAAAAGTGCAGAAGTGTAGTATGAGCACCAAAACCACGGGTACTCAGTAGGTATCATAGGCCGACTGAGTGCATATAAGATATAAAAGCAGTAAGTAACAGATAGCAAGAAAGCAGTCACTGAGGCAATAAGCAAGGCACAAGGAGCTAGCACAGATCATCCATAACCAAGAGCTTCAAGTAACACATGCTAGAACAGAGATATAATCACACAGAATCACTGGTGAAGGAAAGAAGAACGCACCTGGAGTCCTTGTACAACAATATATGTAAGTAGAGAGAGAGTTGAGAAAATGGCGGTATACCGGTAACCTCAAGTGGAAGGAAAAGACGGAGATCAGTCTAACATACTCAAAATGGAATCAACCAGTATAAGGAAATCATAACACCAATCTAATCATATGATAGCATAACCAGGGAATCACCTCACAAATACAACCCTAGGATGAAATAACAAGGCCACAATAACCGAGAGATACCACTCAGCTTCCCACAAGAATAGAACTAGAGTCTCACACTCTACTTAGAAGGCTACACAAAAGTGCCTCAATAATAAAAAATCCCACAACCAAAGCCTCAATAGGCTAGCCATCACTAATCTTTCAAGAACCGGGTGCCAAGACAAGCTCTAAGTAAAAACTAGAGTAAATATAGTCTACCTACAGTCCCAACGACCGCCCATACAACCGAGGAACACAATCAAGTGAAAACAAACCCTCCGGCATCCCATACTA
The DNA here is from genome assembly GCA_003996215.1 of Jaltomata sinuosa. Lineage (NCBI taxonomy): Eukaryota > Viridiplantae > Streptophyta > Magnoliopsida > Solanales > Solanaceae > Jaltomata > Jaltomata sinuosa. The sequence goes on along the minus strand of QJPP01000767.1, from coordinate 170,327 downwards.
TCGGAGCGTACACTGAACACACTACAAATTAGGGTGTAATCCAATGCATGATATGATATGATGTGAAATAAAACCTCTGTATGTACCTCCTCCGGTGCCAATCAGGCCCAGCAGGCAGGTTCCATGGAAGGACTCATCTTGTATACCTCTACTCCATTGTATACCCTTCCCTCCGGCGCACGCAGCCCGAAGCCCCAGGCCCGGAGCGTCAAGGTCCATGGAGGTCCCTGACCCCATACTAAAACTCAGTATCAAGACATGTCATCCGGAAGCAAGTCCGGGATCAAGATAGAGACCCAGTCTCAAGTATACATGCCCAGACCCCGTCCAGGACTAAAATAGTAGAAAATGCCTCAAAAACCCCTCCAAGGGTGCCTGGGCATAACTGGGTCTAAAACTGTAGTAAATCAAGTCTAGTGCTCCGCCCCGCAGAGACTAGTATCTGTAATAAAATCAAGTCTGGTGCTCTGCCCCGCAGAGACTAGTATCAGTAATAAAATCAAGTCTGGTGCTCTGCCCTGCAGAGACTAGTATCAATAATAAAATCAAGTCTGGTGCTCTGCCCCGCAGAGACTAGTACCAGTAATAAAATCAGTGCGAAAACATCCAAAAATCCCCTTTTCTATCAACAACAGTAATAAAAACGGCCCCCCAGGGCCATGCAAATTTAGAAAAACTGTCGGTAGTGGCTCACAGTCAAAACTGTAGTAAAACATGCAGGGGAAAACCTTTTTCATGGATAATATGCTCGCACACAAATATAAAAGTATCCCAACGGCTCACAATAATTCCTATCAGCCCTGCACAGGCCCAATAGCTACTCAGTAGACATAACCAGCCTAAAAGGATAATCTCTATGTCCGGGACTCACAGACATTCCCAAATAGCCCACCATCTATGTTCTAGAGTCAATACAAGGCCACACTGGACCACAAAGGTAATATACATTACTACGCGAATACTACAAACAACGTATGAAATAGACGGATGAAAGGCGGACAAGGTCTGGGGTACTAAACAATAACAACCCATCTAAGGATGCTAATTAATGCAGTTATAGCCTATATATGCAGAGTCTAGATAGGGGAAAACCATAACCTACCTGTCATCTGATGACTAGCTGCGGGAACGACATCGTACAGACTCGAACAACTCCAGGAAGCTCTGAATCACACAAAACAAATACTTTCAACTGAAGTCCCAAAGGCGTCTCTATGAAGCCTGACCAACCAAGGTAATGGAACAATTGCTAGAATCGACAAGGCTGCAAGAACGAGCCATAGCCAATTGATAAGGTGTTAATGTCACACTCGCGACCAGCCAACTCCAAAGCATAAAAATGAGGCCAATAACAATAACAAATGGCAGCTAAATCCAACAACAATACGTTAACCACATCTCCAAGGAGCGACGAGCTCCCGAGGCACTATTTCAAGGCATACTTCACGTTTGTCCAATCCAATCACTATCGTATGTGATCCCAAAAAGAATCGCACAATTTGCCAATTCCTCCAGCACCTTACCATAACCAGAACACCACAACAATAACCAAACATAACAAGATAAAAGGGCTGTCCAAAGCCACAAATCCAAAATACCACTTCGGGGCTCAGAAATCCATAAAACAATACTAGAACATATAATAATGAAGGAGGGTCGTAGGGGAGAGATTTCCTTGACAAAAATAGTCAATATCCCAAGATTAACAACCTGCCTCCTTGCAAGAACAACAAACAGATCCAAAATCAACAAGAAACTACTACAAGATATCGGCAACAACAACTTTTCATAATTAGAAGCTTAAAATCTTGATCCAACAAATAGATAAGTATACGGGATCCATACCTCACCAAAATAACTCCATAGCTACTTCCAAATACTCAGAAAACACCTGTTGGATTGCTGCATCAACACCCACGAAGACACACCATGAAATCGACGGAAAAAACTATACCAAAATGACGAGCTCGCGACGTAGAGCAACTTCCGTTAAACTTCCAAATTGAAAGGATCAAAGTCCATGGATTATTTATGGACTCTCCCTCTGATTTTATAAGAATTTTGGGTGAAAAATATGGGTTAAAACGAAGGAGAAATCAGCTTTTATAAGCTGAACCGACTTAGGACGTAGGCCCTACCTTGACGTGTCTGCTTGTGCAGTCTTACGAAAATGTGAATATCTCTCTATTCTGAAGTCATATGGATGAACGGTTTAGTGCGTTGGAAACTAGACTCATAGAAATTTGATTTGGTATATTGGGGGCCCATAACTCTTTATAGATAGGGAGAAACACCCCAAGACATTTAACCCAAATTTGAAGAGAATTCCTTAAAGGAATTTACAATAACTTTTTCCGACTTTTGTTTCGCAACTTGCTTGACTTCAAAACTTATCATACGACCATTTTGCCATTACAATACCTCATAACACATCCTTCTTAGTATATTAGACACTATTACTCTTACCCAAAAGGCACGGGTTACTATAAACCTTCCAAACGGGTGAGGTGTTACACGAGGCATTTCTTTAACTCAAACTTTCGAGTAAAGAATTCCTTTGACCTAGAACCCTGGTTTGATTCTTTGATATTACCAAGAATGTTGTCGGAAGTCAAAAATTTCCAAAGTTGAAAGCTCTAAAATGAGGAACGACCATAAAGACCAAACAAATGGCCCGGGCACCGAACTACCAGTCCCGATAAGCCATAAATGACTTGGGCCGCTACAAATAAGCTCTAATGGTACAAGAAAGGCGAAAATGTGTAAATGACCGGAAGGGTCATTACATCATCCACTACTAAAAACACTTTCGTCCCCGAAAGTCAGGAAGGAAGAAAATACCAGAGATTTAAGAATAGAGGATACAACGCCCGCACTACTCTCTCAGACAACCCGGGTAACCTCCGCAACCGGACGACACCCAATATAACAGAACCAAAGAAAGCAACCAAGCCTTAATTTCTTACTAGCCAAGCTAGATTTCAACCTCCAAAGATCTGCCAACCCAAACTGAACCTCGAGAATCTTAACCAAAAAGCACCTACACAACACCAAAACCAGAGCACCAAGTTTATCAACACACAAAACTCGAATCCTTAAAACCATACCAAGTTTACCAGAAAATCCATTAACCCAAAACTCTAACTCATGAACCCGCTGTTTCGCAAATGACCTTTTTTTTTATTCTTAACTGAATCCTTTAGCACCACAAAAAGGAATCTGCATACAAGCTGAACACTCAAGCCACCCTCGAAGAATCAACTGACACACCAGAGATACATAGTTCCTACTTATACTTTACCACGAACGAAGTCACCCATTGTACAAATGCGTTTTAAGCCAAGATATAGGCTACTAGCCTTTGCCATCCAAGATAACAACCCGTAGCATATCATTGAAACTAAAGTTACCTGCCTTGACTGACCACCAACCAATGAACAAACATTTTTTCTAACATCAAATTCGCTAACTGAACCGTGCCAGGCCTGAATCAGCTGAAAGTGAATGAACCAGGGCAATCTTCCCAAAAGACCCAAACCAAAACCATGATCTTGCAAGAAGTGTGGTAAGCCTACCACGAAGTCTGTAACCATGAGCCAAGCTCCCAACTCTAGAAAACACTACTGCTACTCCGAACACTCGAACACCATTTGAATGTGAAATTGCCTTACGAATCTCACCTCAGGAAGAAGTCCACTATGCCACAAATATCAAGTCCAAACACCCCGAAGGCAAAGGAAAAAGGTGCCTGGGGTTCAAAGTTACCATCTAGCCATAGAAATTTTTGCATATACTTTCAACTTATTCCTTTGGCTCGAATCAACCGCTCTACTGGTTCTGCAAACAACCAACCACTTCGAAGCATATATCATATTGAACTTCTCGTCTACACTGGACGAGTCTAACCAACACTAGAACTCCAAATAAACAATAACTCCGGAGGAATCAATTAAACAAGCTTTCAAATCCTGGGCAAACGAATGGCTATTATCAGTATCTACGTATCATCAAAGCTCAAAATAGCCTCGCTAGTCTTAACTTGCACAAGATGACCACATAAAGCATACACCATTGCTGAAGGTCAAACTTACGCCGCTGAGTCTGTCCAACCATGGTAGAAGAACCTCGTACTAACTAGAACATTGCTGAAATCTAGAATATCTCGCCTCTTGCAGAGGTTAGACAAGGACTAGGTGTCTAAGGCCAATAGCCGCATCCACAACTGAAGTAAAAGAAGCTAAGTTGCCCGCACCCACTGCCTCCTGGCACTAGGATGCTACAACCAAATAGAAACTGCCAAAAACATCTGATGTAACCTGCCAAGTTATGATTCTGAACACTGACTTTCAAAACTGCCAACCAAAGCCTTGGTCCTATATGCTGCCAATAAACACTTAAGAACCCAAGCCAACTAGGCCTGAATTTGCTAGTTGCCAACACCACAGCTGCTATTGAAACAAAAACCAATTGATGGAAAACCCACGGCAATGTGTAGACAGCTGGATCGAATCACCAACACACAATCCCAAAGCAAACCTTCATCGCCACCTCAGGCAACTACAAGGATACTTAAACACAAACAAAAAGTCATCTCCCTTCTCTTTCAACTAAACAAAAATGTTTCCTTAGCACATACTGAACCTTACAAATCCTTTCTCGAATAAGAACCTGAAGCCATTACCTTACTACTCATAGCTACACGTCAAATTCAATAAGGCAGGAGAAGAATAGGCCGGATGCCCAACTCACCCAAAATTCTTACAAATACAACCCAAACATGAGGTTACAATCAACACTTAGTCGGAAGTGCTAAAGTCAAGACCCAATCACGATTCCAACATCAAGAGCTCATCGAAAGAACTATGATCAAGATTCGTTCGAACTGGTGCTAGGGATACAACAAAACACCTAACGGACCAGGAAGTGGAGGGGACTATGGGAACAACCCACATACCTACCAACCTTCTAAACTAATCAACAAAAAGTGTCGACTCTGGACACTCGGGAGACCAAACCAATCTATGCACACTAGCATAACCAATATCTCCCAACTGAGGCAAAATCTCAACTCCGACCCAACTATCGGTAATACACCGAACCATCAGACGGATCTCTAGCCACGCTAGATAACAGCCTAGGCAACAACCATCTAGGACCATTAAACAAGTGCAACTCAACCACAAGTCCAAAATAACAATGAAACAGTGAGAACCCAACTAGAAACTGACTAACAAGAACTACCCACGAGCTACAACTCTGGGAAAACACCTCTCAAGGCTAACTTACCCCCATCCACTACTAAAGAATAAACTACCAATAAAATAACATATCGGTACTACAATTTGGGTAGCCAAACAACTTAAGCAAATAGCAGGTAGGCATATAAGAAAATTAACGACAGAAGGGATAGAATCGCAACGCGAGCAGGACTATCACAAGTCGAAGGTAGCAAAAGCCTAACCTGGAGCAATGATATTAGGAACCTCTACCTCTGGCCCACCAAGAGAAGTATCAAGCTGATGGGATATAACTCTGGACTGAGTAGTCAAAACTAAAGGCCTATCCGGCCCTCACCGGGGATAATATCTATAAAGGTAACCAATCTCTCCACAATGATAACAACCAGGCTGTCTGGGCTACATAATCCTGGGGCAATTCCTAGCAAAGTGCCCATGCTCACCACACCAAAAACAGCCTATACCAGATGATGCCCAACGGGAAAATCTCGCCTTGTACTCCAATACCAACAGACAACCCTGCTGAAGAACTAGAAGCTCAACTATAACTGAAGCACCACTCACAAAACCAGGTACTGGAACACTCACCAGAGGACTCAGAGTCCTAGCCACGATGTCCTGAAGCGCTGAGGTCACTATAAATACAATCGGAGGTTGGGCTGACCCAACACCCCATATCTAGAGCAGTAAACCCTCTCTCTGGAGTCCTGGCGCTGATCGAAGCATTGAAGCAACATGCATAGAAGCCTCGGCACCAACAGCTATCGCACTCATATGAGGCATCTCAGAATGAATAAACAACCGAAGTTTAGAAGTCAATAGAGCCAGGAACGCACGATGAGGAGCCAAAAAGATGAAACTTTTTGTAACAATGCCCTATAGCCTCCCGCAGATAGGATACGGACGTCATCGTACCAATCCACGAGACTCTACTTAGACACTTGCTTTTGTACCATGACACCGGTGAACCTAGAGCTCTGATACCAAGCTGTCACGACCCAATTTCACAAGTCATGAGCACCTACAATCCCCAGTAGATGAACCAATTCCCGTAGCCCAGAACGGTTAGTAATGGGCTACTGCCTAACAAAAACACACCAGCAAGCAGAAATAAGCGAAAGCAAAACTCGAATATAAATACATAAAGGAAACTACACCAACCCCAAGACTTGGTATCGACAGTACAGAAGCTTCTAATAGAATACAAGTGCTAGAAGTAACAAAATACAACATAAATTGCCTCCGAAAGTACAAGGAGCAACAGTACAACAGATGAGATGTAGACAAGCCCCGACCGTCAGGCGCTCACCCTAGTCTCAAAGATCCAAAAGCTGCACGAGTCTCCAACGTGATCAACGGTAAAAGCTTAGCTAATATCTACACAAAAAAGTGCAGAAGTGTAGTATGAGCACCAAAACCACGGGTACTCAGTAGGTATCATAGTCCGACTGAGCGCATATAAGATATAAAAGCAGTAAGTAACAGATAGCAAGAAAGCAGTCACTGAGGCAATAAGCAAGGCACAAGGAGCTAGCACAGATCATCCATAACCAAGAGCTTCAAGTAACACATGCTAGAACAGAGATATAATCACACAGAATTACTGGTGAAGGAAAGAAGAACGCACCTGGAGTCCTTGTACAACAATATATGTAAGTAGAGAGAGAGTTGAGAAAATGGTGGTATACCAGTAACCTCAAGTGGAAGGAAAAGACGGAGAGCAGTCTAATATACTCAAAATGGAATTAACCAGTTTAAGGAAATCATAACACCAATCCAATCATATGATAGCATAACCAGGTAATCACCTCACAAGTACAACCCTAGGATGAAATAACTAGGCCACAATAACCGAGAGATACCACTCAGCTTCCCACAAGAATAGAACCAGAGTCTCACACTCTACTCAGAAGGCCACACAAAAGTTCCTCAATAAGATAGGACTCTAAAGCCCTCTCAATAATAAAAAATCCCACAACCAAAGCCTCAATAGGCTAGCCATCACTAATCTTTCAAGAACCGGGTTCCAAGACAAGCTCTAAGTAAAACCAAGAGTAAATATAGTCTACCTACAGTCCCAACAGCCTCCCATATAACCGAGGAACACAATCAAGTGAAAACAAACCCTCCGGCATCCCATACTACCGGAGCATACACTGAACACACAACAAACAAAGGTGGAATCTAATGCATGATATGATATGATGTGAAATAGAACCTCTGTATGTACCTCCTCCGATGCCAATCAGGCCCAGTAGGAAGGTTCTATGGAAGGACTCATCCTGTATACCTCTACTCCACCGTATACCCTTCCCTCCGGCGCACGCAGCCCAAAGCTCCAGGCCTAGAGCGGCAAGGTCCATGGAGGTCCCCGACCCCATACTAAAACTTAGTATCAAGACATGTCATCCGAAAGCAAGTCCGGGATCAAGATAGAGAACCAGTCTCAAGTATGCATGCCCAGACCCCGTCCAGGACTAAAGTAGTAGAAAATGCCTCAAAAACACCTCCAAGGGTGCCCGGGCGTAATCGGGTCTAAAACTGTAGTAAATCAAGTCTAGTGCTCCACCCCGCAGAGAATAATATCAGTAATAAAATCAAGTTTGGTGCTCTGCCCCGCAGAGACTAGTATCAGTAATAAAATCAAGTCTGGTGCTCTGCCCCGCAGAGACTAGTATCAATAATAAAATCAAGTATGGTGCTCTGCCCCACAGAGACTAGTACCAGTAATAGAATCAGTGCGAAAACATCCAAAAATCCCCTTTTCTATCAACAACAGTACTAAAAACGTCCCCCCAGGGCCATGCAAATTTAGAAAACCTATCGGTAGTGGCTCACAGCCAAAATTGTAGTAAAACATGCAGGGGGAAACCATTTTCATGGATGATATGCTCGCACACAAATATAAAAATAGCCCAACGGCTCACAATAATTCCTATCAGCCCTGCACAGGCCCAATAGCTACTCAGCAGACATAACCAGCCTAAAAGGATAATCTCTATGTCCGGGACTCGCGGACATTCCCAAATAGCCCACCATCTATGTTCCAGAGTCAATACAAGGCCACACAGGACCATAAAGGTAATATACATTACTACGCGAATACTACAAACAACGTATGAAATAGATGGACGAAAGGCGGACAAGGTCTGGGGTACCAACCTATAACAACCCATCTAAGGATGCTAATTAATGCAGTTATAGCCTATATATGCAGAGTCTAGATAGGGGAAAACCATAACCTACCTGTCATCCGATGACTAGCTGTGGGAACGACATCGTCCAGACTCGAACAACTCCAGAAAGCTCTGAATCACACAAAACAAATACTTTCAACTGAAGTCCCAAAGGTGTCTCTATGAAGCCTGACCAACCAAGGTAATGGAACAATTGCTAGAATCGACAAGGCTGTAAGAACGAGCCATAGCCAATTGATAAGGTGTTAATGTCACACTCGCGACTAGCCAACTCCAAAGCATAAAAATGAGGCCAATAACAATAACAAATGGCAGCTAAATCCAACAACAATATGTTAACCACATCTCCAAGGAGCGACGAGCTCCCGAGGCACTATTTCAAGGCATACTTCACGTTTGTACAATCCAATCACTATCGTATGTGATCCCAAAAAGAATCGCACAACTTGCCAATCCCTCCAGAACCTTACCATAACCAGAACACCACAACAATAACCAAACATAACAAGATAAAGGGGTTGTCCAAAGCCACAAATCCAAAATACCACTTCGGGGCTCAGAAATCCATAAAACAATACTAGAACATATAATAACGAAGGAGGGTCGTAGGGGAGAGATTTCCTTGACAAAAATATTCAATATCCCAAGATTAAAAACCTTCCTCCTTGCAAGAACAACAAACAGATCGAAAATCAACAAGAAACTACTACAAGATATCGGCAACAATAACTTTTCATAACTAAAAGCTTAAAATCTTGATCCAACAAATAAATAAGTATACGGGATCCATACCTCACCAAAATAACTCCATAGATACTGCCAAATACTCAGAAAACACCTGCTGGATTTCTGCATCAACACCCACGAAGATACACCATGAAATCGATGGGGAAAACTATACCAAAATGACGAGCTCGCGACGTAGAGCAACTTCCGTTAAACTTCCGAATTGAAAGGATCAAAGTCCATGGATTATTTATGGACTCTCCCTCTAATTTTCTAAGAATTTTGGGTGAAAAATATGGGTTAAAACGAAGGAGAAATCAGCTTTTATAAGCTGAACCGACTTAGGATGTAGGCCCCACCTTGACGTGTCTGCTTGCGCAGTCTTACAAAAATATGAATATTTCTCTATTATGAAGGCATATGGATGAACGGTTCAGTGCGTTGGAAACTAGACTCGTATACCTTCAATTTGGTATATTGGGGGCCCACTAACTCTTTATATATAGGGAGAAACACCCCAAGACATTTAACCCAAATTTGAAGAGAATTCCTTAAAGCAATTTACAATAACTTTTTCCGACTTTTGTTTCGCAACTTGCTTGACTTCAAAACTTATCATACGACTATTTTTCCATTACAATACCTCATAACACATCCTTCTTAGTATATTAGACACTATTATTCTTACCCAAAAAGGCACGGGTTACTATAAACCTTCCAAACGGGCGAGGTGATACACGAGGCATTTCTTTAACTCGAACTTTCGAGTAAGGAATTCCTTTGACCTAGAACCTTGGTTTAATTCTTTGATATTACCAAGAATATTTTCGGAAGTCAACAATTTCCAAAGTTGAAGATCTAAAATGAGGAACGACCATAAAGACCAAACAAACGGCCCGGGCACCGAACTACCGGTCCCGAGAAGCCATAAATGACTTGGGCCACTACAAGTAAGCTCTAATGGTACAAGAAAGGTGAAAATGTGTAAATGACCGGAAGGGTCATTACAGTAATCCATAGAATTCTTCGTTTAATGATTATTAATCTTTCTTAGACCTTGGAGAAAGAATTAATGGTGGATTTTTTGCAACTAATCCGTAGAAGCATGAACTTTGGGAAGAACCCCACGAGTACAAGTAAAATCGCCTAGAATTGATATTAGGGTATATATTTTGATCTCCTAGAATGTTATTGATCATATTTAACTTGTTAAAGTTAATGGAGAACCTTAGGTTCCATAAATGTGTGACCTTTAGGCATAAAAATGGCTAAAAGAGCATGAACTTGATTAGAAACCTTTGGTTATTGATTCTATGATAGTAATTGGTCTAATTAATGATTAATTAACCCTTGGGGAATGCTAGAGATTTGGTTTAATGGGTAGATTTGATAGGTTAGATTCTCAAGGCCTAAAATAAATAGTAAATTATTAATTACTCTTATGTTGTTATTGTTCATAAAACTTGAGCACTCTGAGGTGTTGAGAAAAGGCAAGACTGTGGTGATTTAGCTAGCGGGTGTCATTCTTAACTCGAGGTAGGTTATGGTTGAATTGGATTTAAGACTCACCTTATTACATGTTTGTAGTGAAATTGTGTAACTCGTGATTGGTCTTTAGACATGATTGTATTATATGTGTTTTCCCTGTTGTGCTTGTATGAATAAGCTAAATGAATAGGAAGTGATAAGTGAGCTGAAATGGCTAAGTATGAATAGTGCCTTGGGAACTGAGTATATTCGTAAGAAATATGTCTGAGATTCTAGAAATATAGATATTATTGTTGATACAATTGTTTTGGATTGGATACCACGTCGGTATGTTACATGGAAACTTAGAAGCCCCTGCAGATCATGGCTAGTGGGCAGAAATAAGTCTCATAGAATGTATGTACAATCTTTTACTTGTTTGTGTTATTGTACAGTCTTCTATAGTGAACTGAGGAGAGACTAGTGATACTGGCAAGGTGAAGGAAGGTTGATGAACATACTGGAAGGAGATGACTATTCCTTATCTCTCTTATGATGATATTCTGTGAACTATGATCTTGAGATTATTGTTGTTGAATTTACTTGAAGGAACTATCTGTTGACTGATTATATGCTAAGTGTTGATGTCCTTTTACTTGTTATATGTCTTGCTGCTTTCATGTTATATTGTTTGGTTGGCCTATGATACCTACCAGTACATAGTCTGTTGTACTGATACTACCCTGTACTCTTCTTTTATTGAGTTCAAACCGTATTTCGGAGGCTGCGACGCGACCTCGGTTAGAGTAGAAAAATAGACTATAGATTTAATGGTGAGCACTACTTCTCAAGCTATCATGGATCCTCCACGAGTTATTCTCCTTCTTTCGGACAATAGAACTCTTATTTTACTGCTTTTAGATCTTGTTGGATATCTTAAACAATGTTGGCTTTAGAATTATGGACGATGACTTTCAGTTTTTGGGGATATGTATTAGTTGATGACTTTCGCACGATTTTCTCATATATATTGAATGATTCTTTTATTTGATAATTCAGGCTGGTTTTCTTATTTACTTTTATAAAATTGGCTAAGTGTTAGACTAAGAGTTGGGTTGTTTGATTCTCCCACCGAAGGGTTGGTGTGGGTATCAATCACGACTCATTTGGGTCGTGATAAACCCAAAACTAATAATAATCAATCTAAAATAAATAATATTCAATCCCAAACTAATAATATTCAACCCAAAACTAATAATATTCAACCAAGCATAAACTAATTAAGGTTCCAAAATTTACAATGTTCATACAAACCTTCAAACAAATAAACCAATAATTCATGTAATAAATTAATTAGGGTAAACTAATTAGGGCAACAAAAATTCAAACAAACCCTAACATTCAAGAATCAACTTCAACTTAAAATTTCTAACATTAAAGAACCCTAACAATCAACTTCAACTTCAAATTTTTAACATTCAAGAATAAACCCTAGCATTCAAGAAATTCTTACCCAAAACTAACAATATAAACTAATAAACTAGATTGAAAAACTTACCGTTAACAAGAAAAAGAGGCAGCGGCAGGCTGCGGCTGGAGGAGAAGGAGAGCAACGTTGGCAGCAGCTGGCGGCGACTTTTCACCCTTCAACAGCGAGATTAATCATAATTTAGAGAGAAAGAGAGAGAACATAGAGAGAGAAGAGTAAAGAGAAATGAGGGAAAGAGACCCCATCTGGGTCTGTATAATTAAAAAAGTGATGGACAACGTCATTTCATCCATCGCTTTTTTTAATTCACATTTGACCAATATTGACCAAAAAATGATGGACCAAAATATCACTATTCGTCGCTTTTAAAAAAAATTAAATTATTTTTAAAGGTATTATAATTATTTTTAAAAAAGCGACGGATATCATAGTATTTTTTATTTTATTTTATTTGTTTTAATATTAGCGATGTTGTCCGTCGCTTTTATTAAAAAATAAATATCTATTATATATAAATAATTTTTACGTAAAAATCAATGAAAAAAGTGATGGATAAAGATATGTTGTCCGTCGCTTTTAAAAAAAAAAATTTAATTTTTTTTAAAAAAAGGAAAAGCATTGGATAACGTCGCGTTTGCCATCGCTGTCGTCGCTTTGCCGTCCATCGCTTTGTTGTCCATCGCTTTTCATGCAGTTTTTAGTAGTGTATATGGTACTTGTGTAATTCCAATGTATCTTTATATAGTTAAAGAGTATAACTAATACATAATTATTGAATCACAGGGTTAATAGTATGATCATGGACTCTCGCAACACTCTAACCGTCTACCCGAATTAGGTTTCTAACTACATCATTGAGCAGGGACTGTCGAACTAATTAGAAAGGAAATAACCTATCATCTTGTATTTGATCCAAGTTGGGAGATCTAGGTACGTCTCCGTCCTAGCCTCAAATCCATCAGTTACACATCCTACTCCCATTAACCCATGTTTTATTACTAGTCTTTGTCTCTCGAGTTCCTCTAGGAATATCTATCCTATTAGTAGTTAAATAACAGAATAGTAAGCACAAGATTAAGAGAACAAAATGTAATGGTAGAATCCACAATAACAATCTATAATAATAATACGACGTTCATACTGTAGTAATCAAAGACATAATACAGAGCTTTAATCTAAAGAAATAATGATAAGTAAAAAGTTTAAAAAGTACCCTAGAATATTAATATTTTTCCCTTGCTCTGTGCCTCCATAATACTTATATAAACTTGAATCTCTCTGTAAAACATCTAGGATGGGGTATTTATAATATTTAACAATACCTAAAAGACCACATCCAGTTGAACTGGGACAGGGTAAAATTCCCCTTTGTCATGCCTTGCTCGCGGCACGAGCTCCCTTTCCTCGCCCTGGTCGCGAGCTCCTCTTGCTTTCCCTAGGGATATTCTCTTCAGGGTATGAAATTTTGAGATTGTGTATTTTTTACCCCCACTCACTCTAGAGCTTTCCCTATGACCTTTTAGGTTCGGCATGGACTTAACTTAATATCTTCATTAAAATATTAACAAATTATAAAGTCTTGTAAAACTTTAATACATATACTAATATATCATGGCTAAAAAATTTCATAAGTATTAAGGCATTTAGGAAGAAAATAAGAATATATTTTATCAAATCCCATTTTAATTGGATGTCTCTTAACTGGTGGGGTGTTATAATAAAAAAACTCAAATTTAGGCTAATAAGCCTTTGACACAAGACAATATATAACCTTGAATGCATGGGGTATTACAAAGATAGTCTGATATGCAAAGAAATTCACGGGTGTGATCATTCACAGTTCACATATTTGTCACGATACAAACCATCGTGATTGGCACCCATACTAACCCTCCTGTGGATGAATCATAACTTACCAATCAATCCAAGAAATTACAAATCAATTCAATGGATATTAAGGCATTTGAGATATAAATTTAATAATTTTAAATATCAATAAAATAAATATGCTGAAATCTAACTATTACAATGTCAAAACCCGAAAGTCATCGTATAAGGACTCTAACTAATAAATGTCTAAGAGTAGCAAAACAGCTAAGTAATGTTTGAAGAAAATAGACATTAGTCAAGAGGATCTTTGGCAGCCTAGATAGGAAAGTAACTAACCCTCATATCAAATCAGTAGGGAATAATAAATGCGATATCGCAAAGGAGACTTTGGAACATAGTATGCATTTAAAGAAAAGTGAAAGAGTAGAAACAATACAAGTACTATGTACTTGTAGGCATCATAGACTGACTCAAATTAATAACAAGTATATATTACACAATCAATAAAAGTAGTAGACAGGTATAACAACACGTAACCAAGCAACTCAGGGAATCAAGTAGTCAATAACCACTAGGTAAATAAACCAAATTTAGACATACCAATGTCAACCAATACTAGACATATAAGTCACCAAAAAAGACATAAGAAGTCATCACAATACTCTGCAAGTATAATGCAATCACAACACAATTATGCAAATATATCCATATTGAATTACAGTTGTATATCCACTGTATCTTATCCGTCCACTCTGTACCATATCTGAACACATATCTGTCACTCATCTGTACATATATGCTAAAGGGTCTTATTTTTTCCTAACTTGTCAAGACCTGCAGGGGAGCCTAGGCGTCCATGTTCCATCATATAACTGCTTGTACATAAGCTCATATCAAACTCGATCCACTCATAATTGCTCGTTCATGAGCTCACATCAAACTCAAGCCACTAATCTAAAAATAATTATATATTCCTTATTCCTATCAACATATCTTGGTATGTTCTTTGTTCTGTTATCTCACAAGATAATAAAGACAAGTGTGCATCGATAGTCACAAGTGTAGACCACAATCACAAGTCACCTTTAGACAGACTTTAATAATTTAATAGCTTATTTATACAAACATTGTCAAACCAAAAAGTATCAATCACAATCTATGTCTGAAGACCAATCATGCATGGTTTTGTAACTCATAACGCATATAAGTGACTAATCAAAGTCTAATTCCAAATAAACCATTACCTATCTCAACCGAAGAACTTGAGTGAGCAAGCTACCTCATGTGAACCTTCCCTTTCCTTAAGCCTCGAAATGCTCAAATTCTGAAAATAACCAATCCAAGTGTATTTAATCATCTACTCTTCAAATATTCACTTTGAGAATTCAAACCCACATAATTCTACCCCTTTTTATGGTTTAAACCATTATCCAAAGGTTAATCCATCATAGTGTACTTCCCTAATGATGACATCATTCTAAATCATGGAGTTTCTATCCCATTAACCCCCTTAAAGAAGTTTTTTGTGCTAAAGGTATTATCTTTATTGGACTATAGGTCCCAAAACACCACAATTATGTATTAGAACATCAAATTCCATCTTAAGAAGTATTAATTAATAGCCTAGAAGCATAAGAAATAATAATTACATCCACCCATTCATTTTTTCATAGTTTTCATAAGTTCTAGGGTTCTAACCCACAATCTACTAGTAAAGCCACCCCAATCAATTCCAGTGTATTAGAGGACTACTAGATAAACGAGTTGACAGGGTAAAGTTACCTCGAAGAAAAAATCTTCCCTAGCCTTGGGAAAAATTGCCTCACAGGTTTCCGTAACGAGTTTTAAAGTTATAAGGGTGAAAAACTCAAAAGAATTGATTTAAAGGAAAATTTTATCTCGTATGACTTACTACAACAGTCACCGCCTTTGTTGCAGTAGACTCGCTTAGGTGACCAATGCCTCGCTATGGCAAGACCTAGCATAATTGCTAACACTCGCTACAACAGAACTCTGACCGCTACGACGGTCTCTCTGTAGCGGTGGCTCATTAAGTAGAATCTTGGTAAAACTGTACCAAGTTTTATTTCATAACACAATTATCATATCAAGACACCACAACACAAACAAGATATGCAAACCACTATAAAGACTTGTTATGATTTCACTCATAGTCTTAGAATTCCATATGGAGGCCTAGTTCACTAGGTCACCCCCTAATAGAACACGCCAAATCACAACAAAGAATAAATCATCATGATTACAAAAAATTCTTCAGCTTTAAACCTCCCCATCTTTGAGTTTTATTAGCTAAATTTTACTATGAAAACTTTAACAAAGGTGCTATGGCCCCAACCACCCCATAACAACTGGATGGGTTGTTCCATCACATACCAATTTAACCACCATTCATCCCTGAATGGATATGACGGGAAACAAAGGAAGAAATACCTGACTCAATGAAAGGTTATGGATGCTTTCTATGCATGTCTAGTTTGATCTCCCAAGTTACCTCCTCCACGGGACGGTTCTTCCACTAGACCTTTCCAGACACAATCTCCTTGGATCTCAGCTTATGGACCTCTCTATCTAAGGTAGTCATGGGCTCGTTTTCATAACACAAATACTCATAATGAAATCCCAGTGATTAATATAAGTAACATCACCATGATACTTTCTAACCATCAAAACATGAAACATCGGGTGAACCCCGACAAACCTAGAAGCAAACCAATTTATAGGCTACCTCCCACACACATCTAAGGATCTCAAATGGACAAATAAATCTCTGATTAAGCTTAACTCGCTTTCCAAACCTCATCAAACCATTAATGGGTGAGACCTTGAGAAAAATTTCTCTCCTACCATAAATTCCATGTCACAGACCTTTCGATCTGCATACTCTTTCTGCCTACTCTAGGCTGCCAAGAGCTTATTCTAAATTACCTTGACCTTCTCTAATAACTCCCTTAAAAGATCAGTACCCCATGGTCTCACCTCAAAGATATCAAACCAACCAATATGAGATCTACATCTCTTCTCATATAAATCCCCAAACAGAGCCATATCAATGATTGAATGATACCTACTATTATAAGCAAACTCTACCAATGGCAAAAACCAATCCCAATGACCACTAAAATCTATCACATAAGATCAGAGCATATCCTCCAAAACATGAATCATCTACTCAGACTGCCAGTTGGTCTGAGTGTGAAATGATGTACTAAGATCTAGCCTAGTACCCAACATGGGCTTCAAATTTCTCCAAAAATTAGATGCAAATTGCATACCGCTATCTGAGATAATAGAAATTTGAACTCCATGCAACCAAATAGCCTCTCGAATGTATAACTTGGCTAACTTTTCTGCATTATAAGTCACTTTAATAGGTAAAAAATGAGAAGACTTAGTCAACCTATCAATAATAACCCATATGGAGTCAAACTTGCCCAAGGTCTTTTAAAGACCAACCACAAAATCCATCGCTATCCTTTTCCACTTACATTCAGGAATGGGCATCCTCTGAAGTGTTTCTATGGGTCTCTGGTGCTCATACTTTACAACACTAAGCCACAAATTCCACAATATCACGCTTCATTCTACCGCACCAATAGTGCTATCTCAGATCATGGTAAATCTTGGTGGCGCCAGGATGTATAAAATATCTCAAACTGTGACCCTCCAAAAGGATAGTATTAACTAGATCATTAATACAGGGAACACATACACACCTATTGATCCTTAATAGACCCTCACCATCAATCACAACCTCTTTGTTCTGTTCATGCAAGACGTTATTATGGATCTTACTCAACTTGGCATCCTCAAACTGCCTGGCCTTAATCTGCTCCAGAATGATGATCTTTCTTTCACACATGCCAATACTCCACCAGATTTGGACTCATCAAGTCTCACGAAACTTTTAGACAGAGTTTGAACCTCTCTAGCCAACAAAAACTTTGTAGCCTCCAAACAATCCAAACTACCCATACTCTCAGACTTCCTACTCAGAGCATCAGTCACAATATTTTCCTTGCCTAGATGATATAAAATAGTGACATCATAATCCTTGAGTATCGCAACCATCTCTGATGCCTTAAGTTAAGATCTCTTTGAGTAAACACATGCTGCAAACTATGGTTATCAGTAAATACATCACAACAGACACCATAGAGATAGTGCCTCCAAATCTTTAGAGTAAACACCACTGCTACCAACTCCAAGTCATGCGTAGGATAGTTCTTTTGATTCACCTTCAGTTGTGTAGAAGCATATGCAATGAACTTCTTATCCTGCATCAAAATAACACCTAAACCAAAATGTGAAGCATCACAATAAACTATAAAAATCTTACCCTCCATAGGCAATGTTAGGATGGGAGTCATAGTCAATAGAGTCTTGGTCTTTTGAAAGCTTTCGTCATACTCATCAAACCACTAAAACAACATATATTTCTAGGTCAAGTAGGTCAACTGAATATCAATAGAAGAAAACCCCTTCACAAACTGGCGATAGTAGTTAGCCAGCCCCACAAAACTAAGGATCACTATCACTGAAGTGGGCCTAGCCCAACTCTTAAATGCCTCCACCTTCTGTTGATCAACCATAATTCCTTTCTTAAAAAAAACATGCCACAAGAAGGACACATATGCCAACCAAAAATCACATTTAGAAAACTTAGCATATAACTTCTTTTCTCTCAACAACCCTAGAACAATTCTTAAATGATTCTCATGCCCCTTCTTACTCCTCGAATACACTAGTATATCATCAATAAAAAAAATCACAAATAAATCTATATATGGCTTAAATATACTATTCATCAGACTCGTGAAATCAGTTGGGGCATTAGTAAGCCTAAAAGACATAACAAAAAATTCATAATGCCCATACCTGGTCCAAATAGTCATCTTAGGAATATCCTTAGCTCGAATCTTCAGCTGATGATACCCTAACCTTAATCTATCTTAGGGAAGAATGAAGCACCCTGAAGATGATCAAACAAGTCATCTATACAGGGGAGAGGATACTTATTACATATAGTGACTTTATTCAGTTGGAGGTAATCAATGTACATTCGAATGCTCCCATCTTTTTTCTTATTTAACAACACAGGAGCACCCCACAGGGAGGCACTGAGATGGATAAATCCCTTACTAAACAAATCTTTCAATTGCACTTTCAACTCCCTTAACTCAGATGGTGCCATCGGGCATGGCAAAATAGAAATAGGGCAAGTCCCTGGCTCTAAGTCAATACAAAAATTAATATTATAGTTTGGTGGCATACAAGGAAAATCCATGCACAATACCTCTAAGAATTCACATACTACAAGGACTGACTCGATGGGTGGAACCTTTGCTCTAGTATCCTAAAGGTACACCAAAATTGCTAGACACTCCCTCTCTACTAACTTAGGAATAGGACTATAATCACTCTTCCACTCAAGCCTAGACATACTCAACATAGCTATAGTAATTGTCTTAGTATGACAGTCTAAAATTGCAAGATACAAAGACAACCAACTCATCCCCATAATGATATCAAAGTCAACCATATCTAAAATCACTAAGTCTACCCAGGTTTTATACCTCATGAAAAATATAATACATGAATGGTAGACTCTATCTAGAATCAATGAATCACAAATATGAGTGGAACCATGGATAGGAACATTAAGCAATTCACATACCATATCTAGACCCACAACAAAGTATGCAGACACATAAGAGAAAGTAGAACCAGGATCAAATAACACTAAGATAGATTGAGAAATACCAGAACTATACTTGTGACTAATGCAGTGGGCTCCTGCATCTTGTGAAGGCATCTTAGAACCCTGATACTTCCTAAGCCGCCTGATACGAGGATAATCCCTCCTGAAATGCCTAGTCTCACTATACGCAAAACAATGCCTACGAGCCTAAATCTGACAAGGGGAATCTAAATGGATGGAATAACCTTCAAGGCCTGAGGGAGCAACCAATAACTCATAAGAATCTTGCTTCATACACTAAGTATTATTTCTACTGCTGAGTCTCCGGGGCTTCACTTTTGTGTACCGCTCACGCCTCTAAAAAAACTTCTCCAGAAACTCTTGAGCAAACTAATCCCATGAGATAGAAGGTGACCTAACTAGACTACCCTCTACAACGGTCCTCCACCACTCTCTGGATTGCCCAAACAACTGGAGAGAAGTGAAATCCACTCTGTTAGATCCTATCAATTTCAACACCTGTAGCCTTTCGTGGCAACTAACAAAAAAACCCATCACCATCAACACTGCGATCCTCATTAAACTGTAGGGGATCCATCTTCATGAACTCCTTACACCTTATCTTCCCCTCCACTTACATAGCAGGCAAGGTTATTGGTGTGGAGCAATGCCTAGTAATAATACACCAACACTGGGAGAATCTGTAGCACTGACCAACTATGCATCTAGAGTGTGAACCCTCAAAGCAGTATGATGACTAGAAGTCAGATCCCTCCTTTTGAGAAAACCTAGTATCCGAACTAAGACATCGTAAATCACAAGGATAGCAATTAAGCCAGGTGGCATTTGTGCTCAACTCAACCCCTCTATCCCAACTAATCCATCATCATGAGTAACCTCTCACCTCAAAGATATGACCCTACCATGGCTCCTAGCTAACCTCGATGATCGGGCTCTACCTCTATCATGTCCTCTATCGCGAGCTACGACCCCAGCAGCCAACTCGGGTGCCTCTCTTCTTCTTTCTCCTGAACGTGCCCTCACCATCTTGTGAGAGAAAAGAATGAAAGTATTTAGATATCAATTTACACCACTAGATACCAATTAGAATGAAGTAATAGCATGAAAGAGAGACAGAATTAAGTTTTCCTAGTGTCTTGCAGCCTCTCGAGGAGCAGTACAAACGTCTCAGTATTGTTCCATAAGACTATTATACATATCCTTGTACAATGAAATCAACAAACCTAGCGCTCTGATACCAACTTTGTCATGACCTAATCTATCGTGATTGGCACCCACACTAATTCTCCAATGGGAAAACCATAACTTACCGATTAACCTAAGCAATTATAGATTTATTAAACAAATATTAAGGCATTAGAGATATAAATCTAAGAGTTTTAAATATCAATTAAATAAATATGTTAAAGTCTAACTATTACAATTCCAAAACTCAAAACTCATCATACAATGACTCTAACTAGCAAATATCTAAGAGTAGCAAATAGATAAGTAATGTATGAAAAAAAATAGATATCTGCCAAGAAGATCTGTGGCAGCCTAGATAGGAAAATAGCTTACCCTCAGATAAAATCAACATGCAACACTATATACGAGGTCGCAAAGGAAACTCTGGAACTCATCATGCATTTAAAGAAAGGTGCAAAAGTAGCATCACTACAAACACTATGTACTGGTAGGAATCATAGGCCGACTCTGACTAGTAACAAATATATACCACAGTCAATAAAAGCAATAGACAAGTATAACATCACGTAACTAAGTAAGTCAAGAAATCAAATAGTTAACAATCACCATGTAAACAAACCAAGTCCAGACAAACCAATGTCAATAAATACTGGATATATAAGTCACCAAAACAGACATAAGAAGTCATCACAAAACTCTGCAAGTATAATACAATCACAACACAATCATGGAATTATATCCATATTGAATCATAGTTGAATAGGCTTTAAATCTCATAAGTCTCACTCTATACCATATCTAACCACACATTTGTCACTCATCTATACACACATGCTAAAGGGTCTTATTTTTGCTTAACTAGTCATGATCTGCAGAGGAGCCTAGGCGTCTATGTACCATCACATAACCTCTTATTGATAAGCTCATACCAAACTCGAGCCACTAATAAGTGCTTGTCCATAAGCTCACATTACACTCAAGCCACTCATCTCAAAATAATTATAAATGTTCTCTATTGAGTTATCTTACAAGATAATAAAGACAAGTACACATTGATAATCACAAGTGCAGACCACAATCACAAGTCATATTAAGACAAATTTTAACAATTTAACAACTTATTCATACAAGTATTTCCAATAAGTTACAATCACAGTCAATGTTTGAAGACCAATCATTCATACTTTATCAACTCATAACACATTAAAGTGACTAATTAAAGTCTAACTCTAAATAAATCATAACCTACCTCAATCGAAGAACTTGAGCAAGCAAGCTACTTCACATGAGCCTTCCTTTTCCTTAAAGCCTCGAAATGTTCAAAGTCTAAAAATCACCAATCCAAGAGTATTTAATCATCTACTCTTCAAATAATTACTTTGGGAATTCAAACCCACATAATTCTACCCTTTTCAAGTTTTAAACCATTACCCAAAGGTTAATTTATCATAGTCTAGTTCCCCAATGATCACATTATTCTAAATCTTGAAGTTTCTACCCCATAACCCCCTTAAAGTAGTATTTATACTAAATGTATCATCTTTATTAGACTCTAGGTCCAAAACACAACAAATATGTATTAGAACATCAAATTCCATCCTAAAAAGTATTAATTAACAGCCTAGAAGCAAAAAAAAAATTACATTCACCCATTTATTTTCCTATAATTTTCATAAGTTCTAGGATTCTAACCCAAAATCTACAATTAAAGCCACCCTCATCAAATCTATGGTGTTAGAGGAATAATAGATGGAAAAGTTGATGAGGTGAATTCGCCTCGAAGAAAAAATCTATCCTAGCCTTGGGAAAAATCACCTCACAGGTTTTTAGAATGAGTTTTGAAGTTATGAGGGTGAGAAACTTGAAATAACTAAGTTAAAGGCCAATTCTATCTCAAGTTACTCATTGCAGCAGTCACCACCTTCACTGCAATGGACTCACTATGGATACCAATGCCTCACTATGGTGAGACCTGGCATAATCACTAACACCCTCTACGGTAGAACTCTGACTGCTATGGTGGTCTTGCTGCAGTGGAAAATCCACCACTGTAGCAGTGCATCATTAACAAGAACCTCAGTATAATTGTACTAAGTTTAATTTCACAAAACAATTATCATATCAAGACACCACAACACAAACCATATATACAATCAAGTGTAGAAACCTACTATGAACTCACTCGAAGTCTCTGAATTTCCTATAGAGGTCTAGTTCACTAGGTTACCCCCAACAGAATATGACACATCACAACAAAGCACAAATAATCATGATTACACAAAAGTTTTTAGCTTTAAACCTCCCCATCTTTTAAGTTTTATTAGCTCAATTTTACTATATGAGCTCTACCAAGAGTTCTATGGCCCTAACCACCCTATAACGACCAGACAGATTGTTACAAAATTACTTTGCAAGAAACATTAGAGGCATAACTGACAAAATAATTTTTTATCAGAACCTATTTGCGACTAATGTTATGATTGTATTTTCAACTCACAGGCCATGAATTAGATTTATGGACCAACACTTAGAAATATTTTCAAAATTTTCATAAGTTTGTTTTGTCCTTAAGGGATAATGCTTTGTCAATGTACTACATGATTGGGTACTAACAAGTCTTTTTCTTTCAGATTATGGTACAAAAACTTGTTGGCACAAGGGGTGGGGCATCTATCCTTGCTCATGGAAGAGAGAATACTCCTCAAAAGTGGGTCAGACCCTAAAATAAGCTCAATGAATATAAGGAGGAATACCAACCCTATCATATTAGAAATAGGAGACCCCCACCACCACCAATAACATGACAGGCTTGACAAATTAGCTCCTCCTAATTTGAAGACAAGGAGACAGTAAAAGAGTCCACTTCTCATGACCATAGAAATACAAGCACTTCATCAGAGTCCAGAAATGAGAACTTACTTCAACAAGGCAGATCTACACCTGTTTCATTATAAAATGCTTCTAGAGATGATGAATATGGTGATGCTTTAGATGAGGTAATTCAGTGCTTCTAGTATCGGGATCTGAAGATTTGAATGAAAATGGTTTAGAGGTGGTTAATGGAAAGACTAGATAAAATTTCATGGAGGAGAAGCAAATTAGCTTCAACGGGTTAGAGGAGTACCCATCCATTTTGTCCAGATTGTAAACTTTTGTATGGGGGCCATTCACCAACTCCCTAGGGACATATCGTCTGGCCTTTGCCATGAATTCTTTTCATTATACAAGGTAGTAATAGCAACTCAAAAAGAATATCCAAGGGCATTGTAGAGATCTCTTAACTCTATAGTAGTCTGAGGAGTTCCTATAGACTTCAGCATCCTGGTAATCAATAGATTGTACTACTGGGCTAAGTTTAGAGAGAATGGACACTCAACTATATTTCAGCACTGCTTGGAGCCAAAAATCAAGGAGAATGGTATAGGCCACTCATAGGGAGAGATTATCCTAAGTGGTAGAAGCTTAAAAAGTCCAGTATACACTAGACAAAACTAATAATGGAGGCAAAGTTCAAGTGGAGCATCATCATGACACGACTCTACCCAACTAAATTTGACTACACTTTGACACTGTATAAGAATATGTTGATAATAGAAATTATGAGTGGACTCTATTTCAACGTGGGGAAACTTATAGTTGGAGAATTCATACATAGTTCCACTAAAAATAACACCTTATTCAATTTCCTTGCTTGATTACTCAAATGTGAAAGAAGGTAGGTGTCATATTTATGTCAGAGTTTGACTCCAAGGTCCCTATAACATTGTTGATGGACATCATCAAAATTAAAGAATAGGCAAATCTTGCGACCGACCTAGGTGGTGTAGTACCATCAATATATATAATTTATCTTGAGGTTCCTCTTAGAACCTATGATCCTAGTTCTTCTCCTTCATCAGCTACTGATCCTAATGCCCCAAAAGGAGAAACTTTTAGGCTAATTCCCCCATCTACCACTCCACCTACAGATCCATCTACATTGGCTAGGATATTCAATAGAGACAACCTGGCAAATTGGGAAACAAAGGTTAAATATTCTTACCAACAAGACTAGCGCTTAGCATCCCAAGTACCATCTTATGTGACCAAGGGAATTGATACAGCTCTAAACTCTTTAATAGAGGCTATAAGGGAAAATCATGAGCTTTCCACTACCAGGCTTGATAGATTAGAGAAAAGAGTGGTGGCTTTAGAAAGAATTGTCTTGGCCACTAAGGTAGAAAAGCTAAAAAAGGAGCTAGCCTAAAAAATGGCTAATATTGCTGCACTCCATAATAGAGAGCTTTAGAAGTTGGTCTTTTAGACCACAGTTGATGCATTAAGGACACTGCATGATTTTTGGTTCGGGGTGGGAAGGTGGTAAAAATGGATTGTGGCAGGTTTTTTTAATTGCTAAATGATTATGCAAAATAGCCATCTAAACTTATTGTATGTAAAAAGGTAGCTTCTTATTTTTTTAAAGTCTGTCTTAATCGAGTTACCTCTTAGTTTATCTTAGTTATGGCTATTTTTTTGAGTTTACTTTAATGTTGAACCAAGGAAATATTTTAGTCTAGAGTCAGACTTTTCTCGATGATAGATGTCCTGACCTAAATAGGCTGCAATTGGAACCTATATTAACCCTTCGGTGGGAGAACCAAACAAACCAAACCCAACTCTCAGACTTAACCAATTCGAAAGAAGATAGATAAATATTAAACTTAAGTCATAAATGAATCAATGTTTATATAGATAATAAAAGAATGTCCAGAAAACAATCAACTAAATGGTCATGCCCCGAGCCTACACCCTGGACATGACTGGCACCCAGAACTATTAGTAGCCTGAGCAAACCCCTAGTCTGACATACTACTAACTTAGAACATTTATTTATGAGGAAGCTCATAGAGTGGACAAAACATAAGCTAATCTATACTTTTAGAAAACAATCGTAAAATGAGATCAATCTTTACCATAAAGAAATACAACTCCGAAAAACTTTAAAAATAACTGAAAGGTACTACTTACTATCTAACTATCTAATGAAGCCTCTAAAATAACTTATGGAGTAAGTCAATCGGGACAAGGCACCCGGCTACCTTTATGTAAACAAAGTGACTAAAGACTGAACTGAAAATTGATGACCATATCTAAGTCCTCTGAATGCATGGAGGACTTGCCACAAGCTGAGTGTATAGGGCTGATGAAATGCCTGTTCATAAGCCTGTGTCTGAGTGTTGGAATCTACATTATGAGATGATGTAGCACAAAAGGAGCGTCAATATAATGAAATATATAGGTATGGAAGATAACTAAACCTAACGGCATAATATAGCTAAAGACTATAAATGGAGCAGGATCAATATGTAGATAAAATTTTTATGCATAAGGTGAAGACTAAAATATGAGCAGTGATTACTTAAAACATTTCAAAAGATGATGACAAAATCAGAAAGTCCTTGACCCAAAAGCTAAAACATATGTTGAGATTTACATATTTGAAATAATGTCATTTTTATGCTTACATAAGTAGCCAAATCAATGTTTAAGTAAAATTATATAAAATCAGAAGGCTAATGTAACAACCGGGTCCGTCGTTACGGGTAGTTCAATCGTGCTTAGTTTTAAAGTTAGAAAACTTTGGATTTGGGAGTTTAAAATTCTGGGCTAGGCTAGCCTCGACCAGTTTTGGAGCGAGGTAGAGTCTAGGAAAATCCAGGCAAAAATGGATTTAGATTTCTTGGATTGAGCTAATTTTCCATATAGCAAAGACATGAAGGAGTCCAGGGGACTTTTTGGAATCGAATTTGGGTAATTAGAACTCACGAAATCGCGTTTGACGTGAAAGGGTTGTTTCGGGACGTTGGGGGAACCAAGTGTATTTTGAAATGGCCAAAACTAGCAAATTTATGGACTTAATACCCGTGATGAGTGCTGTCACGTGCGATAGCGGCCAACGCTATAGCGGCGGTCAACTCACTTAAGACCGCTATAGCGGCAGGTGACCGCTTTAGCAGGACCACTATAGCAGGCCGATGGGTTTTTAAGGCAGAAACAGCTCTCAAAACATCAGAATTTCAAAAGTTTGTTTTGGGAGAAGGGCTGGGCAAATTCAGGTGAGTTTCTTCATTCCTTCACAAAAAATTGTTCCTAAGGTAAGGTTTTCGTTCCCCACACTTAGTACTACGTTTCCTATGTGGTAGAATTACAAAGAGAGAAATTGGGGAAGGTTGGAATGACCTAGGGATGATGGAATTCGGGGAACAAGGGAGTTCTAAACATGTATGTTGTTGGGTGTTGATTTAGGTACGTTAAAATGATCATAGACTGTTTAATTTCCTGTTTTGTCTGTAAAAAATGATAAGTCTAGGAGAATTAACGATGGAAAAGCCCGAGAAAAGGGTGGGATATTCATGGGTGGCCTGGGGTTTGGGATTTGGTATAATCCGGGTAATGTACAAGCCTGTATGTTAATTGTAGGCATTATGTGTTATTTTTAAGCCAAGAACGTGAGAGGAAACTGGAACACGGGAAAGCTCGGGTTGAATAGAGCTTGGAACATTCGAGGTAGGTGATGGCTTTCATATTTCTGCGGATATGTATATTCATTGTACTCGTTGTCTAAGTAATTGTGTGCATTACATTGCTTAGGGGAATTGTGTGGAATGTCTAAGTTTGGTTTACAGTCTATGTTTGAATGGTTTTTACTTGTTGGCTTTATAAGAGGTGTGCATTCATATATTGACTGTGGTTGTTGACATTCGGTTGGCTTGGGTACCATGCCTGGTACGAGTATAACATTCATTTGGCATGGGTACCATGCCTAGTATGGGTATAACATTCGATTGGCACAGGTACCACGCCTGGTACGGGTTTACTTTATTGCATCTTGCACTATTTTATTGATTATCGTATTGCACTGGTTGATATTGGTTCTGTAAGAGGCTCGGGTTGTTTTACTGAATGTGATACTTGATATTTGTTCCGTGAGAGGACTGGGGTGTTTAACTCAATGTGATACTTGCTATTGGTTCCTTGAGTAGACCGGGCTGTTATTGAAAAGTGCTATTGATTGGTGGTCCATGAGTGTCTAGGAACAGTAGTATGACTGTTGAATTAGTCTTGGTTTATGCTGGGTAATCACTTCTTGTGGTAGTTGTCTAGACGGGATTCCAGGGTGGGTCTGCGCTAGACGGTAAGGTGTTGTTATGGTTATTCTTGTTGGTGGAATAAAACTGTAAGAGATGGATTCATGCAGTAACAAGCTAGGTAGAGACCTGTAGTCTAGAAATGCCAGTGATATTGTTGCATGTTTTCCATACTTGTTACTAGATTGTGTGTACTATTTATATACTGTTTTCTTAAATACTGACTGATGATGCTACCAGTATACAGTGGTGGTGTACTGATACTGCACTTGTCTTTCTTTTGGTAAGTACAAGAAATCTTCCAGCGGCTGAGACGAGACCTCAGATTTAGCACCAACGTTTCCGATCTTCAAGGGTAAGTTGCGATTCGAGCTACCTTAGGATTATCATTAGAGTTTTAGTCCATTTGTTCGGACTTAAAAACTATTCTTATTTTACTTGGGGTTGCCTCCCCGTACTCTAGATTTGGTATTGATGTTTGGTACGATGACTTTGAGTAGTTGTTCTTATTTTCATTGCT
The DNA here is from genome assembly GCA_003996215.1 of Jaltomata sinuosa. Lineage (NCBI taxonomy): Eukaryota > Viridiplantae > Streptophyta > Magnoliopsida > Solanales > Solanaceae > Jaltomata > Jaltomata sinuosa. Next base: position 141,806 of record QJPP01000767.1, on the reverse strand, counting down.
AGTTTATTTTGATGCTTCCTAGTTTTAGGTTGTTAGTCTAGGCAAGGGTGGAACTCTATTGGTTCGCTCATTCGGGGGTTGGGTGGGTGCCACTCACGATGGGTTGGGTCGTGATAAAGATGGTATCAGAGCCTAGGTTCGTTGATCTCGTTGTACCAAATAGGTCTAGTAGAGTCTTACAGAACAGTGTGGAGACGTCCGTACTTTTCTTCGAGAGGCTATGGGGCTTTAGGAAAAAACTATATCTTCCTTCTTTTCCTTCGTACTATAACTCGATTCCAATTGGTATCTGGTGATACAAATTGGTATCTATCTTCATTCACTCATTTTTCCGTAGATGGTTACTGCAAGGAATAATGGGGCAAGGCCAACGGTCCCAGCAACGGGCCCGACAGTTCATGGCAGAGGTAGGGGAAGGGGCAGGGGATGAGCTGGAGCCGCACCTGCTAGGGGTAGAGATCGAGCTGCTGGTGCTGCACGTGAGGTAACCCCTCCCCCACCTTAGGTTCCTGTGGCTGCGGATGTAGATTAAGTAGTGGTAGAAGATAGAGGAGCTCAAGAGGAGGCGACACTGGTTGGGGGTGCAGGCCTTCCTAATATGACACTAGAGGATTTCAGGCAGGCGTCTGATATTTTGAGTGGGTTGGTTGGTGCTGTAGCGATACCTGCAGCTTATGTGAATCAGGCCTTGGATACTCAGCTGGCAGTTACTACTACACCAAGGATGGATGCAGTTTCGGGCACAAATGATCTTCTCAAGCCGATGTTAGGCCCAGTGATGATAGGCAATGAGCATGCGATGCTGACTAAGTTCCTTAAACTGAAACCTCCGATGTTTCAGGGTACAGGCAAGAAGGATGCTTATGAGTTCATCCTGGATTGCCATGAGAGGTTGCATAAATTGGGTATTGTACGTCAGCATAGGGTGGAGTTTGTCACTTTTCAGCTGCAGGGTAATGCCAAGCAGTGGTGGAGGTCTCATGTTGAGTGTCGATCATTTATCTTACCTCCACTAACTTGGGAGCAGTTCCATGCCTTGTTTTTAGAGAAGTACGTTCCCCGTACTTTGAGGGATCGGAAGAAGGATGAGTTTCTGAACTTGGAGCCGGGTGGCATGCCAGTCTCAGCTTATGAGGCTAAGTTTCACGCGTTGTCTCATTTTGCTACACAAATGTTGGGTTCTGAGGAGGAACGGGTCCGGTTGTTTTTCAAGGTTCTGAATAGTGATCTGCAGGTACTGTCAGTGCCTATGACTTCTTCAAGCAAGGGTTTTAATGATGTGGACTATGTGAAAATGATAGAGGGAGTTAGGCAAGCGGGGCAGGCTAAAGCTTTAGCCAAGAAGCCCCGGAATGAGGGAAATTTTTGTGGTTGGTACTCCAGGGGCAAGCATCAGCAAGCTTACTCGGCCCATCCTATTCAGTCAGCTCTGCCAGCTACTATAGGTGGTCGTCAGGGAGCTCAATCTTCAGCTCCTAAAGGCTAGAGGGCATCTTATACATCAGGTAGCAGGCCTACTTTGGACCGTGGTTGCTTCCATTATGGTGAGTTGGGCCACTTTAAAAGGGAGTGTCCACATAGGCAGGCAAGTAATCAGGGTCAGCAACAGACTAGAGTAGTGTTTCTGGCAGGCAGAGGTGGTAATGCTAGGGGTCATCCACAGGGTGGGCGAGGTAATTTCTAGGGAGGCCGGGGAGACTGAGGGAACGGCGGCGCAGGCAGGGGTGCGGTGCAGCCAGCTCGAGAATTTTCCCAGATTGATGATCGGGCACATTGCTATGCTTTTCCAGAAAGGACTGAGGCGAAAGCCTCAGATGCAGTGATCATAGGTACTATTCTTATCTGTGATAAAATGGCCTCAACATTATTTGACCCAAGATCTACATATTCTTATGTGTCTGTTAGTTTTGCTTTGGGTCTGAATTTGAATTGCGATATCCTTGATTCCCCTATCCATGTATCTACCCCGGTTGGAGAGTCACTTATTGTGACTCATGTGTATTGTGACTGTTCTATGGTATTTGTGGGGCTACGTACTTGAGTAGATTTAGTGATTCTGGATATGGCTGATTTGATATTATCTTGGGTATGACTTGGCTATCTCCTTATCATGCTGTGTTTAACTGTAACACCAAAACTATGACTCTAGAAATTCTAGGCAAGGATAGATTAGAGTGGGAAGGTGTATACAAGCCTAAGCCAGTTAAGATAATATCGTTTGTTCAGTCTAGAAAGCTAGTAGGAAGGGGGTGTCTAGCCTTCTTGACTCATCTCTGGGATGATAGTGTGGAGTCCTCTTCTATTGAGTTAGTTCTGGTGGTATCCGAATTTGTAGAGGTGTTTCCAGCGGATTTGCCTGGTATGTCTCCGGACAGGGATATAGATTTTTATATTGATTTGGAGCCAGGCACTCGTCCCATCTCTATTCCTCCGTATAAAATGGCTCTGGCAGAGTTAAGGGAACTTAAGACTTAGCTGCAGGAACTCCTAGATATGGGATTTATACGTCCCAGTGCTTCACCTTGGGGGTCTCCGATTTTGTTTGTGAAAAAGAAGGATGGTAGTATGCGGATGTACATAGACTACAAAAAGTTGAACAAGGTGACCATCTAGAATAAGTACCCTTTACCCCGGATAGATGATTTGTTTGACCAGCTTCAGGGTGCATTGGTGTTTTCGAAAATTGACTTGAGGTCGGGGTACCATCAACTAAAGATTAGGCCTGAGGATATTCCAAAAACAGCTTTTCGGACTTGGTATGGACATTATGAGTTTCTAGTAATGTTGTTTGGTTTGACCAATGCACCAACAACATTCATGAGTTTGATGAATGGGGTGTTTAAGTCCTACTTGGATTCTTTTGTTATCATTTTCATTGACGATATTTTGATCTACTCTAAGAGTAGGGAAAAGCATGCTAATCATCCTCGCATTATGCTGGACATCTTGAGGCACCAAAAGGTTTATGCAAAATTCACTAAGTGTGTGTTTTTGTTGACTTATGTGGCATTTTTTGGGCATGTGGTGTCAGAAAAGGGGGTGATGGTGGATCCCCAAAAAATTGAGGCAGTTAAGAGTTGGGTCCGACCTAGCTCTGTGATAGAGGTGAGAAGTTTTGTTTGGCTCGCGGGGTACTACTGGAGGTTTGTGAAGGACTTTGCTTCTATTGATACTCACCTGACCAGGCTGACACAGAAGGAGGTACCATTTGTGTTGTCCGACAAGTGCAAGGAGAGCTTCCAAAAGCTCAAGACTTTTTTGACCACGGCTTCTATATTTTCCTTGCCGGTTGAAGGTAAGGACTTTATTATTTACTGTGATGCTTCATATTCTAGTTTGGGTGCTGTGTTGATACAGGATAGGAATGTGATAGCCTATGAATCCAGGCAATTGAAGGTGCATGAGAGAAATTGCCCGACTTACGATTTAGAGTTGGCAGCGGTGATTTTTGCTTTGAAAATCTGGAGACACTACCTTTATGGTGTAAAGTGTGAAGTATTCAGAGATTATCGCAGTCTGCAACACTTTTTCACTCAGAAGGATTTGAATCTGAGGCAGAGAAGGTGGATGGAGTTATTGAAAGATTAGGATGTGACCATTCAGTACCATCCGGGTAAGGCTAATGTGGTGGCAGACACATTGAGCCGGAAAACTATTAGCATGGGTAGCTTGGCTTATTTGGGGGTGTCAAAAAGACTGCTAGCTAAGGAAATTCAGGCTCTGGAGGCCAAGTTCATGCACTTGGGTGTCTCAGACCAAGGCGGGTTATTGGCCAGCATTGAGGTCAAGGCCACCTTAATAGAAGAAATAAAGGCAAAACAGTTTCAGGATCCGAAACTGGGCAAGTTACGGAGTAAAGTGATATCCGGGGAGTCCAGAGATGTCATACTAGACTCTGGTGGTGTATTGCATTTCAGGGAGAGGATTTGTGTTCCTCGGGTTGATGATATCATTCTGAAAATCTTGACAGAAGCTCATGGTTTGTGCTACTCAATCCCTCCGGGTGTAACCAAAATGTATAGGAACTTGAGGCAACGTTACTGGTGGCCCAGGATGAAAAGGGACATAGTTGATTTTGTGTCCAAGTGCCAGAATTGCCAGCAGGTAAAATATGACCATTAGATACCTGCAGGACTACTTCATAGGATGGCAAGTCCAAAGTGTAAGTGGGAACGGATAGCCATGGATTTCGTGGTGGGTCTTCCCAAGACATTGGGGAAGTATGACTCAATTTGGGTCATTGTTGATAGGCTGACCAAGTCTGCTCATTTCATTCCAGTCAGGGTAGATTACAACTCGCATCAGTTGGCCAAGATCTACGTGAAGGATATTGTAAGACTGCATGGGGTACCACTGTCCATCATTTCAGACAGGGGTACGCAGTTTACTTCTAAGTTCTGGGGCAAGTTACATGGAGAGTTGGGTCAGTCAGAGAGGACGATTCAAGTATTGGAGGACATGCTGAGAGCATGTGTAATGGACTTTGGTGGTCATTGTGACCAATTTCTACCATTGTGCAAATTCTCGTACAATAATAGCTATCACTCAAGTATTGATATGGCACCATTCGAGGCCCTGTATGGGAGAAACTGTAGATCACCGGTTGGGTGGTTTGCGGAAGGTGATGTGAAGCCTCTGGGCGTAGACTTAGTGAAGGAAGCGCACGAAAAAGTAAGAGGCAAACAAACCAAGTTGTTGGCTTCTCAAAGCAGGCAGAAGGAGTATGCAGATTGTAAGGTCCGAGACATGGACTTTCAAGTTGGTGAACACGTATTTCTAAAAGTGTCACCAATGAAAGGGGTTATGTGGTTTGGTAAGAAGGGCAAGCTTATCCCTCGGCTTATCAGTCCGTTTGTGAGGTCCTTGAGATGGTGAGGCCAATGGCTTACAAGTTAGCACTGCCACCTAGTTTTTCAGGCCTCCATCCGGTATTCCATATATCCATGCTCAAGCGATACCATGAGTATAGGGACTACATCATCAAGTGGGATGAGGTACTTTTTGATAAGAATCTTTATTATGAGGAGGAACCGGTCTTGATTCTTTCTCGGGATGTCCGGAGGTTGAGAATAATGGTGATTGATATGGTGAAGGTTCAGTAGAAGCATCGTCCGGTTGAGGAAGCCACTTGGGAAACTGAGAAGGACATGCGGGACAAGTACCCTCAATTGTTTGAGGATTCAGGTACTACACTTCCTTCCTTTTATTTTTGTAATTTCGAGTTTGATCATTCGGGGATGAATGATGGGGTAAATTGGTATTTGTTGTAATGATCGGGTCCGTCATTATGGGTAGTTCAATCGTGCTAAATTTTAGAGTTCGAAAACTCCGGGTTTGGGAGTTTGAAATTCTGGGCTAGGCTAGCCTCGGCCAGTTTTTGAGCGAGGTAGAGTCTAGAGAAATCCGAGTAAAAATGGGTTTAGGTGTCTTGTATTGACATAGTTTTCCACATAGCCAAGACATAGAGGAGTTTGGGGGACTTTTCAGAATCGAATTTGGATAAGTAGAACTCCCGGAATCGCGTTTGACGTGAAAGGGTTGTTTTGGGATGTTGGGGGAACCAAGTGTGTTGTGAAATGGACAAAACTGGAAAATTTATGGACTTTTTGCCCGTGATGAGAGTTGTCACGCGCGATAGCAGCCACCGCTATAGCGGTAGAATTTACCGCTATAGCGGTGGTCAAGGGGCGGTCAACTCATTTAAGACCGCTATAGAGGCAGGTGACCGCTATAGTGGGACCGCTATAGCAGAGCGGGTCTGCTATAGTAGGCCCATGGGTTTTTAATGCAAAAAAAGCTCTCAAAACATTAGAATTTCACAAGTTTGTTTTGAGAGAAGGCCTGGGCGAATTCAGGCAATTTTCTTTATTCCTCGGCCAAAAATCATTTCTAAGGTAAGGTTTTCGTTCCCCACACTTTGTACTACATTTCCTATGTAGTAGAATTGTTGGTAGAGAAATTGGGGAAGGTTGGAATGACCTAGGGATGGTGGAATTCGGGGAAGAAGGGGGTTCCAAACATGTATGTTTTTGGGTGTTGATTTAGTTACGTTAAAATGATAATAGACTGTTTAATTTCCTATTTTGTCTGTAAAAAATGATAAGTCTAGGAGAATGTGTTATTTTTAGACCAAGAATGTGAGAGGAATCCGGAACACGGGAAAGCTTGGGTTGAATAGAGCTTGGAACATTCGAGGTAGGTGATGGCTTTCGTATTTCTGTGAATGTGTATGTTCATTGTATTCGTTGTCTAAGTAATTGTGTGCATTACATTGCTTAGGGGAATTGTGTGGAATGTCTAAGTTCGGTTTACAGTCTATGTTTGAATGGTTTTTACTTGTTGGCTTTACAATGGGTGTGCATTCATATATTGACTGTGGTTGTTGACATTCAGTTGGCTCGGGTACCACGCCTAGTACGGGTATAACATTCGTTTGGCATGGGTACAACCCCTAGTACTGGTATAACATTCGGTTGGCACGGGTACCACGCCTGGTACAGGTTTATTTTATTGCATCTTGCACTGTTTCATTGATTATTGTATTGCACTGGTTGATATTGGTTCCGTGAGAGGACCAGGTTATTTTACTGAATGTGATACTTGATATTGGTTCCATGAGAGGACCGAGTTGTTTTACTGAATGTGATACTTGATATTGGTTCCGTGAGTGGACCGGGCTGTTATTGAAAAGTGCTATTGATTGGTGGTCCATGAGTGGCCGAGAACTATCGTATGGCTGTTGAATTGGTCTGGGTTTAGGCTGGGTAATCACTTCTTGTGGTAGTTGTCTAGAGGGGATTCTAGGGTGGGTCCGGGCTTGATGGTAAGGTGTGGTTATGGTTATTCTTGTTGTTGGAATAGAACTGTAAGAGATGGATTCATGCGGTAACAAGCTAGGTAGAGACCTGTAGTCTATAGATGCCTGTGATATTGTTGCATGTTTGCCATACTTGTTACTGGATTTTGTGTACTATTTATATACTATTTTCTTGAATACTGGATGATGATCCTACCAGTACATAGTGGTGGTGTACTGATACTGCACCTGTCTTTCTTTTGGTGAGTACATGAAATATTCTAGCGGCTGAGATGAGACCTCAGATTATCACCGACGTTTCCGATCTTCAAGGGTGAGCTGTCGATTCGAGCTACCTTGGGATTATCATTAGAGTTTTTATCCATTTGTTCGTACTTAAAAACTATTCTTATTTTGTTTGGGTTGCATCCCCGTACTCTAGATTTGGTATTGATGTTTGGTACGATGACTTTATGTTCCTAGGTGAGATTTTCCGCAGATTATTAATTATGATAAGTATTTTAAGTAGTTGATCTTATTTTCATTGCTAGTTTATTTTGATGCTTGCTGGTTTTAGGCTGTTAGTCTAGGAAAGGGTGGAACTCTATTGGTTCGCTCATCCGGGGGTTGAGTGGGTGCCACTCACGATGGGTTGGGTCGTGACAGCTAAGTGCCAAAGTACTTTCAAAAGGATACATCTTTCATTGGGGAGTTTTTTATAATTGACATATGTCATTGAGCTCATGATGTCCAATCATCGCCCGATTGGGAAGCTGTTCTATACCTTGTCAGGACATAGAACATGAGATATACTTGTGGATCCAAACTAAGCCTCTTTTGGGCTAAACAAAATTTCTTGACTTTCGGAACAATCCCTTCCTACATTGGCATACGTAGTTTTGAGGTTTGGGTTTATCTAAATTCTTACCCATCTCGGTGCTAAATAGTTCTCCCAAAATATCATTATATGCTCATACTTTAGAATCTCTATTTAAGAAATACTGAAATCATTCTTGGAGGTTTTACTCCACTTTAGTTCTTTAACTGAACTATCTGTGAGCCTGTGCTCAAAACTTTCCACTTTGAGTCTATACTAACCCTTTGAACTTTAAAAATAACTTAAATTTGTTTAAACTTGCTTTCTGATATAAATACAAGGAAATTTCATAATGATCATGTCTTGAATTTTGAAGAGAAGTACAATGTAACCTTCTTTTATGCATAACTCATTCTATCACATTCTATGATATCAAAGTCTGAGAAAATATTTCAAATTTCATATCTTGCTATAGCTTTTCAAGGTTAAACATCAATAAAATCAACCTAAAAATTTACAATAAGAAACTTATATTCATGGGGTTAAAACCTAACTTTGAACTTATATTTACCATAATTTTGATATTATGGGCATGAGAGTGAGTGGATTTCCCCCACTAAACTCTTACATACCTTAATCTCTTCTAAAACTTCAAGGAAGAACCGTAGATTTGAGGAAGAACTCCAAGAAATCTTTTCTTGAAATTCTTGAATTCATTTATTGAAAACCCTATGGTCAAGGGTTAAGATTTCTACTAAAAATTTATAAATAGATGATAGAAACTAGTTAGAACTACTTATAAATCCTTAAGAGGACTTACCTTGGTGAAGGAGGAAGAGGAGAGGAGAGAAAACAAGTTCTAGGTCTGAAAGAATGGCCAAAGAATGAAAAAAGGGTTAAAACTGACTTAAAAAGGTCCCTGTCGGCCTACCTGCGCTTGGACATGCGCCCACATATGAGAACACATGACACGCAGGTGGTCTGCACCTTATTTCAAGAAAGTAGGCCAAATTACCCCACCTACGCTTGGACATGCATCCGCATGTGGTCTTTCACAGCATGCATGTCGCTCGCACTTGTTTTCCAGTCTGTTAGTCAAAACTAAAATGGCCATAACATTTTACTCTGACCTTTGTTTGATGAGCGGTTGGTATCATTGGAAAGAAGACTCGAAAAGCTTTAATTTTTTAGGTACTAGGCCACTTAACTCTTAATATTCTAGGAGGAATGATCATTTGAAGTTGACTCTTGTAAGAACTTATATGAAAACTCAATCAGTAGAGAAGCATTCAACTTAACTTTGTGCTAGAGGTTTCTTATGACCTTAATTCGTATCCAATACACTTCCTACACTTAAGAAATGATCTTAACACCTAAGTACAATAAAAGTTCATCGGGTTTGAGTTTAACCATTCCCTTAAAATGGTTCAAATCTTAGTCTGAAAGCACAAGGTGTTACAATATCTCTCCCTTGGGATCATTCGTCCTTGAACGAGGGCGGTAACTAGAAAGAATTTGTTGCACTGAACTAAATGTAAAGCCTTTTGGATTTATTAAATGAATTATGGTAAGTCTGAACTGATATGAAGAGCCTCATGTAAATTATGAATAGGCATCTAAGCATGAATTATGAGTGCAAAAACTATCATACACATTGACAATTGCATGAGTAATCATGAGTCCTCTAAATTAGAAACAATAACATGGTATGAGTATAATATCCATATGACATGGGATAGATTATGAACGACATAGACTTAGACATAAGTCTCATTAGAGCTGAAGTTACTATTCATGAAATATGAGTACGCTGGGAAGTGAGTAAGAACAAGACTATTCTTGCCTTAACTAATACGATTACAACTTCCAATCTTAGCCACACCTTTCAACTATACAACCTCCATTGAATTCTACACATCATCATATATAACTTATGATTCTCACATTGACACATATACATAGTAAGGTCTGAGTCTAACCTCTTTCTTTCACCATATTCAAGCCTAACTCAAAGGCACAAAGTGCTACACCTACTTCAATCATGCTAGTCTGAATTACGAAATTCTATATTCTATATCCTTCTAGGAACTTCCATCCTTGAATAGATCTTCTCCTAGGTTTGTTCTACAACTCAATAGGGCCTTTGGTGCTTAGTGTTATCCCTACAAATACTAATTCTTCTAATAACCTTAATCAATCTATCATCGAGCTAGAACATGAAGGCACTAGTCACGTGATGCAATTGTTCACCTGTATTTTCAGTACCACATTCAAGCCTATTACTATAACCACTTCATAACTCTCTTAGAGCTACAACTATCTAAGGATCTCTCCGAGCATCCCTATAATTTAACAACTTAGCAAAATTCCATATGGGAACAAACAATAAACTCTAATCTAGCCACAAAACATGACTGAACCATTCCTCAAATTCCATCCACACCTATCAATTTAGGGAACATAAGCATGTCATAGTCACCACTAAAAAGAAACATCTACGGACTCTTATCTAAGACACTACTTACCTTCTTGTACTAACACCTACCCTAACATAAGCCAAAATCACTGAAGGAATAGAGTGAGAGAATGCACTACATGACCTCCAAAAAGATTCTGAACTGAGCATCATTAACAAGGATAAAGGATACTGATCAATTTTACTTATACTTAGTGTGACCTTGTCAGTCAAGATGAGACCTAGGAATCGAGTGCAATGGGCACGAGTACTTTATATACTGAACAGAAAAGCATGAGTAGAGAGTCATCTTGGGCATAGATATGTCATAACCATCCATAACCATCATAGGTGCAGTGCATGGGTTTAGAACAAAGAATTTGTAAGCATAAATCATTCAAGCAATCTAATCTGAGCATGTATATTACGTAGTATGATTTAACTAGACATTTTAGATAATGAGGTCTAAGTTCATAAGAGTGAGAATACAGTGGGACATGAGTTCATATATCATGAGTCTCATAATGTAAAGCTTGGACTCATGGAATAATAGAGTGAGACTGGGATCACTGTCTGAAGCAATTGCTTTTCATTCTAGGAGCTGAACGTAGATATGAATCCATATGAAGTGCATGAACCTAGACATGAGATGGCACAAATACATCTGAGTATAGTATCATCTTGACTAAAGTTCTAGGAAATCTGTTGGAATAAGAATGGATTGATATACCATCATAGCTCTTTCTTAGAATTCTATACTAGTTGAGTCATAAGACTCAACTTGGTTTTTTATCCTATCATCTCCCCGTTAGTTCAAAGTCAACATTCTAAGTCTTCGGACCTCTTTCCCAAACTAGGTATTAATCGATTATCTTTGTAAATCGGGGTGTCACTATACACATATATGCTAGACTCTCCCTCAAATACTATATCTGCAGATACTAAAACTTCCTGCTAGGACTTATTTCTGAGGTAATCTCCTAAATTCCCTTTTGCTTATAAGGCTATCATTGTAGGATGCATACCCTTTCTATCTTATCAACATCATACATCCAGTCCTCTATCCACCCAAACCAAATGGGTTAAAGCCTATAATAAAAGGCTAAAAATAATCCATCTTATTTAAAATTCCTAGCTTCAGCTCTCAGAGACACCATAAAATACATACATATCATTCGCCATGCTTCTCTACTCAATTATACAAAACTTGACAAACATAAAACTTTTGGAGCTTAGAATTTTGTGTAACAACATAATACTATGGGTATACATCATTCTTAATGACATTCAAGGCCCTTCTTAACCTAATGACTTAGCATCCAATCATCTATCCATATCTAGCCCACATATGTATATCTAGCTTACATCTTAACACTTTCCACAAGTTATCAACTTATGTTCTTGCATACACTATATCTGGCCTACTAGATAATCCCACTTAACAAGCATTAAAAAACACATACTATCATCTTTCTCACCACATGGATCATCTAAAGTTCAAGATTTATGTCTAGTACTTAAACATGGATAGCAACAAAACTTCTCACAAACTACACCAACTACAACCACAAGATAAAAATCAAGAAACACTAGTCCACTGTAAGTTTATGACAAGAATAATCGACCCTAACCATCGACCCTATCAACACCTCCTATCTAACTTCAGCTTACAAGCATATTTCTTCTTCGCGGCATTACTACTACCGCTTACTACCTTATTATACATCTCATTTCTAAACTGGATTCATACCCTTGTAAATATCATGGGTCCTCTCTTCAAACTCATAAGGTACCATCAAAATCTGCCAATTTATTAACCATCACATCCTTGCATTCACAACATAGACTTGATCCTTACTAACACAATGACACGCCATCATGAACTTCTCCTTAGTTCAAGTATTCTTCTATGTTAACTTAACCAACAATCCTTTCTCTATTAACTACCATACATTTTGCAAAAATCCCACTATGTCGTAGTCAACACCTAAGGGTATATCACCCCATCACTCACTTAATAGATACCTTACTCTAGCTACACACTTCAATCACACAAATCACCACTTTTAGGCTACTACACTTCTAAATTCATATTTTTGGCTTTGGATCATTCTATTGCTTATGATTTATAACCTTTCAAATCATACTCTCTTGAGTGACATTACTACCCAAGCATTCAGACACATTCATTCCCCCTCAAATATAATATTTATACTAAGGTTTCAAAAGGGGTTTGAGATCATATCATACTTTGGCTTAATGCACGATTCATATGAATAAGAGGAAGGGTGCATCTTTCGAATCAATGGACTTAAATGCACTAATGGGCTCCTCTCAAGCCCTTGTGTAGTCTCTAAATTGTTTGATGCCTCTATTTGAGAGCACCACATTGATAGGAATCTAATCTTTAATACATCTATTACCTCGAAGATGAGGCATTATTAGCAGGGTTATAACAATGCGTGAATCTGCATAAGTTTCTTATAGGATAACTCTATTGCATGATCTAGAGTGTGAAATAACGGGAAACTTTTCTTAAATGTCTATTTATAGAACTGGGGCCCTCACAACCATAAATAATATCCTACTGATATGGCTTCATAGAATCCCTAAGACACTTAAATATTGTGCTCTAATACCAAGTTTGTCATGCTCCGAGCCTACACCCTGGATGCGAATGGCACTCAAAACCACAAGGGGCCCGAGCAAACCCTTGGTTTGGCATACTACTAACTTAGAACATTCATTTATGCAAAAGCTCATAGAGTGGACAAAATATAAGCTAATCTTTACTTTTAGAAAACAATCCCAAAAGGAGATCAATCTTTACCATAAAGAAATATAAGTCTAAAAAACTTTAGAAAATAACTAAAAGGTACTACTGAATGTCTAACTATCTAATAAAGCCTATAAAACAACTAAAGGAGTAAGTCAACTGCGACAAGGCCCCATCTACCTTTGTGTAAACAAAGGGACTAAGAACTAAAAATTGATGACCACATCTAATCCCTCTGAATGCAAGGATAACTCACCACAAACTGAGTATATAGGGCTGATGAAATGCCTGGTCATGAGCCTGAGTCATATTGCTGGAATCTACATTATAAGATGTTGTAGCACAAAAGGAGCGTCAAGATAATGGAATGTATTGGTATGCAAGATAACTAAACATAAGGGCATAATATATCTAAAGACTATAAACTAAGATGGATCAATATGTAGACATAATTTATATGCATGAGGTGAAGACTAAAACATGAGCAATGATCACATAAAATATTTCAAAAGATGATGCCATAATAAGAGAGTCCTCGACCCAAAAGCTGAAACACATCTTGAGATTGACATATATGAAATAACGTCATTTCTATGCTTACATAAGCAGCCAAATCAATGTTTAGGTAAAACAATATATAATCAGATGGCTAGTGACAAAGTACTTTTAAAATAATACTTCTTTCTTTGGGGAGCTTCTTATAAATGACATATATCATTGAGCTCATGATGTCCAATCGTTGCCCAATTGGAGAGCCATTATATACCTTGCTAGGGCGTAGAACGTGAGTTGTACTTGTGGATTCAAATAGAGCCTCTTTTGGACTAAAGAAAATTTCCAAATTTGCGGAACAATCCCTTCCTATGTTAGCATACGTAGTTTTGGGGTTTGGGTATATCTAAACCCTTACCCATCTCGGTGCTAAACTGTCCTTCCAAACCATAATTATATGCTCATACTTTAGAATCTCTATTTAAGAAATACTGAAATCATTCTTGGAGGTTTTACTCCACTTTAGTTCTTTAACTGAACTATCTGTGAGCCTGTGCTCCAAACTTTCAACTTTGAGGCTATCCTCAACCTTTGAACTTTAAAAATAACTTAACTTTCTTTAAACATTCTTTGTGACACAAATACAAGGAAATTCCATAAAGATCATATCTTGAATTTTAAAGAGAAGTACAAAGTAACCTTCTTTTATGCATAACTTATTTGAACACATGCTAAGATATCAAAGGCTGAGAAACTATTTCAAATTTCATATTTTTCTATAGGTTTTCAATGTTAAACATCAACAAAATCAACACAATAATTTAAAATATGAAACTTATAGTCATGGGGTTAAAACCTTAACTTTGAACTTATATTTACCATAACTTTGAAACGATGGGCATGAAGGTGAATGGATTTCACCCACTAAACTCTTACATACCTTAATATCTTTCAAAACTTCAAGAAAGAAACCTAGATTTGAGAAAGAACTCCAAGAAATCTTTTCATGAAATTCTTGAATTCGTTTCTTGAAAACCCTGTGGTCAAGGGTTAAGATTTCTGATCTTGGGCATATTTATATGCTCGTTTATCATATTTTACCCATATATACATTTTATTTTGAGAGCATTCTTTACTATATTATGTGTATCTTTATTGGTATTGATATATTATGTAATAAGACACATGATTAGACTTTGCAGGGAATTTAATAGGGAAATCAACCATTAGGAGCTGAAATGGAAGAGTAAAGTGTGGAAGCGAGTAGTGGAATGCCACAAAAGAACAAAATGAGGAAAAAATTAGGCTGGAGCACATTAGTGGTGCGCCACCCAGACCCAGAACTTCATAAGATTGAAGTTAGTGCACTGCAGGGGCGCCACACCAAGGTCAAAACTACAGATGGCCAGGCAAGGCATGTTGGTGTCGTGATGCGCCAGAGGCCACCCGACAAAATTTTCCAAATTTCTCCTATTCTAACTCTAAGAAGGAAAAGGAGATATTTCCCAAGACCTATAAATAGAACATTGTCCATTTTTTGTAGGATTTCCATCATATTTTCAGAGAAAAAGGCAGAGAATAGAATTGACCAATAGGTTTCTTTTTTTCTTACTTTTCTTAGACACTACTTTGAATAAAAACAATTATTTTTGTGTTCTTGGTTAGTATGAGTGGCTAAGAACCCTTGTTCTGGGGTTACGTCTAAAAATGCATGATTAGTAGTATAAAGTTGGATTGAGTAGTTTGTTTGCTATTACTAGTTGTTCTTATATTCCTGTATTTCATATTTTGATGCTTGACCACCATTAAAATAAATCTATAATCTTGTTGCAAACTCAGAAGAAGGATCAATAGGATAGAACGAGGAATATAAGGAGCAAGATCTCTCTTTTGGAATGTAAAGAGTAGATTTATGGCTAGAATAGGAATATACCTAGATTGCCTTGCTTGGTTTAAACGGGAGAAGTAACTTCATTTATATGTTAACTCTGCTCATAGGAATATAGAACTAGAGTTGGATGTGAATAGGCGATTAGAGGTTTAGGAAAACCATAATCATACAATTAACCCTGAAATCAACAACTAGGTAGACAAGCAAGTCAATTCAAGTTGATACTACCTATGATTGAAAAATAAAGTTGTAACCCGAGAATTCTCTCAAAACTTGGAACAACAACCATTATTTACTCGCGTTAATTTCTCTTAACTTGTTTTTAGATACTATTATATTACAAACTCTCTCTTTAGTTACTGATGTGCTTGTTTACTTCAGCAGTATTAGAAGAATTTAGAGTTTTTGCTACTTCATTAGTCTCTTTGGGTACAATATCCGGATAAACCGGTTTATATTACTTAAACGACCACGTACACTTGCGTGTGGATTAGAAGTCACTAACAATTTCTATTAACAAATTCAAAAATGGATGATAAAAACTAGTTAGAATTAATTAAAATTCCTTGAGAGGACTTATCTTGGTGAAGGAGGAGGAGAGAATGAGAGGAAACAAGTTCGAGGTCTCAAAAAATGGAGAAAGAATGAAAAAAAGGGTTAAAACCAACTTAAAAAAGGTCCCATCGGTCCACCTGCGCTTGGATATGCGACCGCATGTGAGAACGTGTGGCACAAAGGTGGTCCGCACCTTCTTTCTAGAAAGTTGTCCAAATTCCCCCACATGCGCTTGGATATGTGGCCGCATGTGGGTTTCTGCAGAACGCATGTGGCTCGCACTTGTTTTCCAGACTTTCAGCCAACATAGTCTAAGAATCTAATAACCACTAAAAGCAATAAGATGGGAGAGTTCCATTGTCCGGAAGAAGGAAAATAACTCGTGGAGAATCCATGGTAGCCTGAGAAGTAGTGCTCACCCTTGGATCTGCAGTCGGTCTCTCTACTCTAGCCGAGGTCGCATCTCAGCCTCTGGAACACGGTCTACACTTAATAAAAGAAGAACACACTATGTACTAGTAGGTATTATAGGCTGACCCAACAAGATCGCATGTGAATAGAAAAACATATAACAAGTAATAGGATTCCAACACTTAGCATATAAGCAACCAATTCAAGTTCACAATTGATAAAATAGCACCATAAGAGGAAAAAGGAGTAATCAAACTTAAAAAATATCTCATGTATCGCTATGTCCATTGATATCTACTCATATTACATGTATCTTTAGTCTCACCATGGTTCTCAGCCAAACTCATCATAGTAGCAATGTAATAATACAAAATAAGGTAAAGAGTGTACACACATGCTATGGGTCTTATTTATGTCCACTAGTCATGACCTGCAGGGGACCCTAGGTGTCCATGTATCATACCGATGTAGTATCCTGTCACGCCCTGAGCTATCTCCTAGACATAACACGATGTTCAGTGTCACAAGTGTCCCCAAGATAACCCATGGTCTGGCACATCTAAACAATTTTTGTATTAAACGTGAACTATGCGGAAGATGAAAACTTTAAAACATCTAAATGTATAATATAAATAAGAGAATAATTGTAACACCCCAGGTATTTAAGGTTGTCCTTCATCTCATATCGATGACTTATGAGAGTAAATTTTAGAGTTTTATCGTGATACCTTGTGCGCTTGGGGACACTCGATTTAATTAGGACTTAATAAAATTTTTGTTGTTTTTTTCCCTATATTCCTTGATAATTAAGAAAAAGAAATATTATGATGATACATTTGTGTATGTATTATTTTATAAGATTGTATGACTTATTTTAGTATAATAATAGTGAAGATTAGAAAGTTTGATGAGAATTAATTATGAGGTACTATGTAATATATGTACGTATATAATTACTAAGTTACTTTGTAATATAGTTCAGCACTTTTATGTTTTATATTAAAATATTTAGTAAGTTATTTTATTCACTTAGTGACCAATCTTTTTATTACATTATATTTCATTAACACATAGAATTCTTAATTGTTAAGGAATAGTAGCCGACAATTTAATTTAGTAACCTTTATGTATATGTTGTTGAAAGATATCATTTTGTACTTTTATGTAGTTAGTACTCTTTCTATACCTCATTTAGTACAACACCGCTTCAATCTCTATTGTGATCAAAATCATAAAGATCCCAGGTGCTAATTGAAATGTTGTTATTATCACTACTGGCGATATTGAGTTGCTATTAAGCTTTTGGAAACAGTTCATTATTTTATTTGATGCTAAGAAATCTAGTCACGGTTAGGTTGAGAAGAGTTTGAGGGGACAGAGACGATAGTTTACCTAGCACGGAAGGAACACTAAGAGATTAAAATTGAGGTATGTAAATGCTTTTTTTTTTCTTGGCACGATTTCTCTATTCTAGCGATTATAAATTAATCTCGCTTTTGAGGTGCTATTTATAGAGCTTTAGAATTATTATGGTGTTGTATTCCGCTTATACCATTATTCCTCATCATAAACTTGTATCCGATAGTATTGACTTTGTGTCAAGTGGAGAAGTAGTAACTACTTATGTAATCTTGTTGATAAGCTGACTTGGGGTGAGCATATCTCCTAATATATAAGGAGTTAGAGGTCCCCCAATGTACCAGATTGAAGGTCTTTGTGTCTAGTTTATATAACATCAAACCATTCATCCATATGATATTATATTAAAAAGTTATGACCATTTTACCACAGACTATCCGGGCAGAACCGGGTAGGGCCTAAATTATTATATAATTGTGTTTTGACTTGGTTTTGATCTAGTAAAGGTGGTGGGTCATTCTAAGAACTTGTTTAGTTTTGGATTGTGAATCTTTTTTCATGGTAATATATCTTGTACGAACCTCTTTCGTAAGTTCACATTCTAGAATTATTTTTATAGACTTTCGAGTCAAGAAGTGGTATTTAGGATACCGTGTATCTGGGTAGGCATTAAGTTGGGTCATCATTGTTGTATACTGATGGTGTTAAAGTGTTGGAGGGACTGGTGGATTAGTGCGCTTCTTCTTGGAGTTGCGTACGACAGTTGTCAAATTGGACGACGTGAAATACACCTTGTTAGATTATCTTGGTAGCTCACCGCTCTGGTGAGGCGTTGATAGCTTCTTGTTGTTAGTATTAGCTGTGGGTCTAGTAGGAATTTTGATGTTGATTTTTGAGTTAAAGTGGGCTGGTCATAATAACGACTTTAATGCCTTACTGATTGACTGTGGTTCATTCCTGCGGTCTTGTTGATTCTCGTAGTTGTTGTGTTACGATCAGTTGATCGAGCTTCATAGAACACCACCCTTGAGATTCAATAGAAAGGCTTGTTAATCCATCCTTTTTCTTGGAATGTTCCTTTATAGTCCATAGTATGTTAAGGCTAAGCGTTGTCCTTCCTTTGAGCACGAATTGTAGAAAAAATTTAAATCATCAAAAGTGATATTTTACTATTTTATTGCTAGAAAGACCTTCTCTGAAAGGCATTGGGATTGCAGCTGAAGTATTTTCATAACTCTATTATGTTTGTATTCCACTCGTTCGATTATATTGGGTATTCGGTGTCTATATGCCATTTTTCCGATTCCCTTGACTATAGGTCTATATGTATAAATTCTTATCCTTCTTTGAGTATTGTGACTTAAAAAGATTATGAAAGAACATTAAGAATTTGCAACCAGTTCTCCTTCCTCGCTAAAATACTTTTCAGAAAACTCTAAGATAATATGTCAATTTTCAAAACTCTCAAATGTAACTCGCATGTTTAAACTACCAAAGGACTCGATTTTTGAAGGACTTTCTTTTATAAACCATTAAGGAATCATATATAGGAACTAAGTGAAGAACTTTAAGCTCTTTATGAACATCCTCAGGTTTAAGTTACCTTTTGAAAGTCAAGTGAAGTATTCAAGTTTGTTCTAAAAGTACATGAGGTTCTAAGAGGCTTTTACATATTATGCAAAAGTGATTACGAGATTATGAGAACACGAGTACCAACAGGCCAAGATTGAAAATATAATTATGATAACATACATGCATTATGTATCCATGACATGACATGCTATGCATCAGACTCTCGAGCTACAATCGGGAGGTGTGGGGCCTATTGCTTATATTTATACGTATGACATACAGATGGATACGAGTTGGCAGATATGATCCCGGTTAGCTATCAAAAGACACCACCATTGCTAGCACTTGGTTGTGTACGACATGCATTTGTATTTATATATATGTATTCAAGATATACTATTACGCAAGCATACCATGCATATTTGATTTCTATAAGATTAGATGTCGGCCATGGAGGCTATCAGAGTTTCAGTTTCAGGTGGTATCCCTATTACCTGTCATGACCCGATTTCTCAGGTCATGATGGCAACTACAATCCCCCAGTAGGTGAACCAATCCCTGTAGCCCAGAACAGCTAGTAATGGGCTACTACCTAACCAATACGTCAACAAGCTGAGATAAGCAGAATCAGAATATAAAGATAAGACAACGCGGAAGCAATTTACCCGAATATATACATCATGTAACTACACCAACCCCAAGACTTCGTATCTACAGTACAAAAGCTTCTATTAGAATACAAGTGCTAGAAATAAAAAAATGATAAGTACAACTGTCTCCGAATATACAAAGAGTAACAGTACAAAAGATGAGATGTAGACAAGCCCTGACCATCAAGTGCACACCCTAGTATCAAAGATCCAAAAGCTGCACGAGTCTCCAACCTGATCAACGGCGAAAGCTCAGCTAATATCTGCACCAAAAAGTGCATAAGTGTAGTATGAGCACTAAACCAACGGGTACTCAATAGGCATCATCGGCCGACTGAGCGCATATAAGATATAAAAGCAGTAAGTAACAGATAGCAAGAAATCAGTCACTGAAGCAATAAAGAAGGCACAATGAGCTAGCACAGATCATCCATAACCAAGAGCTTCAAGTAACACATGCTAGAACAGAGATACAATTACACAGAATCACAGGTGAAGGAAAGGAGAACGCACCTGGAGTCCTTGCACAACAATATAAGTAAGTAGAGAGAGAATTGAGAAAATGGCGGTATACCAATAACCTCAAGTAAAAGGAAAAGATGGATAGCAGTCTAACATACTCAAAATGGAATCAACCAGTATAAGGAAATCATAACACCAATCCAATCACATGATAGAATAATCAGGGAATTACCTCACAAGTACCACCATAGGATGAAATAACGAGACCATAATAACCGAGAGATACCATTTAGCTTCCCACAAGAATAGAACCAGAGTCTCACACTCTGCTCAGAAGGCCACACAAAAGGGCCTCAATAAGATAGGACTCCCTAGCCCTCACAATAATCAGATATCCCACAACTGAAACCTCAACAGGTTAACCATCACTAATCCTTCACTAACCGAGTGCCAAGACAAGCTCTAAATAAAGACAGGAGTAAATATAGTCTACCTACAGTCCCAATGGCCGCTCATACAACCGAGGAACACAATCAAGTGAAAGCAAACCCTTCGGCGTCCCATACTACCGGAGCGTACAATCAACAAACAGCAAACAAGGGTGGAATCCAATGCATGATATGATATGATGTGTGAAATAGAACCTCTGTATGTACCTCCTCCGGTGTCGATCTGGCCCAGCAGGCAGGTTCCATGGAAGAACTCAGCCCGTATACCTCTACTCCACCGTATACCCTTCCCTCCGGTGCACGTATCCCAAAGCCCCAGGCCCAGAGCGGCAAGGTCCATGGAGGTCCCCGACCCCATACTAAAACTCAGTATTAAGACATGTCATCCGGAAGCAAGTTCGGGATCTAGATAGAGACCCAGTCTCGAATATGCATGCCCAGACCCTGTCCAGGACTAAAGTAGTATAAAATGCCTAAAAAACCCCTCCAAGGGTGCCCGGGCGTAATCGGGTCTAAAATTATAGTAAATCAAGTCTAGTGCTCCGCCCCGCAGAGACTAGTATCAGTAATAAAATCAAGTTTGGTGCTCTACCCCGCAGAGACTAATACCAGTAATAAAATCAGTGCGAAAACATCCAAAAATCCCCTTTTCTATCATCAACACTACCACCAAAAATGGGCCCCCTGGACCATGCAAATTTAGGAAAACTGTAGGTAGTGGCTCGCTGCCAAAACTGTAGTAAAACATGAATGGGAAAACCTTTTTCATGGATGATATGCTTGCACACAAATATAAAAGTTAGCCAAATGGCTCACAACAACTCCTATCAGCCCTGTACAGGACCAACAACTACTCAGTAGACACTACCATCCTAAAAGAATAATCTCTATGTCTGGGACTCGAGGACATTCCCCAATAACCCACCATCTATGTTCCATAGTCAATACAAGGCCACACAGGACCACAAGGGTAATATACAATACTACACAAATACTACAAACAACGTATGAATTAAAGGGAAGAACAAGGAAGACAAGGTCTGGGGTACCAACCTATAACAACCCACCCAAGGATGTTAATTAATGCAGTTACAGCCTATATACGCAGAGTCTAGGTAGGGAAAGCCATAACCTACCTGTCATCCGATGACTAGCTGTGGGAACAACATCGTCCAGGCTCAAACTACTCTAGGAAGATCCGAATCACACAAAAAATATTTTCAACTGAAGCCCCAAAGACGTCTCTATGAAGGCTGACCAACCAAGGTACTGGAACAATTGCTAGTATCGACGAGGCTGCAAGAACGATATATAGCCAATTGATAAGGTCTTAATGTCACACTCGCGACCAGCCAACTCCAAAGCATAAAATGAGGCCAATAACAATAAGAAATGGCAGCTAAATCCAACAACAATATGCAACCCACATCTCAAAGGAGCGACGAGCTCTGGAGGCACTATTTAAAGGCGTACTTCATGTCATTCAATCCAATAACCATCGTCCGTGACTCCAATACGAGTCACACAAATACCCAGTACCTCCAACATTGTAACACTATCAACATACAAAAATAACAACCCAATTTAATATGACAAAGGGGCTGCTCGGAGCCACGGATCCAAAATGCCACTTCATGGCTTAGAAATCCATAAAACAATACTAGAACATAAAATTATGAATGAGGGTCATAGAAGGAAGGTTACCTCGACAAAAAACTTTGAAATACCAAGCTAAACATGTTGTTATAAGGGCCCACCACGAGCTGTAACAATATACGGCAAGAAAACACGACAAACATGACGATAATAATAAGTTCTCCTCAGAATTGATTCTAAAGCTCAAATTAAGAATGAGTCGAGGATTTAGAACCCTTACCTTCTGATAAGAAAATTATAATACCATAAAAATATCAGTCCCACGAACTGCCTCCTTGCAGTAGCAACAAATGGAGCCAAAATGACGAGAAAACTGTACCACGACGATGAGCTCGCAAAATAGAGCAACTCCCATTAAACTTCTGAATTGAAAGGATCAAGGTCCATGGATTATTTATAAAGCTTATATCTTATTTTGTATGGTATTGTTCTGTTTTTATGAGTTCAAAAGGAAGGAGAAGCTGATTTATAAAGGGAAACCGACTTAGGATGTGGGCCCCACATTGATGTGTCTGCTTGTGCAATCTTACAAAAATATGAATATCTCTCTTGTATGAAGTTGTATGGACAAACGGTTTAGTGCATTGGAAACTAGACTCGTAGACCTTCGACTTGGTATATTGGGGTCATACTAACTCTTTATAGATAGGGAGAATCACCCCAAGACATTTAACCCAAATTTGAAGAGAATTCCTTAAAGAAATTTACAATAACTTTTTCCGACTTTTGTTTCGCAACTGGCTTGACTTCAAAACTTATCATACGACCATTTTGCGATTATAATACCTCATAAAAGATCCTTATTAGTATATTATACACTATTAGTCTAACTCCAAAGGCACGGGTTACTTTAAACCTTCCAAATGGGCGAGGTGTTACACGAGGCATTTCTTTAACTCGAATTTTCGAGTAAGGGATTCCTTTGACCTAGAACCTTGGTTTAATTCTTTGATATTACCAAGAATGTTGACGGAAGTCAACGATTCCAAAGTTGAAGCTCTAAAATGAGGAACGGCTATAATGACCAAACAAACAGCCTGGGTACTGAACTATCGGTCCCGATAAGCCATAAATGACTTGGGCCATTACAAGTAAGCTCTAATGGTAAAAGAAAGGCGAAAATGTGTAAACGACCGGAAGGGTCATTACATCATCCACTACTAAAAATACTTTCATCTCCGAAAGTCAGGAAGGAAGAAAATACCAGACATTTAAGAATAGCAGATACAACACCCACACTACTCTCTCGGACAACCCGGGTAGCCTCCACGACCGGATGGAACCCAATAGAACAGAACTAAAGAAAGCAACCAAGCCTTAATTTCTTACTAGCCAAGCTAGATTTAAATCTCCAAATATCTGCCAACCCAAACTGAACCTCTTGAATCTTAACCAAAAATCATAGAGACAACACCGAAACCAGAGCACCAAGGCGATCAACCCACAGAACTCGAATCCTCAAAACCATACCAAGTTTACCAGAAAATCCATCAACTCAAAACTCAAACTCATGAGCCTGCTGTTCCACAAAACCCTTTTTTTTATTCTGAACTGAATCCTTTAGCACCACAAATAGGAAGCTGCATACAAGCCGAACACTCATACCACCCTCGAAGCATCAACTGACACACCGGAGATCCATAGTTCCTGCTTATACTTTACCATAAAAGAAGTCACCCACTTTGTTCAAACTCGTTTTAAGCCAAGATATAGGCTACTAACCTTTGCCATCTAAGATAACAACCTGTAGCATATCATTGAAAATGAAGTTATCTGCCTTGACTAACCACCAACCAACGAACGAACATTTTTCTAACATCAAATTCGCTAACTGAACCGTGCCAGGTCTGAATCAGTTGTAAGTGAATGAACCAGGGCAACCTGCCCAAAAGGCCTAAACCAAAACCACGATCCTGCAAGAAGTGTGGTAAGCCTACCACGAAGTCTGTAACCATGAGCCAAGCTCCCAACTCTAGAAAACACCGCTGCTACTCCGAACACTCGAACACCATTTGAATGTGAAATCGCCTTACGAATCTCACCTCAGGAAGAAGTCCACCATGCCACGAGTATCAAGTCCAAACACCCCAAAGGAAAAGGAAAAAGGTGCCCGGGGTTCAAAGTTACCATCTAGCCATAGAAATTTTTGCATATACTTTCAATTCATTCCTTTGGCTCGAACCAACCGCTCTACTGGTTCTGCAAACAAACAACCACTTTGAAGCATATATCCTAACAAACTTCTAGTCCATACTGGCCGAGTCTAACCAACACTGGAACCCCACATAAACAGCAACTCTGGAGGAATCAATTAAACAAGCTTTCAAATCCTTGGCAAATGAATGTCGATTACTAGTCTCTACGTATCATCAGAACTCAAAATAGCGTCGCTAGTCTCAACCCGCACAAGCTAACCACATAAAGCATACACCACTACAGAAGCTCAAACTTACGCTGCTGAGTCTGTCCAACCATGGTAGAAGGACCTCGTACTAACTAGAACACTGCTGAAATCTAGAATATCCCACCTCTGGCAGAGGTTAGCTAAGGACTAGGTGTCCAAGGCCAATAGTCGCATCCACAACTGAAGTAAAGAAGCTAAGTTGCCCGCACCCACTGCCTCCCGGCACTAGGATGCTGCAACCAAATAGAAACTGACACGAACCATCTGATGTAACCTGCCAAGCCATGATTCTAAACCCCAACTTTTGAAACTACCAACTAAAGCCTTGGTTGAACCCGTATGCTGCCAATGAACCCTTAAGAACCCAAGCCAACTAGGCCTGAATATGCAAGTTGCCAACACCGCAGTTGCTACTAAAACAAAACCAATCGATGGAAAACCCAAGGCATTGTGTAGACGGCTGAATCGAATCACCGACACATAATCCCAAAGCAAACCTTCATCGCCACCTCAGGCAACTACGAGGACACATAAACACAAACAAAGAGTTATCTCCCTTCTTTTTCAACTAAACAAAAATGCTTCCTTATCACATACAAAACCTTACAAATCCTTTCTCGAATAAGAACCTGAAGCCATTACCTTACTACTCATAGCTACACGTCAAATGCAATAAGGCAGGAGAAGAATGGACCGGATGCCCAACTCACCCGAAATGCCTACAAATACAACCCAACCACAAGGTTATGATCAACACTTAGTTGGAAGTGCTAAAGTCAAGACCCAATCACGATGCCAACATTAAGATCTCATCGAAAGAACTACGATCAAGATTCGTTCCAACTGGAGCTAGGGATACAACAAAACACCCAACGGACCAGGAAGTGGAGGAGACTATGGGAACAACCCACATACCTTCCAACCTCCTAAACTAATCAACAAAGTGTGTCGACTCTAGATGCTCAGGAGACAAAACCAATCTATGCACACTAGCATAACCAATATCTCCTAACTGAGGCAAAATCTCAACTCTGGCCCAACTACCGGTAATACACCGAACCATCACATGGATCTCTAGACACACTAGATAACAGCCTAGGCAACAACCATCTAGGACCGCTCAATAAGTGCAACTCAACCACAAGTCCAAAATCACAATGAAATAGGGATAACCCAACTAGAAACAGAATAACAAGAACTACCCATGCGCTACAACTCCGGGAAAACACCTCTCAAGGATAACTTACCCCCATCCACTACTAAAGAATAAACTACCAATAAAACAAAATATCGATACTAAAATTCGGGTAGCCAAATAACTAAAACAAGTAGCAGGTAGGCATATAAGCAATTACACCACAGAAGGGATAGAGTCACAACACGAGCGGGACTAATATAAGTCAAAGGTAGCAAAAGCCTAACCTGGAGCAATAATATCAGAAACCTCTACCTCTGGCCCACCAAGAGGAGCATCAAGCTGACGGGATCAAACTCTTGACTGAGTAGTCAAAACTGAATGCCCAACCGACCCTCGTTGGGGACAAGCTCTATAAAGGTGACCAATCTCTCCACAATGATAACTACCAGGCTATCTGGGATACACAATCGTGGGGAAATTCCTAATAAAGTGCCCATACTCACCATACCAAAAATAGCCTATACTAGATAAAGTCCGA
This sequence comes from Jaltomata sinuosa, assembly GCA_003996215.1. NCBI lineage: Eukaryota > Viridiplantae > Streptophyta > Magnoliopsida > Solanales > Solanaceae > Jaltomata > Jaltomata sinuosa. The sequence continues at coordinate 115,385 of QJPP01000767.1, read as the reverse complement.
CGGGAAAATCTTACCTCGTACTCCAATACCGACAAACAACCCTGCTGAAGAACTAGAAGCTCAACCCTAACTGAAGCACCACTCATAGAACCAGGTACTGAAACACTCACCGGAGGGCTCAGAGTCCTAGCCACGGTGTTCTGAAGCACTGAGGTCGCTATAAATCCAATCAGAGGTTGGGCTGACCCCACACCCCCTATCTAGTACGATAAACCCTCACTCTGAAGTCCTGGCGCTGATGAAAGCACTTAAGCAACAGGCACAGAAGCCTCGGCACCAACTGTTATCGCACTCGTATGAGGCATCTCAAAATGAATGAGCAACCGAAGTTTAGAAGTCAATAGAGATAGGAATGCATGATGAGGAGCCAAGTAGATGAAACTTTTCCTAACAATGCCCTGTAGCCTCCCGCATATAGGATACAGACGTCATCGTACCAATCCCCGAGACTCTACTTAGACACTTGCTTTTATACCTTCACACCAGTGAACCTAGAGCTCTGATACCAAGCTATCACGACCTGATTTCTCAGGTCATGATGGCACCTACAATCTCCTAGTAGGCAAGCCAATTCCCGTAGCCCGGAACAGCTAGTAATGGGCTACTACCTAACCAATATGCTCAACAAGCTGAGATAAACAGAAGCATAATATAAAGATAAGACAACGCGGAAGCAATTTACCCGAATATATACATCATGAAACTACACTAACCCCAAGACTTGGTATCGATAGTACAGAAGCTTCTAATAGAATACAAGTGCTAGAAGTAACAAAATGATAAGTACAACTATCTCTGAATATACAAAGAGTAACAGTACAAAAGATGAGATATAGACAAGCCCCGACCATCAAGCGCTCACCCTAGTCTCAAAGATCCAAAAGCTGCACGAGTCTCAAACGTGATCAACGGTGAAAGCTCAGCTAATATCTGCACCAAAAACTGCATTAGTATGAGCACCAAAACAATGGGTACTCAATAGGCATCATCGGCCGACTGAGCGCATATAAGATATAAAAGCAGTAAGTAACAGATAGCAAAAAATCAGTCACTAAATCAATAAAGAAGGAACAAAGAGCTAGCACAGATCATCCATAACCAAGAGCTTCAAGTAACACATGCTAGCATAGAGATACAATTACACAGAATCACAGGTGAAGGAAAGGAGAACGTACCTGTAGTCCTTGCACAACAATATAAGTAGGTAGAGAGAGAGTTGAGAAAATGGCAGTATACCGGTAACCTCAAGTAAAAGGAAAAGACAGAGAGCAATCTAACATACTCAAAATGGAATCAACCAGTATAAGAAAATTATAACACCAATCCAATCACATGATAGCATAACCAGGGAATCACCTCACAAGTACCACCCCAGGATGAAATAACTAGACAATAATAACCGAGAGATACCACTCAGCTTCCCACAAGAATAGAACTAGAGTCTCACACTCTGCTAAGAAGGCCACACAAAAGTGCCTCAATAAGATAGGACTCCCTAGCCCTCACAATAATCAGATATCCCACAACTGAAACCTCAACAGGTTAACCATCACTAATCCTTCACTAACCGAGTGCCAAGACAAGCTCTAAATAAAGACAAGAGTAAATATAGTCTACCTACAATCCCAACGGCCGCCCATACAATCGAGGAACACAATCAAGTGAAAGCAAACCCTCCAGTATCCCATCATACCAGAGCGTACAATCAACAAACAACAAAAAAGGGTGGAATCCAATGCATGATATGATTTGATGTGTGAAATAGAACCTCTGTATGTACCTCCTCCGGTGCCGATTGGGCCCAGCAGGCAGGTTCCATGGAAGGACTCAACCAGTATACCTCTACTCCACCATATACCCTTCCCTCCGGTGCACACATCCCAAAGCCCCTGGCCCGGAGCAGCAAGGTCAATGGAGGTCCCCGACCCTATACTAAAACTCAGCATCAAGACTTGTCATCCGAAAGCAAGTCCGGGATCAATATAGAGACCAAGTCTCGAATATGCATGCCCAGACCCTGTCCAGGACTAAAGTAGTATAAAATGCCTCAAAAACCCCTCCAAGGGTGCCCGGGATGTAACCGGGTCTAAAAGTGTAGTAAATCAAGTCTAGTGCTCCGCCCCGCAGAGACTAGTATCAGTAATAAAATCAAGTCTGGTGCTCTGCCCCGCAGAGACTAGTATCAGTAATAAAATCAAGTCTGGTGCTCTTCCCCACAGAGACTAATACCAGTAATAAAATCAGTGCAAAAACATCCAAAAATCCCCTTTTCTATCATCAATAGTACAAAAAATGGGCCCCCAGGTCCATGAAAATTTAGGAAAACTGTCGGTAGTGGCTCGCTGCCAAAACTATAGTAAAACATTCAGGGGAAAACCTTTTTCATGGATAATATGTTCGCACACAAATATAAAAGTTAGCCAAATGGCTCACAACAACTCCTATCAGCCCTGTACAGGCCCAACAACTACTTAGCAGACATAACCAGCCTAAAAGAATAATCTCTATGTCTGGGACTCGTGGACATTCCCCAATAACCCACCATCTATGTTCCAGAGTCAATTCAAGGCCACACAGGATCACAAGGGTAATATACAATACTACGCGAATACTACAAACAACGTATGAATTAACTGGAAGAACAAGGCAGACAAGGTCTAGGGTACCAACCTATAACAACCCACCCAAGGATGTTAATTAATGCAGTTATAGCCTATATACACAGAGTCTAGGTAGGGAAAGCCATAACCTACCTGTCATCCGATGACTAGCGGTGGGAACGGCGTCGTCCAGGCTCGAACTGCTCCGGGAAGCTCTGAATCACACAAAAAATATTTTCAACTGAAGCCCCAAAGACGTCTCTATGAAGGCTGACCAACCAAGGTAATGGAACAATTGCTAGAATCGACGAGGCTGCAAGAACGATCTATAGCCAATTGATAAGGTCTTAATGTCACACTCGCGACCAGCCAACTCCAAAGCATAAAATGAGGCCAATAACAATAAGAAATGGCAGCTAAATCCAACAACAATATGCAACCCACATCTCAAAGGAGCGACGAGCTTTGGAGGCACTATTTAAAGGCGTACTTCATGTCATTCAATCCAATAACCATCATCCGTGACTCCAATACGAGTCACACAAATACCCAGTACCTCCAACATCGTAACACTATCAACATACAAAAATAAAAACCCAATTTAATATGACAAAGGGGCTGCTCGGAGCTACGGATCCAAAATACCACTTCATGGCTTAGAAATCCATAAAACAATACTAGAACATAAAATTATGAAGGAGGGTCATAGGAGGAACAAAGCTAAACATGAAAAACATGTTGTGAACCAAGCTAAACATGCTGTTATAAGGGCCCACCACGAGCTGTAACAATATACGGCAAGAAAACATGACAAACATGTTGATAACAATAAGTTCTCATCGGAATTGATTCTAAAGCTCAAATTAAGAATGAGTCAAGGATTTAGAACCCTTACCTTCCGATAAGCAAATGATAATACCATAAAAATATCAGTCCCACGAACTGCCTCCTTGCAGTAGCAACAAATGGAGCCAAAATGACGAGAAAACTGTACCACGACGATGAGCTCGCAAAATAGAGCAACTCCCATTAAACTTCTGAATTGAAAGGATCAAGGTCCATGGATTATTTATAAAGTTTATATCTTATTTTGTATGGTATTGTTCTGTTTTTATGAGTTCAAAAGGAAGGAGAAGCTGATTTATAAAGGGAAACCGACTTAGGATGTGGGCCCCACATTGATGTGTCTGCTTGTGCAATCTTACAAAAATATGAATATCTCTCTTGTATGAAGTTGTATGGACAAACGGTTTAGTGCATTGGAAACTAGACTCGTAGACCTTAGATTTGGTATATTTGGGTCCCACTAACTCTTTATAGATAGGGAGAAACACGCCAAGACATTTAACCCAAATTTGAAGAGAATTCCTAAAAGGAATTTACAATAACTTTTTCCGACTTTTGTTTCGCGACTTGCTTGACTTCAAAACTTATCATACGACCATTTTGCGATTATAATACCTCATAAAACATATGTTTTAGTATATTAGACACTATTAGTCTTACTCCAAAGGCACAGGTTACTTTAAACCTTCCAAACGGGCGATGTGTTACACGAGGCATTTCTTTAACTCGAACTTTCGAGTAAGGGATTCCTTTGACCTAGAACCTTGGTTTAATTCTTTGATATTACCAAGAATGTTGACGAAAGTCAACGAATTTTCAAAGTTGAAGCTCTAAAATGAGGAACGTCCATAAATACCAAACAAACAGCCTGGGCACCGAACTATCGGTCCCAATAAGCCATAAATGACTTGGGTCGCTACAAGTAAGATCTAATGGTAAAAAGAAAGGCAAAAATGTGTAAATGACTAGAAGGGTCATTACATTACCCTTTTACAGCAGTTATTTATGATTCTACTTTCCTCCTTACATACCAGTACATTTTTATTCGTACTGACGTCCCGTTGCCTGGGAACGCTGCAGTTTTGTTTTGTGCGTGCAGATCCAGGTAGGGATTATAATTAACCCCTCTACTAGGATTTGGAGTTCAGCGATGAGTTGGTAATCTCCACCTCTTCCTGGAGCTTTTATAGAATGGTTAATTTTGTTATACAATTTGGATATAGTCGGGCCCTTGTCCCGACCAGTGCTTATGTAAATCTTAGAGGCTATTATGGACACAGTATTCTGGATTTCTTTTTGTAGCTTCTAGTCTCCAGCCCCATAGGCTTGGTAGGTATGTATATGTATGTATGTCTTCAGTTGCGGCCTCGTCGGCCAGCTAGTACTTTGTTATTTTTGGAATGTCTACCTTCGCCTATATGACATGCTGTCATTTAGGTTATGACCTTAATAGTCCATGCTTAATATTTCAGATGCTATGCTGCCCGACCTTCTGGGTACATAGTTGAGTCACTTAGTATGTTTTAGAGGATAACTCGATCAAATAAAGTATCGAGTGCCAGTCGCGCCTCACCCTATTTTGGGGCGTGACAAACTTTCCTTCCCCCCTTAGGAACATTCGTCCTCGAATGAAAATAAATGTGTGTGGGGCTAAGGCTAGGGATTCTTTTGAAATTTTGGCAGAGTTTTCTCTACTTATGGGACTGTCCTAAACCTGAAACTCAGCTAAAACCAACCTATGTGTCTCACGAGGACATACAAAACATATCAATATGGACATGATTAACAAGATATCACTATTACCATATAACGCACGTTGCAATTTAAGAGGGCGACTTAACCTTACCTTTCTAATCAGGTAGTTGTGCATAAAATAGCCTATGACATCTAAGCAATTCAATCACGTAGAATTCATAACATTCAGGTAACTAAACATATAGGAGCACTTAATCATAAAAACTCAACAAAAGATTCTTATTTTGTGAACATTTCTATTCTTAAGTGTATGCTGGATGGATAGTTAAACTGTAAGAACATGTAATCTTATGTGTAAATGAATTATGGATTATACAATATTGTGCATAGGTAGTAAGAAAGCAAATAGATTATAATCTGAACGTATAAACTAATCTCATAAAGAAGGCGGATGCGTAAATATGTTAACTAAAGTCTTAGGCCGTAAATATGTTTTAGTGGCTAACTCGATCAAATAAGGTATCGAGTGCGAGTCACACCTCCACCTAGTTTGGGGCATGAAAAACATAGTATCAGAGCAGATCGTGTCCTAGGGAGTCCACAAGCCGTGTCTAGTAGAGTCTTGCTTATGGGTGTGTTGTGCACCACACTTATAATCAGGAGGGTGCAGTACATTTAGAATTTGTTACCATTATTTCATTTTAGATCATGCGATAGAGATAAGTTATAGGAATTTACTTCTGATTCACACTTTACATAAATTTCATATGCATTCTATCTCTTAAAGGACACCTCAGATTAGGCCAAAAGGGGAAATGCTAGTTTTTGCGGAGGATGCACTTTCCAGTCTAAAACTGCGAGTCACATAAATGACTTCTATGGTTGTATGCCTTTGATTAACCATCTAGATAATGACTTATTTGAGACCTTTTATGAGTTCTCAGTTTGGATATGACATTTCTAAGGGCCATAAAAATGATTGCATAATTTACAAAGGTACTATTTACCTACTGCATTAAGTTATTATAAGTTCGTATGTGCATCTTTTATAGTTTACCTGTTTATAGGATTGTGTGTGTTATGTTCCTTATAGCTACACTATTACTTGTCATTTGTTTCATAAGTTGCTAGTTATATGCTATTTGTCTTTTCATTGGTGGAGATCATTTGTTTTATTGTATTTGCATTGTAAGTTATTTGCCCACACCAAATGTACCACATTAGATCAATTACTTGCATATAATGAGCTCTATACAGAGAATACTTATGTTTTATCTATCAATTGACATGTTAGGTATGTTATAGATTATAAATTATGACTAAGTTGTCATTTAATTATATAGTACCTTATTTAATTTTGAGGATAATTAAACTCCTTAGAGGCAGATTCGTAAGGTAGTAATAAAATTGGGGCATACCCTATTGGGGTGATAAGACAATTAGAGAGAGTTGTTTATGATATGTAAGTATAGGTGCATGCATATATAAGGATAATAAGTTATGGTATGGGTACTATTTAAAATTATTTGGGAATGATTTTATTTGCTAGCTTGTCGAGGTTTACTTATTAGTCATTGAGGCATTTTTTTTAATTTATCTATTAAGAATTTGATTGTTGGTTTATCGAAACTAAGTTGATATCCCACAGGCGTTTAATCAGTCAGTGAGCTGGACTTTCTTACGTGCATCAGTAGTTAATTGATTATATGCTATCAATATTTTTGATCACTTGCTTATAGATTTTGTGCCAAATGAATCCATGTTGATAGGGTATATGCTTTGGAAAAGGGTTGTGTATACGTTATGTTTTTTATTATACTAAAGTAACTCGTATGTTACATACTCATAAATTACTTACTAACATATTACATACTTTCTAGAATGCGTGACCACATGATTATGTGCATATGTGTTAGAGACTATACGCTCATATGTCATAGGTTAACTGGTCGCATATGATAGACCTTATAAGTTACATATTTATATGACGCAGGCTTCGTAGGTCATTATTTGAGTGTTATGTGTGTTCTAAAGTTCCTGTGATTTAGGATTCTAAGTTTGATCAATTGTATAATGTATAATAAACTGTTTATTAAATGAAAGTGTATATATTAGGAGAGTACAATTTATATGCTTTTAAGACACTGGTCTTCCTAGCTCAATAGTTGTATGCCTTGCGTCCTTTAAAGATATTTACTTAGACGCTACTGTACTACAAATCATATGTCTATAATATTCTTGTTAACTTAACTATTATTTATATATTGTGTGCTATCCCCACGAAAGTATTTACATGAAAGATATTTCAAAGAATATTAGCTCATATGCGAAGCGCTTCTTGTAATAATTGTCTATCTGTAATTATTTCATAGGAGTATTTGTTCAGATGTGTGTGCTCATACATCAAGGATCCATTGATTGTATGTTAAAAACAATGTTTTCTCCTGCATTATGAGAATTATATGTTTTGTAGGTAACTTGTTTGCATTTCATATGCCTGACTACATATTTGTTTAAATGTTATATGTCTTACATATCATATGTATATAAGGTAAAGAACTAGCATTCAGAGGTCAAATGTTTAGTTTTGTGGAGGCTATGCACATATAAGTTATCAGTTAAATGCTATAGAGCTTATGTGTTATAATTGAGTAGTTTCATGTTCTAAACCTTTACGGCCTAAGACTTTAGTTAAAATATTTATGCATCCGCCTTCCTTATGAGATTAGTTTATACGTTCAGATTATAGTCTATTTGTTTTCTTACTACCTATTTTATAGGACATTGGTATGCACAATATTGTATAATCCACAATTCATTTACACATAAGATTACATGTTTTTACAGTTTGACTATCCATCCAGCATACACTTAAGAATAGAAATGTTCACAAAATAAGAATCTTTTATTGAGTTTTTATGATTAAGTTCTCCTATATGTTCAGTTACCTGAATGTTATGAATTCTACGTGATTTAATTGATTAGATGTCATAGGCTATTTTATGCACAAATACTTGATTAGAAAGGTAAGGGTAAGTTGCCCTCTTAAATTGCAACGTGTGTTATATGGTAATTAGTGATATCTTGTTAATCATGTCCTTATTGATATGTTTTGTATGTCCCAGTGAGACACATAGGTTGGTTTTAGCTGAGTTTCAAGTTTAGGATAGTCCCATAAGTAGAGAAAATTCTGCCAAAATTTCAAAAGAATTCCTAGCCTTAGCCCCACACAGATTTATTTTCATTCAAGGACGAATGTTCCTAAGAGAGGAAGGAAAGTTTGTCACGCCCCAAACCAGGGGGAGGCGCGACTGGCACTTGATACCCTATTTGATCGAGTTAACCACTAAAATATACTAAGTGACTAAATTATGGGCCCAGAAGGTCAGGCAGCATAACATCTGAAATATTAAGCCTGGACCATTAAGGTCATAACCTGAATGACAGCAAGTCATATAGGCTAAGGTAGACAAGCCAAAAATAACAAAGTACTAGCTGGCTGATGAGGCTGCAACTGAAGACATACATACATATAAATACCTACCAAGCCTATGGGGCTTAAGGCTGGAACCTACAGAAAGAAACCCAGAATATTGTGTCCACAATAGCCTCTAAGAGTTACATAAGCACTTGTTGGGACAAGGCTCAGACTATATCCAAACTGTATAACAAAAGTAAACATTTTATAAAAAATCTAGGAAGAGGTGGAGCTTACCAACTCACCGCTAAACCCTGAATCCTAGTATAGGAGTTAATTAGAATTCCTACCTGGACATGCACGCATGAAACAAAAATGCAGCATCCCCAGGCAACAGGACGTCAGTACGAATAAAAATGTACTAGTATGTAAGGCAAAAAGTAGAATCATAAATAGCTACTGTAAAAAGGGTAATAGAGATACCACCTGAAACTGAAACTCTGATATCCTCCATGGCTAACATCTGACCTTATAGAAATAAAAAATGCATGGTATGCTCGCATAATCATATGTCGTAAATACATATATATAAATGCAAATGCATGTCATACACAACCAAGTGCTAGCAATGATGGTGTCTTACGGTAGCTAACCGGGATCATATCTGCCAACTCGTGGCCATCTGTATCTCATACGTATAAATATAGGCAATAGGCCCCATACCTCCCAATTATAGCGCGAGAGTTTGATGCATAGCATGTTATGTCATGGATGCATAATGCACATATATCATCATAATTATGTTGTCAGTCTTAGCCTGTTGGTATTCGTGTTCTCATAATCTCGTAATCACTTTTGTATAATATGTAAAAGCCTCGTAGAACCTCATGTACTTTTAGAACAAACTTGAATACTTAACTTGACTTTCAAAAAAAGTAACTTAAACCTGAGGATGTTCATAAAGAGCTTAAAGTGTTTCACTTAGTTCCTATATATGATTCCTTAATGGATTATAAAAGTAAGTACTTCAAAAATTGAGTCCTTTGGTAGTTTAAACATGCGAGTTACATTTGAGAGTTTTGGAAATTGACGTATTATCTTAGAGTTTCTTGAAAAGTATTTTAGCGAGGAAGGAGAACTGATTGCAAATTCTTAACGTTCTTTCATAATCTTTTTAAGTCACAATACTCAAAGAAGGATAAGATTTTATACATATAGACCTATAGTCAAGGGAATCGGCAAAATGACATATACATGCTGAATACCCAATATAAGCGAACGAGTGGAATATCAATATAATAGAGTTATGAAAATAATTCAGCTGCGATCCCAATGCCTTCCACAGAAGGTCTTGCTAGCAAGAAATAGTAAAATATCGCATTTGATGATTTAGAAAATTTCTACAATTCGTTCTCAAAGGAAGGACAACGCTTAGCCTTAACACACTATGGACTATAAAGGAACATGCCAAGAAAAAGGATGGACTTAACAAGCCTTTCAATTGAATCTCAAAGGTGGTGTTCTATGAAGCTCGATCAACTGATCGTAACACAACAAATACGAGAATCAACAAGACCACGGGAATGAACCACAGTCAATCGGTAAGGCATTAAAGTCGTTATTACGACCAACCCACTTTAACTCAATAATTAACATCAAAATTCCTACTATACCCACAGCTAATACTAACAACAAGAAGCTATCAACACCTCACAAGAGCGGTGAGCTTCCGAGACAATCTAACAAGGTGTATTTCACGTCGTTCAATTTGACGACTGTCGTACGCAACTCCGAGAAGAAGCGCATCAATCCACCAGTCCCTCCAACACTTTAACACAATCAGTATAAAACAATGATGACCCAACTTAATGCCTGCCCAGAGCCATGGTATCCAAAACACCACTTCTTGACTCAAAAGTCTATAAAATTATTCTAGAATGTGAACTTTTGAAAGAGGGTCATACAAGAGAGATTACCACGAAAAAATATTCACAATCCAAAACTAAACAAATTCTTAGAAGGACCCACCACCATTACTAGATCAAAACCAAGTCAAAACACAATTATATAATAATTTTGGCCCTACCCGGTTCTGCTCGAATAGTCTGTGGTAAAATAGTCATAACTTTTTAACTGACATCATATGGATGAATGTTTTGATGTTCTAGAAACTAGACACAATTACCTTCGATCTGGTAGGTTGGGGGACCTCTAACTCTTTATATATTAGGAGATATGCTCGCCCCAATTCAGCTTATCAACAAGATTACATAAGTAGTTACTACTTCTCCACTTGACACGGAGTCAATACTATCGGATACAAGTTCATGACGAGGAGTAACGGTATAAGAGGAATACAACACCATAATAATTCTAAAGATCTATAAATAGCACCTCAAAAGCATGATTAATTTATAATCGCTAGAATCAAGAAATCGTGCCAAGAAAAGAAAATAGAAGCCTTTACATACCTCAATTTTAATCCCTTAGTATTCCTTCCGAGCTAGGTAAACTAACATATCTGTCCCCTCAAACTCTTCTCAACTTAACCACGACTAGATTAATTAGCATCAAATAAAATAATGAACTGTCTCCAAAAGCTTAATAGCAACTCAATATCGTCAGTAGTGATAATAACAACATTTCAATTAGCACCTGGGATCTTTATGATTTTGATCACAACAGAGATTGAAGCGGTGTTATACTAAATGAGGTATAGAAAGAGTACTAACTACATAAAAGTACAAAATGAGATCTTTCCACAACATATACATAAAGGTAACTAAATTAAATTGTCGGCTACTATTCCTTAGCAATTAAGAATTCTATGTGTTAATGAAATATAATATAATAAAGAGATTGGTCACTAAGTGAACAAAATAACTTGCTAAATATTTTAATATAAAACATAAAAGTGCTAAACTATATTACAAAGTAACTTAGTAATTATATACGTACATATATTACATAGTACCTCATAATTAATTCTCATCAAACTTTCTAATCTTTACTATTATTATACTAAAATAAGTCATACAATCTTATAAAATAATGCATACACATATGTATCATCACAATATTTATTTTTCATAATTATCGAGGCATATAGGAAAAAAAACAACAAAATTTTTATCAAGTCCTAATTTAATCAAGCGTCCCCAAGGGCACAAGGTATCACGATAAAACTCTCAAATTTACGCTCATAAGCCATCGATATGAGATGAAGGACAACCTTAAACACCTGGGGTGTTACAATAATGATTCTAAAAAATAATACTAATGACTTAATAGATGAATCTAGTCTATGACTGAAAGCCTCTAACTGATATGAGTTGATGGGACATGCCCCAAGCTAACTCTAATAATATGAAACTAAAATGTAAAGACTGAAAGATGAAAGCATATCTAGCATCCTCGTATTATGAGGACTCACCACTGAAGCTGCTGAGTAAGGACTGGAAATCAAGCTAAACGCGGCCTGGATATTGAGCGCCTGAACCTACATCATAAAATGATGTAGCACAAAAGTATGTGTCAGTACTTTGAATGAACTGAGCATGCAGGTATGTGCTAAGCTGAATAACATAAAGACTGAAATAGAGATATATACTGAAACATGAACTGAGAGATAAACTAAATACAATGACCAAGTAAATAACATGAATACTTTAACATGCTGAGCTGAGCTGAATAATTGAATACAAGGTCAATGCAAAGATGAATCTGACTGTGGGAGCTACTATTAACCGACATACCCCAAGCTGAGCTAACTATGGGGCCAACCTGTAACCCTGGATGGAAGGGTGTTCATACATTGCCAAGGGTACAAACGAGTCTGACGTGGATCCACTAAACTAATTTCCCCAAGGGACAAGGGTGACCAGCCTAAAGCTGACAGCTGACCCCCTTTATACCTATGATGGCATCATAGTTCTGGGACTTAGGGACTGCTACTAAGGGTCTCAGCCTAAAGCTGACAGCAGAGCCTTCATCCCTTCATTCGCTCAGTACTAAGCCTACTCCCAACTGAATGTATAAGTAATGAAATGCAGACTGAAGTAGTGTATAGCTCAAATACTGGTAATTAACTGACAATGCAAATATAGTGATATTGAAGCTGATAGCATTCTAATTCTGAAGCATAATTATCTAAATTATCTGACTAGAAAGTATAAGTTATGAGAACTGAAATTAACACAAGCTAGGGCTACTGAACTCTGTACAACTGACTATGCTAATTCTCTAAGAAACATGTAATGATTATCATACAAGTAATAGAATCTGAGTTGCCATGATTTCCTAAGATTTAGAAACCCTAAGTCTGAAGCACTAATGGAGAACTGAAGAACTGAACCGAATCTAGGGACCCAATGGGTGAAAGCAACCCACTAGTGAAATCCCACATACCTGGAAGAGAATTTACGAAGGAAAATCCTTGGATTTTAGGGCTGAGCTTGAAGGAACCTCCTGCTTGTTCTTCAGAGAAACTGTCGCCTCTTTTCTCTTTTTTATTTCTAAGGGTCTGATGATTTTAGGAGAATGAGTGATTTAGGTAGATTTTGACTAATTAATTAGGCTTAGGCTAAGCAAAATGATGTAGCTTAGGCCATAAAAGAGAAAGGAAAGGTTTGAAATACCCCTGGGAATTTTAAAAGAGAGCTGCTAAAAATCGTGACTTAGGTACTATGACTCGGTTGACGGACCATAGTCCTGGACGACAGACCATCAATTGAATCATGGTCCTATCAATGAGTCTTGTGGGTTCTCTAATCTGAGTAAACCATGACTCCACAGGATGGATCGTGGTTCTTAATGACAGTTCATCGTGTGACTCGTGGTTCCTGGGACTTTAGCTGAGGGTCCTCTAGTCTGAGGATTCCACGAGTCAAAGGACGGGTCATGGTTCTGAAGTATGGTTTGTATTCTGACTCATGGTTTCTGAGACAAGGACTGAGGGGCCTCTGATTATGGGGAACCACGAGTGATAAGATGGACCGTGGTTCTAAACTACGGTCTGTGATCCCATTCGTGGTTCTGAGGAAGGAACTTGGTACTTCTCTGATCTGAGAAAACCATCACTCCACAGGATGGTCCATGGTATTGGACTACCACCCGTGGTCTAACTCGTGGTTCCTAGAACATGAACTAGGGGTTCTCTGGAAAATGGAACTACAGTTGAGATGAAGGACTATGGTTCCAAACTACGGTCCGTGATCTTGACCGTAGTTTCTGAAAACTTGAATTTTTTTTTGAAATTTTTCTGCTGAGTACAGTCAAGTAGCTGGTTCAGATCCTTAGGTGTTACATATCCGCTTCATATCAGATGTATCAATAGCAATATCTGTATAACTAGGTTCTCAGACCCATATTCTCACAAAGATATTTTGTTCCCAAGACACTATTCATACTTAGTCATTTCAGCTCACTTATCACTTCCTGTTCATTTAGCCTATTCATACAAGCATAAAAGGAAAAACATATATAATACAACCACGTTCAAGACTAATCATAGGTTATACAATTTCACTATAAATATGCAACAGGGTGAGTCTTAACTCCAATTCAAACCATAAACTACCTCGAGTGAAGATATAACACTCCCAAGATAGTTCACCACTGCTTTGTCCTTTCATAACTCTCCAGAATGCACAAGGTCTAGAAATATCAATAATATAAGAGTAATTAGCCAATTACCCTTCATTTCAGTCTTTGGAAATCAAACCCAACAATTCTACCCGTTAAACAAGGTTTTTAGCATTTTCCAAGGGTTAATTTATTACTAATTAGACCCATTATATTCATAGGATCAAGAACCCAAGGTTTCTAATCAAGTTCATATAATATTTCACCATTTTTAAGCCTAAAGGTTTCACTTTTATGGAACACAAAGTTTTCCACTAGCCTTAAACATGTTAAGAACTAATAATTTCATGTTAGAACTCATAACAACACAACTTAAGATCAATTCTAGCTGAGTTTACACCTACCTATAGGGTTCTTCCCCAAGCTCATACTTCTAGGGCTTAATTGCAAGAAATCCACCATTAACCCTTCCCTCCAAGGTCTAAGAAAGATAATTAATCAACAATTCAAGAGTACTATGGATTACTTACCTCAAATCATGGTGTTTGCCCTAGTTTTCTTGAAGAAACCACTTTCGAGAGCTCTATGATGAAGTTGAGTTATGAGGAAAATAACTCAAAAAACTGCAGAACACCCAAATGTACTGCCCGGTTCCTCATCACGACGTATGCTTTACTCATTATGATGGATTGTCGTGACAAATCATAATGACGAGGTGTCCTTCAATTATAGCGAAGGCAAATTTCACAACATTACTATCTCTCTCCTAGACCCTTATTTCATAACACATATTATTTTATAGACACCATGAACTATTCCCAATGCGACAATTATCATATCTAGAGTTCTATGACTCCGATTCTCATCTCCAAACTTTCTATGGGATTCTACAGCAGTTAGCTATCCAAAAATAGATACCACACTACTGCATGATATCTTACCAAACATAAATCACCTCTACGGCATAGAACACTATATTTTAGTCTGAGTTCACTCTAACCCGAGATTTTCAATTCTCACTTTGGGATTTTTATAGCCATGTACTTATATCTCAATTCAGCGTAATGATAGAATAGGTCATTACAATAGATTGGTAGGCAACTTTCTTAAGGGAATAAGTCATATTTGTAGTTAAATAAAGTACAGTAGATTTTTACTTATATCGTGTTAATTTTCTGCTCAAGGAATGAAACTTCGTTTAATTAAAAAATGGACCTTTCTAAAAATTTGCATGAACTTCTATGCATATATTTACATGTATATCTCTTTTTTTTTATATTAAAAATTTTGCTAAATATTTAGAGTAAAAGTTTGGGAGTTAAATTAAATAGCTTAATATAGTCCGGTGTCATTATGTGTGAGTTATTTTTGTTGTTTCTATGTTTATACATGTAATCTAGAACTTGTCTAGTTAGTCATTCCACATGTACAAATATAACTTAATTGAGAGATGAAATATAGGCTATTTTGTGGAACAAAAGTCACTATTTATCCTCAATAAATCTTCCAAATGCTTATAATATCCCTAGTCTCCCATTTTGAGCTTTTAAACCTTTTTATTGGCTAGCAATAACTGTAAATTCATATACCTTATTTAAAAATAACACTTCTCTTGAAACTAGTTCCTCTTTGACACTAATAATGAAATATGAGGCATAAAAAATCTGATATGAGGCTTTTAGCCTAAGTTAGAGATGGAGTAGTAGTTATGTTTAGACCTTGTATAAAAAAATTAGAAAAAGAAAAATCTGAAATATATATATATATAAATATATATATATATATATTAATATATATATATATATATATATATATATATAATATATATATCTTTCTTTCTATTTGTACTAGAGAAGAAAAATTAGAGAAGAAAAATACACTAGAGTCAATAAAAGCAAAGAAAAAGTGGAGAAAGAAAAGGAGAAGATGAATAAAAGCTAAAAAAAAGTGAAAAGGAGTGAAGATATGAAAATTGTAGAGTTCAAGAAATGTGTAGTCACTAATTTCCAAAATATGTATCCTATCTGTCTCGAAGCCTACATTACAAGCTTAGAAAAGTCCTTTTGTGATCTCAATAGAGTCTTTCTGGAGGATTATTGTATTGGTCTGGCTATTGATTTAATAGGGAATGATAGGGTCAGGGCCATATGTTCATTCGGGTGTATTTTATACTAGTTAGATTGTGTGTGATGCTAGACTCTAGGAAAATAAATGGTTGGGTAGGTTTGGGGAACAAATAATGTTTATGGGATGAGGGAATTGCTAAGTTGTAGCGAGTTCTTGGTAATATTTAAATAAGGTAAATGAGATGAATATGCAGGGTCCTGAGTCCGTATAGTAAGGGGTGAGATCCCTAAAATGCACTTATTTTTCAGGAAATGAGTCCGGATTAGATGAAAATGACTATATGTGTTTAAAATGATGAGCTAGGGATTAGTCTTCGGGCGAGTCTAATTATACATTATTGGTCATATTTGTTGATGGTCCCATGAGTGGACTGGGTTTAATTGTTGGGACTATAATTATTGCATTTTGTCCTGTGAGAGGCCGGGTAGTTAAACTTAAGTGTGGGCTTGGTCTTAGTGTAGACCGGGATGACATGTTGAACACTTAGGTGAAGGTTATGGGTCCCTAATATGTAATAGGTGTTCATGTATTATCGCTTGGTATTGTATGAGTTGCATGCTTAGGGAACAATTTATGAATGTCTAATATCCAGTTATTAGTCTTGTAAAATGAACTGGGTGTTATTGCTTGTTGATTTACAAGTATGTTTTGTTCATTATTTGTGATTGATTGGACTTGGTGTGACATTCGATTGGCTCGGGTACCACACTGGGTACGGGAAATACAAACGATTGGCTTGGGAACTATGCCTGGTATGGGAATACTAATGGTTGGCTCGGGTACCATGCATGGAATAGGGATACACATTTGGCTGTCTTGGGTACCACACATGGTATGAGATACTAATGGTTATCTCAGGTACCACGCCTGGTACAGGTTTAATTATGCATTATTAACTGTGTTGTCGACGGTTCCATGAGTGGACTGGGTTCATTGTTAAATCTGTGATTGATTACATTGGTCCTTGAGAGACCAGGTTGTTACACTTAAATATGGGGATTGTCCTGAGATGGACCGGGTATCGCATGTTATAACTTAAGTGTCGGTCTAGGGACCCTTGATTGGTCCAGGTAATGAAAAAGGGTAAATGTCATGTTTATTATTTTGAATGATTGTTGAACCTTCTTCCTGTGGTTGATAAGTAAAAAGGGTAGACTGAAAGTCTGGAGTTATACTACTGGCTGTTATTATATGTTGTACTGCTTTGCTCAGTGCGGGTGTACTACTTGTTCTTTACACATTAGGTTCCTGAGTGGGCTGAGATTTAGTATTATTTTGCATACAATTGGTCCATGAAGGGCCGGGTTAGTGTGCTTAAGTGACAAGGTGGTTTTTCTGTGGAACAGAGTTGCAGGTTATTAGCGTTAGTGATGTCCTAGGAATCCTTTTTGGTCTGGGTTATGTAGAAAGGATATATGTTTATTGTCACTGAGAATTGTTAATGTCAGTTAGACTTGCTACGTGCGGTTGATGAGCTAAGAAAGAGACTCGTAGTCTAGTTATAATGTTGGCTGTTGTTACTTTTCAAGTATGGCTCTGGGGGTCATTGGGGCGGTTTGTACTAGGAGGTGACGGTACGACATGTGCGTTCTACATCACTAAGTAGTGGGGTTTACTCCGGATTATTGAGTCATAGTGGTTGACTTGGGTAAGGAAATAGTAGTCCGGGTATGGATATAAATGTTGGCAATGGTTAAGGTGACTTGGAAAGTCTAGGTGATAAGTGTGACTTAGGAAGTCTAGGGGTCAAGGTGACTGGGGAAGTCTAAGGGATAGGCAGGCTTGGGTTGACATTAAGGTTTGGTAAGGTAAATGTTAAATGGTTGAGTATTGTAATTAATTGTGCATTCCTTTGAATTCTTATATGATGGTATGGGTGGATTTGGGTCGACCGATGATGACTACCAGTACGTGTGTTTGTACTGATTCTACTCTTGCTATACCTTTTTGGGTATAGTCTGATTGCAGGGTTGGTGATGTTTCATAGGTACACGATGATGGGAATCTCTAGAAGCTCCTAGTTCTTGCTTCTATGGTGGGAGTTGTGTATTCTTTTATTTTAGTATCACTCTTGTAGTATCTCTTGTACCGACTTAGACTAGGTTCTAGGGAGGGCTATTTTCAAATTGTAAAAGGTTTTTCTGCATATCTGGTAAACGATTTTCTTGTATTAAAAGGGTTTTATTTCTTTTTCCGCATTAAATGTTGGATCAGGTGGTAAGGGTTTTCCTATCTAGGTGGATTAGAGTAGGTGTCCGCACAGCTCGGTAGTTGGGTCGTGACAGAATGATGAGGCAGTACCAATTTAGGGGACAAGGATGACACCCATTTAGGAAAGTGCAACGCCAATCCCGATGTCATCTGATATAATCCAGCAGGTTCTGAGTTTTCTATGTGGATTGGCAGGGAATAGGACTACTCATGCAGTACCCACTGTACATCATCCGGTAATCCAAAATGCTACAGCTGTGGCTCCTCAGATAGATGCGACTTTTAAGATAGATATATTTCCGCGACCAGTGAAAGGCGCGATAATGACTGGTGTTGAGCATGGACTTTTCTGCAAGTTTGTGAAGATGAAAGTTCTAGTATTTCATGGATTAGAGTCTGAGGATGCTTATGAATTCATCGTTCACTATCATGAGCGATAGACAGGATGAGTATTATTGAGAGGTATGGTGTTGAATTTATTTCTTTTCAGTTGCAAAGGGATGCAAAAATATGGTGGAGGGCGTATGTGGAATGCAGGCCTACTGGGGAACTCCCTATGACTTGGACTCAGTTCTACCAAGTCTTTCTAAAGAAGTATGTTCCACATACTATGAGGGACAGGAAGAGGAATGAGTTTGCTAATATTGAGAAGGGGAGTTCATCAGTGGCAGCCCATGAGGCACACTTTCATGCCTTGGATCGTTAGTCTTTACAACTGATAAATACAGAGGAATAACGAATCCACCATTTTGTGAAGGGTTTGAACACAAGGCTTCAAATTTCAGCTTTATAGGTAACAACTTCTGGCAGGTCTTTTAAGGAGGTAATTGAATTTGTGAAAAATATTGAGGGTATAAATCAAGAGGGTCAAGCAAGGATGGCTTTGAAGAAGCTCCGATCTGGGGGTAATTTCAGTGGTCAGTATTTCAGGGGTCAGGGTTTGCAGGGGTACCCTGTATGCCCCATTTAGTGTGTGTTGCAGGTTTCTACTGGGGGTCCATTAGGGACTAGTCAGCCTTCATAAGAGTTTGGTGGTTGTCTTACTTTGTCAGCTCCGGCACAATAATCTACTTTAGATCGTGCATATTATGAGTGCAGTAAGATTCGTCACATAAAAAGAGATTGTCCTTGGTTTTGACAGGCAGTTCAGGAGCAGGCTCCTAGAGCTCAGACTCTAGCAGGTAGAGATCATGTACATGAAATAAACCGTCTGCAGGACAGGCGGGATGGTCACACAGTTGGCAGAGGTGTCCCCTATCCCAATTGGGGAAATTGTAATGGCATAGGAGGTAATCATCCCGACAGGGGTGGTGCACAGGAAGGTGGTAAGATCCACTTCTATACTTTTCCAAGAAGACCTGAGGCAGAGGCATCGGACACGATGATCATATGTACCATTCTTATCTGTGACTGTATGGCTTCAATTTTATTTGACCATGGTTCTACTTTGTCATATGTGTCTGCTAGTTTTGCGAAGGGGTTTGACTTGATTTGTGAGTTGTTTGATTATCCTATTAATATGTCTAACCTAGTGGGTAATTTTGTGGTTGTGGATAGGATCTTCCGTGCTTGTCTAGTTATATTTATGGGGCAAAAGACTTTGGCTGATTTGGTGATTCTAGACATGGTGGATTTCAACATCATCCTGGGGATGATTTGGTCTTCTCCGCACCATGCTATACTGGACTATCATGCTAAGACATTGATTTTAACTATGCATGGGTTGGATAGACTAAAGTGGGAGGGTAACTATAGTCCTACTCCTATGAAGTTTGTATCTTTCCTTTATTCTCAGAGTCTGATAGGAAAGAGGTGTTTGGTTTTCTTGGCTCATCCTCAGGACACTAGTTCAAAGGTCCCATCTATCAAGTCAGTTCTATTGGTGCATAAGTTCCAAGCGGTATTTCCTACGGATTCGCTTGGCATGCCACTCAATCGAGACATTGACTTTTGTATCGACTTAGAGCCGAATTTGCATCCCATCCCTATTTCCCCTTATAGAATGGCACCGACTGAGTTGAGAGAGCTTAAGACTCAATTACATGAGTTATTGACTAAAGTGTTCATTCATCCGAGTGCCTCCCCATGGGGTGCTCTAGTGTTCTCTGTTAAGAAGAAGGATGGTAGTTTACGTATGTGCATAGATGAGAATACATGTCAATATATGCAATTGGAGTTCATACAATTACTTTTTGGAGGGGGTCTATTTTGTACAATAAAACAAGTTTCATCCCATAAGAAAATGAACCATCATCATATAAGTCAAACATACACTATTTAACTTAACTACATAGGAATTACTCCCTTAAAAGAGTCGCCTACCAATCTATCATAAAGAAAATCACTATTCTAAGATTTTTATACCTAAACATTTATGGGTTCACCATCAAAATAAACCCTCAAAAAGGAATCATAGATAATAAAACCAGGAGGTGAATCTATGATATGCCCAAGATACACCGTTAGATGATGTATCACGGTCATATGCAATAATAGTAACCCAACTAGGTTGGGTTGGGATCAAATCCACAGGGAATATTGGAGAACTTTTTGAGATTTATTATCAGTATGGCTACCAGATTTATAGCCAAATGCTATTCCGTAAGGTTGTAGAGAGATTGAAACTAAATTAAAATTGCAGAAAGTAAATATTCAGTGAGTAAACAAGATTGTAAAACTTATTAATATAAAATGCTAAGATTGTATTTCCATAATTGATTGCTTTGTTCGTCAGTTATCATGCAATTACAGATACTTTGGATTACAAATATGCACTCAGCCTCTTCTAAATGTCATGAAAGATTTATCTACATATGATTCTTCTGCAACTATATGAGTTGTTAACTTAAGAATGATCGAATATGCCAAGTAAATTATATTATTTCTAATATGAATTTATCAAATGAGGGTTAGCACCTCGAGTTCATGCAAAACTTCCTTTACAAAATCCTAACCTGCTCTTTTGAGTCTAAAGATTAAGATATTATGATATAATTTAATATTTGCAACCATCAACTTATTAATTAAAAATGATTTTTTCTTTGATATCTTATAACCCTAGTAACATGCAATCATACGAATAACCTTATGAACTTTACAATATCATTAAGTTTCACAACCTTAGTTGAGAATTTAGCTACTCTGACTGAAAGTATAATAACAATAATATAAAGAGAAAGATTGCATAACTTACTATGTATATTAAACTAGGAGATATCAAGTTAGTAACTTAACTACAACTAAAACTGTCAACACTTGTAACGACCGGGTCCGTCGGTACGGGTAGTCCAATCGTGCCAAGTTTTAGAGTTAGAAAACTCTGGATTTGGGGGTTTGAAATTCTGGGCTAGGCTAGTCTCGGCTGTTTTAAGAGCGAGGCATGGTCTAGGGCCATCCGGGTAAGTATGGGGTTAGATGTCTTATGTTGAGCTAGATTTCCTCGTAGCTAACATATAGAGAAGTCCGGGTGACTTTTCAGAATCGAATTTGGATAAGTAGAACTCCCGGAATCGAGGTCGACATGAAGGGGTTGTTTCGGGATGTCAGGATAATAAGTGTGTTGTAAAATGGACTGATTTTAGAGGTTTTACAACTTTTTATCCCGTGTCAACCGCTATAGAGGTTGACACTTCACCGTAGCAGCCTCCGCCATATCGGAAAAATTATCGCTACAGCGGAGGTCAATGTTGGTCAGCCTCCGCCATAGTGGGCAACTCTGCTACAGTGGAATCGCTATAGCGGAGCGGACTACTATAGCGGGCTCGATTAGAATTAAAGCTGAAACATTCCCCAAAACATTCAGTTTTCACAATTGTTTTTTGGGAGCAGGGCAAGGCCATTCCAAGTGTTTTTCCTCCATTTTTTCCATTGTTTTCTTCCCTAAAGTAAGGTTTCTACTCCCCAGTCTTTGTAATACTTTTCCTATGCGGTAGAATTGCTAGGAGGGAACTTGGGGGAAGGTTGGAATAACCTAGGAATGGTAGAATCTAGGGAAGAAGGGGGATTCTAGACTTGAATGTTCTTGGGTGTTATTAAAAGTAAGATATTATGATCATAGGTTGTTAAATTCCCTACTTTTATCCGTAAAAATGATAGAACTAGTGAAATTAATCGTAGAAAGCCCGAGAAAAGGGTGGGATGATCATGGGTGGCCTGGGGGTTTGGGATTCACTGTAATTCGGGTAATGTGCAGGCCTTGTTTGTTAATTTCATGTACTTGTATGTTATTTTAGACCAAGAATGAGAAAGGAATCCAGAACACGGGAAAACTCGGGTTGAATAGAGCTTGGATCATTCGAGGTAGGTGATGGTTTACGATTTCTGTGAATATTGTATATGCCTGTACTCTTATGTAAGTGATTGTATGAATTGCATTGCTTAGAGGGATTGTGTAGAATGTCTAAGGGTCCTGCTTTACAGTCTGTGAGTTGAACGGGGTGTACTTGTTGGTTTACAAGTTGTGTGTTCATATATTGACTGTGGATTGTTGACATTCGATTGGCACGGGTACAATGCTTGGTACATGTATACTAACGGTTAGCACGAGTACCACGCTTGGTATGGGTATAACACACGGTTGGCACGAGTACCACGCCTGGTATGAATTACTAACGGTTGGCTCGGGTACCACACCTGGTATGGGTTTATTTTCTGTAATATCCAATTGTTATTGATTGCATTGCATTGACTGATATTGGTTCTGTGAGTGAACCGGGTTATTTGTTGAATTTTGATATTGACTGGTGGTCCTTGAGTGACCGGGAATTCTATTATATCTATCGAATTGGTCTTGGTTTAGGCCAGATTATCTTTTAACACTTAGATGTTGTTTAGAGTGGATCCCAGGGTGGGTCCAGGCTAGGAAAAAAGGATGGTTATGTGTATTTGACTGTTGCTTATGGTTATTAGGGGTGGATTTCATGCGGGAACAAGTTAGGCAGAGACTTGTAGTCTAAGGGAGCCTGTTAGTATTGTTGCATGTCTTCCATAAATTTTACTTGATATTGTTGTACTGCTTATACACTATTTATTTGGAAATTGGCTGATGATCCTAACAGTACAAAGTGGTGGTGTACTTATACTGCACTTGCTTGTCTTTATTGTGAGTACAAGAAATTTTCCAGCGTCTGAGATGCAACCTCATCTGTAGTACCAGCATTCCAGACTTCAAGGGTGAGCTATTCGATCAAGTTGCCTTGGATCTAACTTTAGAGTTGTAGCCTATTTGTTTCGGGCTTAAGCTATTTCCTTCATGTTTTGGGGTTGAATCCCCGTACTCTGGACATTGGTAGATTATTTGGTAATGCGATTTTCATGTTCTAAGGGATAATTTACGCAGGTTAATGTTAATGAAGTATTTTTCCTAAATTATTGAATGCTAGTTTACTTTCCGCACTTGGTTTTGAGCTGTTGGAACGGTTAAGTTCGGGGAAGTGCTGGTTCTCTCCCCCGGGGGTTGGTGAGTGCCACTCACGGTGGTCTGGGTTGTGACAAAGATGGTATCAGAGCCCTAGGTTCATTGATCTCGTCGTACCAAATAGGTCTAGTAGAGTCCTGCAAAACGGTTCAGAGACATCCGTACTTTACTTCGGGAGTCTATGGGGCTTTAGGAAAAACTATCTCTTCCTTCTTTCCTTCGTGCTATAAATTTATTCCAATTGGTATCTGGTGATACAAATTGGTATGTAACCTCATTCACTCTTCTATCCGCAGATGGTTAACACAAGGAATAACGGAGCTAGAGCAGCGGACCCGACTGTTCAATGTAGAGCCAGGGGAAGGGGCATAGGATGAGGTAGAGCAACACCCACCAGGGGTGGGGCTTGAGCTGTTGCTGATGCACGCGAAGTAACACCTCCCCCACCTCAAAAGCATGTTGTTGAGGACGTAGAAGAAGTGGTTGTAGAGGATGAAGGGGCACAGACGGAGGCGGCACCGGTTGGGGGTGAAGGCCTTCCTACTATGACACCGGAAGCCTTTCAGTAGGCTTGGAACATTCTGAGTGGGTTGGTTAGTGTTGGAGCCATACCTGCAGCTTATGAAAATCAGGCCTTGGATACTCAACCAGCGGTTACTATAGCGCCTAGGATTGATGCAACTTCGGGCATGAATGATTTCTTCAGGCCAATGTTAGGCCCAGTGATGACAGGGAATGAGCATGAGATGCTGACCAAGTTTCTCAAGCTGAAACCCCCTACGTTTTAGGGTATGGATATGGAGGATGCTTATGAGTTCATACTGGATTTCTATGAGAGGTTGCACAAGTTGGGTATTGTACGTCGACATGGGGTTGAATTTGTCACTTTTCAGCCAGAGGGTGATGCCAAGAAGTGGTGGAGGTCTCATGTTGAGTGTCGGTCTTCTGTTCTACCTCCACTGACTTGGGAGTAGTTCCATTCCTTGTTCTTGTAGAAGTACGTACCCCATACTTTGAGGGGCCGAAAGAAAGATGAGTTCTTGAACTTAGAACAGGGTGGTATGTCAGTCTCGGCTTATGAGGCCAAGTTCCATGCCTTGTCTCATTTTGCTACACAGAAGTTGGGGTCCGAGGAGGAACGAGTCCGATTGTTTGTCAAGGGTCTGAATACTGAACTACAGGTACTATCAGTGCATATGACTTCTTCAGGAAAGGGCTTTAATGATGTGGTGGATTATGTGAAGAAGTTAGAGGGAGTTAGGAAAGCAGGGCAGGCTAAGGTTTTAGCCAAGAAACCCCGGAATGAGGGAAACTATGGTGGTTCCAACTCCAGGGGCCAGAATCAACATGCTTACTCGACCCGTCCTATTCAGTCAGCCTTTCCAGCTACTACAGGTGGTCGTCAGGGGGCTCAGTCTTTAGCCCCTAGAGTCAAGGGAGCATCTTATACATCAGCTAGCAGACCTACACTTGACTGTGGTTGCTTCCATTTTGGTGATCTGGGCCACTTTAAGAGGGAGTGTCCACATAGGCAGAGAAGTAATCAGGGTCATCAACCGTTTAAACCAGTGGTCCCGGCAGGCAGAGGCGATAATGCTAGGGGTCGTCCATAGGGTGGGCGAGGTAATTTTTAGGGAGGTCGGGGAGACAGGGGGAATGACGGTGCAGGCAGGGGTGCAGCGCAGCCGGCCTGGGACGTTGCCAGGATTGATGATCGGGCTCATTGCTATGCTTTTCCAGGGAGGACCGAGGCGGAAGCCTCAGATGTGGTGATCACAAGTACCATTCTTGTTACGATAAAATGGCTTCGGTATTATTTGACCCAGGTTCTACATATTCTTATGTATCTGTGAGTTTTGCGTTGGGTTTGGACCTTATTTGTGATATCCTTGATTCCTCTATCCATGTTTCTACCCCAATTAGAGAGTCTGTGATTGTGACTCATGTTTATCGTGACTGTTCTGTGGTGTTTGTAGGGTTGCATACTTGGGTAGACTTGGTAATTCTGGATATGGATGATTTTGATATTATCTTGGGTATGACTTGGCTATATCCTTATCATGCTGTGTTAAACTGTAACACCAAGACTGTGGCTCTAGAAATTCCGGGTAAGGATAGACTAGAGTGGAAAGATGTGTACAGGCCTAAGCCAGTTAAGTTAATATCATTTGTTCGGGCTACGAAGCTAGTGGGGAGAGGGTGTCTAGCCTTCTTGGCTCATCTCTGGGATGATAGCGTGGAGTCCCCATCTATTGAGTCAGTTCTGATGGTTTCTAAATTTTTAGAGGTATTTCCAGCGGACCTGCCTGGTATGCCTCCAGACAGGGAAATAGATTTCTGTATTGATTTAGAGCCAGAAACTCATCCTATTTCCATTCCTCCGCATTGTATGGCTCTGGAAGAGTTAAGAGAACTTAAGACTCAGCTACAATAACTCCTAGATAAGGGATTTATACGTCCCAGTGCTTATCCTTGGGGTGCTCTAGTTTTATTCATAAAGAAGAAGGATAGTAGTATGCCGATGTGCATAGACTATAAGCAGTTGAACAAGGTGACCATACGGAATAAGTATCCCCTACCCTGTATAGATGATTTATTTGACCAGCTTCAGGGTGCATCGGTATTTTTGAAAATTGACTTGAGATCGGGGTACCATCAATTAAGGATTAGGCCTGAGGACATTCTGAAAAACTACCTTTTGGACTCAGTATGGACATTACGAGTTTCTAGTAATGTGGTTTGTTTTACCAATGCGCTGGCAACATTCATGAGTTTGATGAATGGGGTATTCAAGTCGTATTTGGATTCCTTCATATTTTTATCTACTCTAAGAGTAGGGAGGAGCATGCTATTCATCTCCGTATTGTGTTGGACATCTTGAGACGCCGGAAGCTTTATGCAAAGTTTACTAAGTGTGAGTTTTGGTTGACTTCAGTGGCATTTTTGGGGCATGTAGTGTCAATACATGGGGTGATGGTGGATCCTCAAAAAATTGAAGCAGTCAAGAGTTGGGCCCGTCCTAGCTATGTGACTGAGGTGTGGATTTTTGTTGGGCTCGTAGGGTACTATCGGAGGTTTGTTGAGAATTTTGCTTCTATTGCTACTCACCTGACCAGGCTGAAACAGAAAGATGTACCATTCATGTGGTCCGACAAGTGCGAGGAGAGCTTTCAAAAGCTCAAGACACTTTTGACCACGACTCCTATATTGTCCTTGTCGGTTGAAGGTAAAGACTTTATTGTTTACTGCATTGCTTCACATTCTAGTTTGGGTGCTCTGTTGATGCATGATAAGAATGTGATAGCCTATTCATCTAGGCAGTTTAAGGTGCATGAGAGGAATTACCTGACTCACGAATTAGAGTTGGCAGCGGTGGATTTTGCACTAAATATTTGGAGACACTATCTTTATGGTTTCAAGTGTGAAGTGTTCACTAATCATCGCAGTCTGCAGCATGTGTTCACTCAGAAGGATTTGAATCTGAGGCAGAGGAGGTGGATGGAGTTATAGAAGCACTATGATGTGACTATTCAATACCATTCGAGTAAGGCTAATGTGGTGGAAGACACATTAAGTCAGAAAACAGTTAGCATGGATAGCTTGGCTTGTTTGGGGGTGTCCAAATGACCACTAGCTAAGGAAATTCAGGCTTTGGAGGACAAGTTCATGGACTTGGGTTTTTCAGATCAGGGTGGGTTGTTGGCCAGTATTGAGGTCAAAGTTACTTTCATAGAAGAAATAAAGGCCAAACAGTTTCAGGATCTGAAACTGAGTAAGCTTCGAGGTAAGGTAATATTCGGGGAATCCAGAGATATCACACTAGACTCTGGTGGAGTGTTAAATTTCAGGGGGAAGGATTTGTGTTCCTCAGGTTGATGGTATAATTCAAAAAATCTTGATAGAAGCTCATGATTTGTGGTACTCAATTCATCCGGGTGTGACTAAAATGTACAGGAACTTAAGGCAGCGTTATTGGTGGCCCAGGATGAAAGGGGACATAGTTGATTTTTTTTCCAAGTGTCAGAACTACCAGCAGGTAAAGTATAAACATCAGAGACCTGCAGGACTACTTCAGAGAATGCCAATTTCAAAGTGAAAGTGGGAAATGATAGCCATGGATTTTGTGGTGGGTCTTCCCAAGACACTGGGGAAGTATGACTCAATTTGGGTCATTGTTGATAGGCTGACTAAGTATTCTCATTTCATTCCAGTTAGGGTAGATTACAATTGCTCAGCAATTGGCCAAGATCTACGTGAAGGAGATTGTAAGATTGCATGGGGTGCCACTGTCCATCATTTCAGACAAGGGTACGCAGTTTACTTCCAAGTTCTGGGGCAAGCTACATGAAGAGTTGGGTATACAACTCACTTTTAGCACAACTTTCCATCCTCAGACTGATGGTCAATCAGAAAGGACGATCGAGGGACATGGAATGTGTGATGGACTTTGGGGGTCATTGGGACCAATTTCTATTGTTGTGTGAATTCTCACACAACAATAACTATCACTCTAGTATTGACATGGCACCATTCGAGGCATTGTATGTGAGGAGATGCAGATCACTGGTAGGGTGGTTTGAGTAAGGCAATGTAAAGCCTTTAGGAGTGGAACTGGTAAGGGAAGCACAGGAAAAGGTAAAGGGCATTCAGGCCAAGTTACTGGCTGCCCAAAGCAGGCAGAAGGAATATGCAGATCGCAAGGTCCGGGACATGGAATTTCAAGTTGGTGAACAGGTATTGTTGAAGGTGTCACCAATGAAGGGAGTTATATGGTTTGGTAAGAAGGGCAAGCTTAGCCGTCGATTCATCGGTCCGTTTGAAGTTCTTGAGATTGTGGGGCCAGTGGCATACAAGTTAGCACTACCACCCAGTTTATCGGGCGTCCATCCAATATTCTATCTATCCATGCTTAAGAGATACCATAGGGATGGGTACTACATCATCAAGTGGGATGAGGTACTTTTTGATAAAGATCTTCATTATAAAGAGGAACCAGTCATGATTCTTGCTTGGGATATCCGGAGATTGAGGACAAAGGTGATTGATGTGGTAAAGGTTCAGTGGAAGCATGATATGGTTGACGAAGCCACTTGTGAAACCGAGAAAGACATGTGGGATAAGTACCCTCAAATGTTTGAGAATTCAGGTACTACACTTTCCTTCTTTTATTTCTATAAATTCGGGTTTGATCATTCGGGGATGAACGATGAGTAAATTGGTATCTTTTGTAATGACTAGGTCCGTCATTCCAGGTAGTCCAATCGTGCCAAGTTCTAGAGTTAGAAAACTTCGGATTTGGGGGTTTGAAATTTTGGGCTAGGCTAGTCTCGGCTGGTTTAGGAACGAGGAATGGTCTAGGGTCATCTGGGTAAGGATGGGGCCATATGCCTTGTGTTGAGCTAGCTTTCCTTGTAGCTAAAACATAGAGGAGTCATGGGGACTTTTCAGAATCGAATTTGGGTAAGTAGAACTCCCGAAATCGAGGTCAACGTGAAGGGGTTATTTCAGGACGTCGGGAAAATAAGTGTGTTGTAAAATTAATTTTGGAGGTTTTATGACTTTCCGTCCCGTGTCAACCGCTATAGCGGTTGACACTTCTCCGTAGCGGCCTCCGCCATAGAAAAAAATTTATCGCTATAGCGGAGGTCAATGTTGGTCAGCCTCCGCCATAGCGGGCGACTCCGCTATAGCGGAACTGCTATAGCGGAGCAGATTGCTATAGCGAGCTTGACAGGAATTAAAGCTGAAACATTCCCAAAAACATTCAGTTTTCACAATTTCATTTTGGGAGAAGGGCAAGGCGATTCAAGGCATTTTTCCTCTATTTTTTCCATTGTTTTCTTCCCTAAGGTAAGGTTTCTACTCCCCAGTCTTTGTAATACTTTTCCTATGCGGTAGAATTGCTAGGAGAGAATTTGGGGGAAGGTTGGAATAACCTAGGAATGGTAGAATCTTGGGAAGAAGGGGATTCTAGACTTGAATGTTCTTGGGTGTTGTTAAAAGTAAGATATTATGATCATAGGTTGTTAAATTCCCTATTTTTATTCGTAAAAATAATAGAACTAGAGAAATTAATGGTGGAAAGCCCAGAGAAAGGGTGGGATTATCATGGGTGTCCTGGGGTTTTGGGATTCGCTATAATCGGGGTAATGTGCAGGCCTTGTTTGTTAATTTCATGTACTTGTATATTATTTTAGACCAAGAACGAGAAAGGAATCCGGAACACGGGAAAGATCGGGTTGAATAGAGCTTGGATCATTCAAGGTAGGTGATGGCTTACGATTTCTATGAATATTGTATGTGCTTGTACTCTTATCTAAGTGGTTGTATGAATTACATTGCTTAGAGGGATTGTGTAGATTCTGTAAGGGTCCTGCTTTATAGTCTGTGAGTTGAACGGTGTGTACATGTTGGTTTACAAGTTGTGTGTTCATATATTGATTGTGGATTATTGACATTCGGTTGGCACGGGTACCACGCCTGGTACAAGTATACTAACGGTTGGCACGGGTACCACACCTGGTACGAGTATAACAAATGGTTGGCACGGGTACCATGCCTTGTACGAATTACTAACGATTGGCTCGGGTACCATGCCTGGTACAGGTTTATTTTCTATATCATTGCATTGTAATTGATTGCATTGCATTGACTGATATTGGTTCCGTGAGTTAACCAGGCTGTTTGTTGAATTGTGATATTGACTGGTGGTCCTTGAGTGACTGGGAATTCAGTTATATTTGTCAAATTGGTCTTGGTTTAGGTCGGGTTATCTATTAACACATAGGTGTTGTCTAGAGGGGATCCCAAGGTGTGTCCGGACTAGGCAGAAAGGATGGTTATGTGTATCTGACTGTTGCTTATGGTTATTAGGGGTGGATTTTTGAGGGAACAAGTTAGGCAGAGACTTGTAGTTTAAGGGAGCCTGTTTGTATTGTTGCATGTCTTCAATACATTTTACTTGATATTGTTGTACTGCTTATACACTGTTTATTTGGAAACTGCCTGATGATCCTACTAGTACACAGTGGTGGTGTACTGATACTGCACTGTGAGTACAGGAAATCTTCCAGCGGCTGAGACACAACCTCATCTGTAGTACCAGCTTCCAGACTTCAAGGGTGAGTTGTTCGATCAAGCTGCCTTAGATATATCTTTAGAGTTGTAGCCCATTTATTTCGGGCTTAAACTATTTCCTTCAT
The DNA here is from genome assembly GCA_003996215.1 of Jaltomata sinuosa. Lineage (NCBI taxonomy): Eukaryota > Viridiplantae > Streptophyta > Magnoliopsida > Solanales > Solanaceae > Jaltomata > Jaltomata sinuosa. The sequence goes on along the minus strand of QJPP01000767.1, from coordinate 84,287 downwards.
ATTTTGGGGTTGCATCCCCATACTCTAGACATTGGTAGTTTTTTTGGTACTGCAACTTTCAGGTTATAGGGGATAATTTCCGCAGGTTAATATTAATGAAGTAGTTTTCCTAAATTATTGAATGCTAGTTTACTTTTCACACTTGGTTTTGAGCTATTAGAACGGTTAAGTTCGGGGCAGTGATGGTTCTCTCACTCGGGGGTTGGGTGAGTGCCACTCACGGCGGTCTGGGTTGTGACAACTCTCTACAACTTAGGCCTAACATGTGTATCTATAATTGTCCAAGAAGTTGGAGTTATAAAAATATTAAATTAGTCCATTGACATGATTCACGAGCCAATCCATGACCATCAATTATTTTATGGTCCATGGATTGTCCGTGTGCTGCTGTTGATTGCCTTTAGGGTTTGTTGGACGCGTATCATGAATATATTTTATAGGGGTTAATTACTTCACGGTCCATCTTTTCTGATCACAGTTTCCTCTCCAGTTTATGTCCTCCTTATTAAGTGCAAGTCATCCAATAGGTTCACAAAAGTCTTCTGGTTTGTGTTCTGACCATTGTCTATAGGGTCCTGATTGACATTTTCTTCGATCTTCATTACGATATAGTCAATGGTCTATGAACTGATCTGCAATTTGGATTGCGATCGTAAATTACTCAAAAATTAGCAATTTATTTTGTTTTCCATCTTTTGGCCATTTGAAAATGAAAAACCTATAAAATAATAAACTAACATAAAAAATATAATAAAACATAGTAAATAAGTGTAAGAATAATTAGAATATCTAGTAAAAGATAGATCATATGTGCTAATTTCTAGGCACATCAATACCCTCAACTCAAAGTCTTTGCTTGTCCTCAAGAAAGTAACACTAGACTCAACTATACAACTATGTCCAAGCAAAATAAAGTAAGTTGCCTACAATAATTTCTAGAAGTTGCAACCGACATTCACTTTAATAACAAGTTCTTGCCTCTTTATTTTCAACTTTTTAAAAATTAGTTGCCTTACCTCAAATTGATATAACTAACAATGCAATCTCAATCTGTGACATTTACTTTATTAACTATACCAATGCATACAAGAGACATAGTTTAGGAAATTTAACTTTATTCAACTATTTTTATCCAAGGTCTCTCACAATAGTGCAAAGAAGTGTCTCAAAAAATAACACACACATATTTACAGCTTGGGAGTTTCTCCATTGACACAGGGTGTTCATCCATGCTTTCCTAACCCTGGTGGATTGCTCAGTTAGGTTCAGTTATTGAGTTTGATGTCAGTAAAAGTGTTCATTCATTGTTGGATGGTCAGTCATGGCAGGTAACTCCAGTTTTTTAAGATATACTACAGGTTGTTATCTTAGATGGCAAAGTCTAGTAGACTATGGCTCAACTTGGATAGAGTTTGTATAAAGGTGACTTCTTTCAAGGTTGAGTGTAGCAGGAACTGTAGATCTCTGGTGGATTTGTGATATATCGAGGGTGGCTCGAGTGTTCGACTTATACGATGTTTCATGATTGGGTTGCAACAAGATTTGGGTCAGAATAAAGGGTTTTGCGGATCAACAGGTTAATGAGTTAGAGTTTTGGGCTGATGGCTTTCTTGATGTACTTGGTTGTGGTTTCGAGGTTCGAGTTTTGTGCGTTGACTGCCTTGGTTCTATGGTTTTGGTGTTATGTCGGTGCTTCCGTTTGAGATTCTTGAGGTTCAGTTTGGATTGGCAGATGTGGGCTTAGTTTCTTTTCATGGTTTTATTTTGTTCGGTGTCGTCTGGTCGAGGAGGATACCCGGGTTATCCGAGAGAGTAGTGCGAGCTTTGTATCCGCAGTTGTTAAGCTTTTGCTTTTTCATTCCTTCTTGACTTTCGTAGGATAAAAGACCTTTTTAGTAGTAGATGATGTAATAACCCTTCCGATTATTCTCGTGTTTTCGCCCTTCTTGTACTGTTAGTTCTTTCCTGAAGCGGCCCCAAGTCATTTATGACTTGTTGGGACCGATAGTTTGGTGCCCAGGCTGTCTGTTTGGTCTTTATGGCCATTTCCTTTTTTAGAGCTTCAACTTTGGAAATCATTGAATTTAGTCAATATGCTTAGCTATCATGCTCGAAATTAAATTTTGACAGTTCTGTTAGCTCCGAAGCATGGACTTTGGTCTAGTTGGACCGTTGGTTAGGATCTGAGAGCTATTCAGCGTGGAAATATCTCTCATTTTGTGTTTTCAGGCTAGTTGGGTTAATTTAGTTGACTTTGGTCAATATTTGGAGAAGACATCCTCGGATGGAAATTTCGTCAGTAGTGTTAGCTCAGGAATGTCGAGTTTGAGTTTGGTAGGTAATTGGTTCGGGTCCCGAATAAGTCGGGATCATGTAGGGTGTTCAGTTGGATTTAGCTAGTGTTGACTTGGGTCAACATTCCTTGTAAATGACTTCGTATGGAAGTTTTGTCGATTCCGTTGAGTCCGGAATATTGTTTCCACTCTATTAGCATTATTGGTTTTTCAGTATTGGTTTCCGATTGTGCCCGGAATGCCCCGTAGAGTTCTAAACATTTGCAGATTTTGTTGCAGGCGGCTTCCTCAGCGCCATCGGCGCCCAGGCAGTGCGATAGCGCTAGCCTGCCGCCCACCTGCTAGTGCCAATGGGATCGCCCCCATGCGCGCCCTGCACTTCAGCTCCAATGGCACCAGTCGGCGCCCAGGCATATAAATTGCTCCCTTTTCATTTTACAGCCTTATTTTTCTATTGTTTCCCCTCTACCAAAATGCTATATTCAGTTCATAGCTTAGAGAATCCATTTGATTATCAATAAATCTTGCTCCCTTGATTATTTGGTAAGTCCTTTCTTCCCCAAGTTGTTTCCTCCATTGTTGAAGGACCACCATTGTTGGAAAATGTCAAGCTTTGAAATTTCTTGTAGAATCTGTTCTCTTGAGCTTTACATGTTCGCGGGTTCAGAGTTTTCACTTCCTTAGCTTGTCTTCTCATTGTGGTAAATATCTTTTGATTAATTTCCAGATTTATTTCTTGAATTTTCCATCCTTAAATCCTTACTTGGTGGGCTATTTTGATGCCCCAATTGTTGTCCGTTTCTGCTTAATTTTTGATCATGTGATCCCGGGATAGTGAGGAACACGATGGTGTTTTTATTTCCAATTTCGGATTACAGAGTCCACGGGCCTGCCGGTGACCCGAATTTTGACCCGGTTATATTTAAAGCATTATGAGTATCGTTGGTCTTCTTTTGATGTCTAGATTATTGTGTTGATAGTGGTTTCACAATTTAGAGCTTCCCGGAGTAGTTCAAGCCTGGACAATTTCATTCCCGCAGCTAGTCATCGAACGACAGGTAGGTTATGGTTTCCCTTATCTAGACTCTACGTATATAGATCATAACTGCTCTAATTTATAGTATTCGCATAGTATTGTATATTACGCTTATGGTCCTATGGGGCCTTGTATTGACTCTGGAATATAGATGGTGGGTTATTTGGGAATGTCCTCGAGTCCCGAACATAGAGCTTTTATTTTAGGCTGGTTATGTCTGTTGTAGAGCTGTTGAGCCTGTGCAGGGCCAGAAGGAATATTTGTGATCCGTTGGGCTAATTTATATTTGTGTGCAAGTATATCATCCATGAAAAAGATTTTCCCTTCATGTTTTATCAGTGTTTTGGCTCCGGGCCTACTATAGATGGTTTTCTAACCTTTCATGGCCCTGGGGCCCATTTTTGGTATAAATGATGATAAAACGGGATTTGGATGATTTCAGACTTGATTTTCCTACTTATACTAGGCTCGGCAGGGCCGTAGCACTAGTCTTGATTTCCTACTGATACTAGGCTCAGCAGGGCCATAGCACTAGACTTGATTTCCTACTGATATTAGGCTCGGCAGGGCCGTAGCACTAGACTTGATTTTATTACTGATTTAGACCCAAATACGCTCTAGGTACCCTTTGAGAGGGTTATTGTGAATTTTACTACATATTTAGACCCGAGTATCCTTTGGTCACCCTTTGAGAGGGTTATTGAGACCTTTACTAATATTTTACCGGTTCAATTCTGGGCCTATACTACAAGGTTTCTAGTTTTGAGCTACTATTTGAGATTGTTGGGCGATGTATGTGGTCAATGAGTAGACCTTCATGGATCCTATCAATCCAGGACTAGGTGCCTTGGGCTGCGTGTGCCAGATGAGGGGTGTACAGCGTAGGAGAGGTACACGAGTAGAGTCGTTCTATGGGTCCTGCCTCTATATGGGCCCTAGAGGTACCTGAGGGGGAACATACGGGTTACTTTTACATCATATCATCATCATGCATTTGTTACTCCGATTCTACTCTTGTTTGCTGTGTGCTTTGTGTACACTCTGGTTGTATAGGCGGCCGGAGAGTTTATTTTCACTTGATTGTGTTCCTCGGTTGTATGGATGGCCATTGGGACTGTAAGTATATTATGTTACTTCTATCATTTCGTAGAACTAGTATGGACTTTTGGTATCGATTGAATGAGTGGTTTTAGACTGTTGAGGCACTGTCCTTGGGAACGAGATTATCGAGGGGCTAGTGGGTCCCATCTTACTGAGATGTTGATTATGTAGATTTTTGAGTGAGTATGGGGTTTTGAGTCCTGTTTTATCCTGGATTGAGTAGCAGATTTGGATACTTCTGGGTTAGTCATTCCATCTTAGGCTTGACTTGTGAGTTGTTTTCGTCTATTTTATCCTGGTATTTGATGTCTTAGGCATGTTTCTGTTAGTATATGATTTCTAGTTCGATTGTTGGTTTGCTTTCTTCCTTCCCCGTTATTTTGAGGGTACCGGTATACCGCCCATCTCTTTACATTCTCTTTATATGTACTGTTATTGCAAGGATCTCAAGTGCACCCTTCTTCCTTCTTCTTTTTTTTTCCTTCTTTCACCTATGTTTCTGTGTATGTACATCTTCTGTGCTAGCATGTCCTATTTATAACTCTTGGTTGACTATTCTTGTGCTAGTTCCTTGTGCTTCTTCGTTGCTTTCTGTGACCATTTCTTTTTATTCCGCTTATTATTGCTTTTATATTTTATATGCGCTCAGTCGGCCAATGATGCCTACTGGGTACCCGTTGCTTAGAAGTTGGTACTCATAATACACTTCTGCACTTTTTGGTGCAGATATTAGTGTGAGCTTTCATCGTTGATCGCATTAGAGACTCGTGCAGCTTTTGGGATCTTCGAGACTAGGGTGAGCGCCAGATGGTCGGGGCTTGACCACATCTCATCTTTTCTACTGTTACTCTTTGTATATTCGGAGACAGTTATACTTATCTTTTGTTACTATTCGCACTTGTATTCTATTAGAAGCTTATGTACTATCGATACCAAGTCTTGGGGTTGGTGTAGTTCTTTTGTATATATATATATATATATATATATATATATATATATATTCGGGTTTTGCTTCCGTTTGTCTTTATCTTATTATGCTTCTGTTTATTTCAGCTTATCATGCATATTGATTAGGGGGTAGCCCATTACTAACCTTCTGGGCTACGAAAATTGGTTCCCCTACTGGGAGATTGTAGGTGCCATCATGACCTGAGAAATCGGGTCGTGACAATTCTTTTCATTACTCAACTTATTTAATAATTAAAAAATATCTTATTTATTATATCTAATTATATCTCATGAGTTACAAAAAAAATCTCTATCTATTTATATTTTCTACTAAATAACATATTTCCTCAACTTTCGTCTACCTAATTCTTATAATTTAATTAACTTATAAATAACAATGATCTATGAAATTGTCGGATGCACATTTTCATTTTGTCATCCTTCTTTTTTATTAGTGTATCATTTTCTCTTTTTTTCTAATTTTTTCCTTCATTTTTTCATCTACGATGTATTTAATAATCAAAAAAATGACATAGAAAAGGTTATGTGACAATATGGTCACCACTTTGATGAAGATCATAGATATATTTTTAGAATTTCTTCTTCCATCATAATAGTCAAATAAAAGTTCATCAAGATGAAGAAGGAAGTATGATGGTAGTGTAACATTCATCAAAGGGAGATGGTCAAATTAGTTTTATATAAATTCATCAAGATGAAGAAGGAAGTTTAATGGTGGTGAAAGATTCATAATGAGAGATAATCAGATTAGTTTGGAAAATATGAGATATGTATCCTCCAAGAACAAGACTCTATTGCAAAGTTTTACATTTTGTTGTGTATCAAGGGCAACATGAAATGATCTTCAACTTGTTGCGACATAAAACTTACAATTGGTATCATTATATAAACTTTTACCTTTTGAATATATAATTTATCTATATATATTATAATTGTGTTCTATAATAAAATAATATGACATAGTTCTTTTGCAATAGATTCCTATCTTTTGGCCCTTTTTCAACCCTTTTTTTTCTTTCAATCTTCTTCTTTTTATTTTTGGCTATTTTACTATTTTTTATTCAAAATATGTTTAATCACCCTTTTATGTTTTAATTATCATTTCAACTCTTTGTGTTAACAAATTAAAGGGTTATTCTTTTAAATTTCTTAATTACATTAAATGAACTACAATTAACTCTTTTATTAATATTTAGAAGATAAATATTTAGATTATGCTAAATTAGTTTAACATTATATTTTATCTTTTTGTAAGTTATTTTGACTTTTTGTCTAATTCTTTCTCTCTCTCTATCTCTCTATATATATATTGGTGTTCTTTTTAGATCGCTTAAATCTTCAATTTGAAAAAGTATGACATTTTGATGCTTGTCAAAATTGCCTCAATCTCATTGGAAGATATACAAATCAATTTAATATTTAAATGAAAACTGAAATCTTTTTATTTTTAATAAATTTTATCGATATTTTGATCAAAGAAGAAATGAAGAGTAATATTGTCTACGAAATATCAATCACAATATCTAAGGTATTATTCTCAGTAATTTTTCCCTTTTATCCATTATTACATAATGTTTCATTTTTGTATCAAATGAATTTCGCTACTCTTTTTGGAATGTTATGAATATTAAACTTGTATGTAAATGCAATCATAGGATTTGAACTAATGTCCTCTTTTATGAATTATTATGACGAATTTAAACTTTTAAGTGATACCTATTTAATTTTTTTTATCTCTGGCATGATATGGATTATAAAATTTAGATAATATATATGTAGAAAAAGAGATCTTAAACATAATTTTCTATTGAGATATATGTATTTTTTGTCACTATTAATTTTGAGTGATAGTCATATCATATCTTTTCACCTTGGTAAATTGTGTAAACAATTAATTTTTGTAATTAGTTGAAGGAATTTTCCTAAATTTTTTAATAGGTATTTTTTAGCTAATATCAAATGTTGAATAGATACTATCCTTAGTATAGCTAATATCCAACCTTGAATAAATGATATTTTAATGTGTTTTTGTTATCATAGTAATTTAAATGATAATTTTCCTTCGATCAATTTTGTAGAAATTGAATTTGGAATATTAAGCTCTTTGAAGCTATTTCTATGTATTGTACTGTAACACTCCAAAAATTCTAAGTTAAGACCCAAACTATTTCCATGAGTGTAACAATTATTTTCCTAATGTGATGAGTGTTTTGGATGCGAATCATGATCATAAGAAACTCCTATCATCAAGTTAAGTTGAAAGGACCCCAACCGATTAAGTTTTCATGTAAGACTCAATTAGGGTCAACTTCAAAAGATCATTACTCCTAGAATATAAAGAATTAGATGGCTTAATATACACTAAATTTAAGATCTTTGAGTCTTCTTTTCAACGCCACTAACCGTGCGTTAATCCGAGTCTGAATTTCCAAATTAATCAGCATTTGACTAAAATTTGTCTGCCTGTCAAAAGTGATAGACAGTGTCCACGAAGGGGTTCCATGGACCGTGGAATGGTCTATGGACTGTGAACTCCGTCTGTGGAAAATAGTCAGAAAACTTGACTTTTAGGTTAGAATCCACGAGAGGGATCCACGGCTCGTGGAACAGTCCACGACTCATGGACTCCACTCATGGATCAGCTTCAGACGGTCAAAGTGGTCTGAGAACCACGACCATGGACCACGAGCAGTGGTCCATTCCAAGGATTGTGGTTCGTATCCACGAGTTCCCTGGTTCAAATTTTTCTATAGTTTTCAATGTTGTCCTTCAGGGGTATTTTGTCTTTTCCTACCCTTGTAACTCCTAAAACCAAGTCGTTTTAGCCTCTTTTAGGTGGGATTAAATGAAAGTTATGACTAAGTGTAACACCCCAGAATTCAAACCAACTTTTAAACTTAAAATTTCTAAAAAATATTAAAGTTCCCAGGAACCAAGAACCCAAACCATGAGTCGTGGACTGAACCACGAGTCGTGGAAGGGGCTCATGGAACCTATCCTGCAGTGTCCCATCATTGGTCTGAGTCTATGACTGGGATCTATGAGTCGTGTATCAAACCACGGACCATAGTTTCCCCTCGTGGAATTAGACATGAGGGTTGTAATTTTCCCCAGGAACCACAGATAAGTTCTACGGACCGTAGATGGTTCTATGGACCGTGTTGCCAACTCGTAGAATAAGACCCGTAGCTGGTCATCTAGGCCAGAAACCACGAGTCGTGGTTGTGTCTACGTGTCATAGACTACACTCGTGGAACCTGAAGCCACAATTTTTAAATAGTTTTTTGAATTAAATACCTAGGATATTTTGGTAATTTATCACCCTTTTAAACTCCTAAGTGAGGTTATTTTGGAAATTTTTAGTAGAGTTTGATCCCTACCAGTCTCCATCCCTCTCATCCTAGATTAAGAAATATTCAATTCAGGTATGTGAGTATTCAATAAGGGATTATTTCACCCTTATATCCAAAACTGCCAAATTTTATATCGATTTTATGAACTTTCAAATTAGGTTTGATATGGGCATTTCTAAAAATTGTCTTCTCAGGATTCTCCTATGAAATCTAATACTAAATTGCATGATATTGCAAGGGTTTGTATAAGTGAATTCCTATTTCATGAATTGAAGGCTAAGTCTAGCCAATTTTGTATTCATGGATTGATTTAAGCAAATTGGGGTATTGATAGCATGATCTCATGAATTTCAAGCAATTGCATGTGATTATAAAATTGAACTAGTGCCATGCTTTTAAGATATGAATTATTATGAAAGACAAAACACCTGATATGCCATCAATACTCATGAATTATTTTCTAAAATAAGGTTTGTGAGTATTATGAAGATCTGGGTTATTAACGTGATTATGAACAAGTTTTGACATCTACATATGTCACATTGTGTGAGCCTTATGATATGTTTTGGGAGTAGTATTTAGCACCAAGCGATGAGGGTTCTAGATAATCCAAATTCAAAACTATGTTGCAACCATGGGTTTCCCTCTGTGGCTTATGACAGGATCCTTATGTACATGGTTCTAACTTTGACCGGTTAGGACAACCTTTTTCAGTATAGGTACATGATAATGGACTCTATATAGCTCATCATGATTTAATATCGGTTAAGAGAAACTCATGTATGAGTGTTTTCAAGCTATGAAGTTATATGATATTCTATTTTGAAGCTTGACTTCTATTTCATGTCTTATGCTTAAACTATGATATTTACTTATGATTTTCCTTTATTATGCATGAACTTAGTTTTAAGCATGTTTCAAGAATGTTTTACTACATTATTGCATACACTCGCATACTCGATACATCCTAGAGTACTCTCGCATATTTCTTGTGTTGCATCCTATTATAATGTAGCTTCAGGTTCTCATTCTCAGGCTTATAGCTAGAGGTCGCAGTCCATTCAGTACGTGTTGGTAAGTCCTCATATTTTGAGGACTAGCTTGAGTCTAGCTTTTTGATAACATTTCTTCAGTACTTAGAGTTAGCTGGGGTCTTGTTTCAGAAACTCCTTATGATGGTTTTAGAGGCTTTCAGACATAGACAAATATTTAGGTTTCTTATTTTAGATTGTGAAACTATTAGACCTTTATCTATTATGAATTGGTTGTCCATTTGGCTATTTATGCTTATGATATTATCTTATATGATTTGTCTAAGTTATGATATGACCAAGGGTTAACTTGGACCAACCTGTGGTCCCAGGTCCTGTGTTATATCTAGGGAGTAGCCTCATGGTGTGATAAACTTGGTATTAGTGCGTCAGGTTCAAGGGTCCTTGGGTGTCTGAAAGCCACATCAAGTAGAGTCTGTTTCATCGGTGTGAAGCGAGCCACACTTCTGAGAGGGAAGCTATGAGATGTTTTAGGAAAAACTTAACCTCTTTCATGATCAATATCATGTGATAGAGTTTAACTATATTACTCCTTTAATCCAATCTTTATGCATTTTAGATTATTCCTCTTTGTCACGCCATGCCTCACCGATCCAATGCCCAAAATGCTAATCCTCCGGTTTTAGACCACGAGGTCACTAATGCAGAGTTAAGGAATGCCATTCAGATGTTAGCTCATGCAATGTCCAACCAAGCCAATCCACCAGCACCTATTCCCGTTAACCCTCATGGTGGGGAAGTTGCTTCCAGAGTTTAAGACTTCATTCGTATGAACCCACCTGAGTTTTTAGGTTCTAAGGTTGGTGAAGACTCGCAGAATTTCATGGATGAAGTGAAGAAGATTTTGGCGGTGATGCAAGTTGTTAGTCTGGATGGTGTGGAGCTAGCTTTCTATCATCTCAAGGACGTGTATCACATTTGGTATACTCAGTGGAAGGATGTTAGGGCTAGGGATATGGTCCCTATGATTTAGGAGTGATTTGAGGGAGCATTTCTTGATTGGTTCTTCGCTAGGGAGTTGAGGGAGGCAATGGCCAAAGCATTCATGAATTTGAGGCAAGGATCTATATCGGTTCAGGAATATGGATTGAGGTTCACCCAGCTTTCTCTGTATGCTCCTTCTATGATGGTCGATCCAAGAGATCGGATGAGTAAGTTCATTTATGGGATGTCAGACTTAGTGAAAAAAGAGTGCAGGTCCACTCTTATATTGGGAGACATGGATATATTTAGGATTATGACTCATGCCAATCAGATTGAGGGAGATAAGTTGAAGGAAATTGCAAGGTACTACAAGAGGGCCAACTCAGAGAGTTTGAGTTTTAGTCATCAGAGGTCTGGAGGTGGACACAGTTCTTTATTTTAGAAGAGGTCATCAGGACCTATGCCTTCATCAATTAGTGGTCCTACTCAGGACCCTAGTCCTAAGAATGATCAGTCAAGTAGAGGATCAGGTTCGTAGTCTCAGGAAATTATTGCAAAAGGGCCTTCCTACCCTATTTGTAACAAGTGTAGAAAGAATCACATGGGAGAGTGTCGTTATGGCAAAGGTGGATGCTTTGGGTATAGACAAGTTAGACACATGATTAAGTATTGCCCTTCAGATAATAAGGGACATGAAGGTGGCAGGACTCATTCTACTTCAGTAGCCCCAGCAGGTCATCCAGCCCAACAGGGTGCTGCTTCTGGTTTGGGTGGTGGTCAGTGCCAGAACCATCTCTATGCTACTTCATCTCGCCAGGATCAAGAGAGTTCCCTAGATGTTGTTACTGGTATGTTGCAAGTCTTATCTTTCGATGTTTATGCTTTACTAGACCCCGAAGCCTTCTTATCTTTTATGACCCCTTATATTGCTTGCAAGTTTGAAGTCTATCATGAACTACTTTTAAAACCCTTTAATGTTTCCACTCTAGTTGGTGAGTCAGTCCTAGCCATGAGAATTTATAGAAAATTCCCTATCTCAGTCCTTCATAGAGTCACCTCAGCTGATCTAGTAGAGTTGGATATGACTGACTTTGATGTTATTCTTGGTATGGATTGGTTGCATGCATGTTATGCCTCTGTAGATTGTCATACCCGAGTAGTCAGTTTTAAGTTTCCAAACAAACTTATCTTAGAGTGGCAGGATAGTCCTTCATCCTTAAAGGGTCATTTCATATCTTACCTCAAGGCTACGGAGATGATTTCTAAGGGTTATGTCTATCATATAGTTCTGGTTATGAATTTGGAGTCCAAAACCCCATATCTCCAGTCAATTCATATTGTAAATGAATTTCTGAAAATGTTTTTCAAGGATTTTCCAAGAGTCCCACCCGAGCAGGAGATTGACTTTGGGATAGACCTTCTCCCAGATACATAGCCTATATCAATTCTTCCTTACAAAATCGCTCTAGCGGAGCTTAAGGAATTGAAAAATCATTTGAAAAACCTTCTTAATAAGGGTTTTATCAGACCCAACATCTCTCCGTGGGGTGCTCAATTCCTATTCGTGCGTAAGAAGGATGGTTCTCTTAGAATATGTATTGACTATCGTTAGTTGAACAAGGTCACAATCAAGAATAAGTATCCCATTCTCAGGATTGATGACTTATTCGATCAGCTTTAGGGTGCTAGCTATTTTTCCAAGATTGACCTTAGATTCGATTATCCTCAACTCCGTGTTCGAGAGTGTGACATTCTAAAGACAACCTTCAAAACTCGGTGTGGTCATTATAAATTTGTTTTTATGTCTTTTGGACTAACAAATACTCCTGCAGTCTTTATGGACCTAATGAATCGTGTGTTAAAATAGTACTTGGACATGTTTGTGATTGTTTTCACTAATGATATTCTCATATACTTATGGAGTGAGAATAAGCATGCGGAACATTTAAGAGTTGTGTTGCAAACTCGCAAGGATCGACAGTTATTTGCTAAGTTCAGTAAGTGTGAATTCTAGATGCAGTTTGTTGCTTTTCTGGGTCATATTATGACTAAAGATGGTATTCGAGTTGATTCGCAGAAGATAGAGGCAGTAAAGAACTAGCCTAGACCCACTTCCCCGTCTGATATAAGGAGCTTTTTGGGTTTGGCTGGTTAATACAGGAGATTTGTGGAAGGGTTTTCTTCCATAGATGCCTCATTGACCAAGTTGACTCAGAAGAAGGTTAAGTTTCAGTGGTCTGAGCTGTGTGAGAAGAATTTTAAGGAATTGAAGACTAGGTTGACCACAAGCCCAATTTTGACTCTACCCGAGGGCATAGATGGCTTTGTTATGTATTCTGATGCTTCAAGAATTAGTTTGGATTGTGTTATGATGTAGCTTGGTAAGGTGATTGATTATTCTTCCAGAAAGCTTAAGATTCATGAGAAGAATTACCCGACTCATGATCTTAAGTTAGTAGCAGTGGTTTTTGCTTTAAATATTTGGAGACACTACTTGTATGGTGTCCATGTGGATGTGTTTACCGACCATAAGAGTCTTCAGTTTATGTTCACTCAGAAGGAATTGAATCTTTGCCAAAGGAGATGGCTTGAGCTACTTAAGGATTCTGATATGAGTGTGTTTTACCATCCGATTAAGGCCAATGTAGTGGCTGATGCACTTAGTTGGTTGTCTATGGCTAGTGTGCCTTCAGTTGAGGACGAAAAGAAAGAGCTAGCCAAGGATGTTCATAGACTTGCTTGATTGGGAGTTCGCCTTACAGATTCAGCGGATGGTGGTGTTATTGTTCAGAATGGGTCTGAATCATCTTTGGTAGTTGAGATGAAGGAGAAGCAAGACAGAGATCCTATTTTGCATTAGTTGAAGGGTGAATTCCATCGGCAGAGGGTTGAGGTTTTCTCCCCAGGGGGAGATGGTGTGCTTCAATATCAGGGTCGATTGTGTGTGCCAGATATAAATGGGTTGAGATTAGTGGATTTTGATAGAGACTCATAGCTCTAGATATTCTATTCACCCCGGTGCCACCAAGATGTACCGTGACCTACGGGAAGTTTATTGGTGGAATAGAATGAAGAGGGACATGGGAGATTTTGTGGCTAAGTGTCCCAATTATCAACAAGTGAAAGTAGAACATCAGCGATCAGGTGGAATGACTCCGGATATTGATCTTCCTACTTGGAAATGGGAAGCGATCAATATGGACTTCATAACAGGCTTACCTCGTACTCACAGACAACATGATTCTATTTGAGTGCTTGTTGACAAGATGACTAAGTCATCCCACTTCTTGGTTGTTAAGACTACTAATTCAGCAGAGGATTATGCCGGACTCTACATACGTGAGATTGTCAGATTTCATGGTGTTCCATTGTCTATCATCTCAGATAGGGATACTCAGTTCACATTCCAGTTTTGGAGATCATTTCAGAAGGGTCTTGGTACTCAGGTGAGACTTAGTACAACTTTACATCAACAGATGGATAGCCAGGCCGAGCATACTATTAAGACCTTAGAGGACATGTTGAGAGCTTGTTTGATTGACTTTAAAGGTAATTGGGATGATCACTTACCTCTCATTGAGTTTGCCTACAACAACAGCTTTCATTCTAGCATCCAGATGGCTCCCTATGAGGCACTTTATGGGCGAAGGTGTAGATATCCAATTGATTGGTTTGAGGTAGGTGAAGCAGCTTTGATTGGTCCAGATTCAGTTCATGAGACTATGGAGAAAATTCAGATTATTAGGGAGAGGTTGAAGACCACTCAGAGTCGACAAAAATCTTATGCAGATGTGAGAAGAAGAGAATTGGAGTTTGAGGTTGATGATTGGGTTTCTAAAGGTGTCACCCATGAAGGGTATGATAAGGTTTGGTAAGAAAGGGAAGTTTATTCCCCGCTATGTAGGTCCCTACAAGATTCGGAGGAGATTTGGTAGTGTTGCTTATGAGTTGGACTTTCCAGCTGATCTAGAAGTGGTCCATCTAGTTTTCCATATTTCCTTGTTAAAGAAGTGTGTTGGTGATCCAACATTGGTTTCCTTCTTAGTATGTCCCTTCAATTCTACTCCATTGGTTTTTCTCATGATCCTAGCATGAATTTGTGTTTTCCGAAGTTAGTTCAGTCATGTTTTAAGTTAAAAACTTAGTTTTCATGCTTATTCTTTAGTTTTCATGTTCTGTTGGTTTATTTGGCTATTTTTTCTCCAGTTTTCCTTACTTAGTCTTCATTCAAGGACGAATGATACCAAGGGGGAGATATTGTAACACCCCAGAATTCGAACCAGCTTTTAAACTTAGAAATTCTGAAAAATATTAAAGTTCCGAGAAACCACGAGCCCAACCCATGAGCCGTGGACTGAACCATGAGTTGTGGAATGGACTCATGGAACCTGTCCTGAAGTGTCCCATCTCTGGTATTAGTCTACGACTAGGATCTACGAGTCATGGATCAAACCACGGACTGTAGTCTCCCCTCGTAGAATCAGACCTGAGGGTTGTCATTTTCCCCAGGAATCACGGATAGGTTCTATGGACCATCGATGGTTCTATGGATCATGCTGCCAACTCGTGGAATCAGACTCGCTGCTGGTCATCTAGGACAGAAACCATGAGAAGGAACCATGAGTCGTGGTTGTGTCTATAAGTCATAGACTACACTCGTGGAACCTGAAGACGCAGTTTTTAAATAGTTTTCTGAATTAAATCCTTAGGATATTTTGGTAATTTCCCACCCTTATAAACTCCTAAGTGAGGTCATTTTGGTTATTTTTAGTAGGGTTTCATCCTAATTAGCCTAAGTCTTCTCCCAAAACTCTCATTTAATCCAAAAAGAAGAAAGGATATCCATTCCCCCAAGCTCCAAGCTCCAAGCTAAGGATTCCACCTTCAAGTTTCCATCCCTCTTATCCTATATTAAGAAAGCTTCAATTCAGGTATGTGGGTATTCAATTAGGGATTCTTTCACCCTTATGCCAAAAATCCCTAAATTTTATATTAATTTTATGAACTTTCAAATTAGGATTCTTATGGGCTTTTCTAAAAATTGTCTTCTTATAATTCTCCTATGAAATCTAATAGTAAATTGCATGATTTTGCATGGGTTTTACAAGTGACTTCCTATTCTATGAACTGAAGGCTAAGTCTAGCCAATTTTGCATGCATGGATTGATTTAAGCAAATTGGGGTATTTGTTAGCATGATCTCATGAATTTCAAGCAATTGCTTGCCTAGTTCCTATGTTTTTATGAAATTACATGTGATTATGAAATTGAACTAGTTCCATGCAAGTTTTAAGATATTAATTATTATGAAAGACAAGAAACTCGATATGTCTCAATACTCATGAATTATTTTCTAAAACAAGGTTTGTGAGTATTATGAAGATCCGGGTTATGAACGTGATTATGAATAAGTCTTGACATCTAGATATGTCACATGTATGTGAGCCTCATGATATGTTTTAGAAGTAGTATTTAGCATCGTGCGATGAGGATTCTAGATTACCCAAGTTCAAAACTATGTTGCCATCGTAGCTTGCCCTCAGTGTCTTATGACAAGATCCTTATGTACATGGTTCTAACCTTGGCCGATTAGGACAACCTTTTTCAGTATGGGTGTATGACACTAGACTCTATGTGTCACGCCCCGAGGTTATCCCCTAGAAGTAACACGGGACCCGAGACCATAAGTACACCAAGTTAACCCTTGATCATAGCATATCATAGTCATATAAGAGGAAATATAGCAGAAGCATAAATAGGAAGCTAGGCAACCCAATCTATAAATGATAAAGTCAATGAGAAACATAATCCAAAGAGAGACTCTAATACCGTCTATGTCTGAAAAGCCTCTACACATGATATAAGGAGTTGCTAGGACAAGACCCTAGCTAACTCAAAGTACGAAAGCAAACAACCATAAAGATAACTAAGACCATAACTAGCCCTCGAACAATGAGGACTCACCAACACTGACTGAAATAGCCTGCGATCTCTAGCCACATGCCTGAGGGAGGGAACCTGAATCTGCATCATCAAGAGGATGCAGCACAAAATATGCGTCAGTACTATAGGATGTACCGAGTATGTGAAATATGCATAATCATAATAAAAATATACTTAAAATATACTTGAAATGCGTTCGTACATATAAAGAGATAGCATAAGGAAATATCACGATATAAGATATAAAACATGGAATAAAGACAAGATTCCAAGTAGAGTGTCATATAACTTTTTAGCTTGAAAATAATCATGCGAGAGTTTCTCTTAACCGACATAAATCATGTTGAGCTACGTGGAATCCAGTGTCATGCACCCACACTGAAAAAGGTTGTCCTAACTGGCCAAGGTTAGAACCATGTCATAAGGATCTTATCATAGGCCATAGAGGGCAACCTATGATTGCAACGTAGTTTTTGACTCGGGTAATCGACCCTCGTCAATCGGTGCTAAATACTACTCCCAAAACATAACATGAGGCTCATATATATGTGACATATCTAGATGTCAAAGCTTGTTCATAAACATGTTCATAACCCAGATCATTATACTACTCACGAACCTTTGTTTAAAAAATGATTCATGAGCATTAATGGCACATCGGGTGTCTTGTCTTGCATAACAATTCATAACATGAAAACTTGCATGGCCCTAGTTTAATCTCATAATAACATATACTTTCATAAAACATAGGAACTAGGCAAGCACGTGCTTGAAATTCATGAAATCATGCTATCAATTTCCCCAATTTACTTGAATCAATTCATGCATGTAAAATTTGCTACAATTAGCCCTCAATTCATAAAATAGGAGTTCACATGTAAAAACTCATGCAATTTAATAGTAAATTTCATTGTAGAATCATGAGAAAATAATTTATAGAAAAGCTCATAATAATTGGGAAAGAACCCTAATTTGAAACTCATAAAAATCAATATGAAGAATTGGGATTTTGGGCATAAGGGTGGACGAATCCCTTATTGAATACCCACTTACCATATTGAAGCTTTCTTGATCAAAGATGAAAATAAATGGAGGCTTGAACTTGGAGCTTGAGACTTGGAGCTTGAAGGAGTTCTTTTTCTCTTTTGGTAGATGAATGAGTAATAATGAATGACTTAGGCTAATACAAGTAGAAACCATACTAAAAGTGACCAAAACAACCTCACTTAAGAGTTAAAAGGGTGGACAATTATATAAATACCCCTGGGATTTAATTAGATAAAAGCTATTAAAAATTCAGCTTCAGGTTCCACGGTCCCTTTCCATGGACCGTAGAAGTAACCACGGCTCATGGATTGGAGTCGTGGTTCCTGAGCCAAAAGTTAAGCTGCAGATCTGACTTCCACAGACAGGTTCCACAATCCGTGGAAGCTTCCACAATTCGTAGAACCTGTTCATGGTTCTCCGAGGAAAAGGCTACCCTCAGTCTGAGTTCCACGAGTGGTTTTCACGACCCATGAAATAAATCATGACCCATAGATGCCACTCGTGGTTATCAGACCAGAGATGGGATCTTCAGGACAGGTTTCACGGGTCACTTCCATGACTCGTGGTCCCATTCATGGCTCGTGGACTTGACTCATGATTCCTGGAAGTATCAAAAATTTCAGAGTTTCTAACTTTAAATGTTGGATCGAATTTTGGGGTGTTACAATATATCCCCCTTAGGGATCATTCGTCCTCGAATAAAAACTAAGCAAGGAAAACTGGAGAGAAAAATAGCCTAACCAAGCAACAAAATAGTAAAACTGAAGAATAAACATGAAAACTGAGTTTTTCAACTTAAAACATGATAGAACTAACTTCAGAAAACATGAATGCATGCTAGGATCATGAGAGAAATTAATGAAATAGAATCAGAGGGAAATACTAAGGAGGAAACTAATACCATAAGCTGAAACTGGATAAGAAGGAAAGAGATGTGGGTACTTGGGTTTCATGGATGCTTCCGCTTCCCAAGTAGCTCCCTCAACTAGCTGATTTCTCCAAAGAACCTTCACCAAAGAGACTTCTTTGTTTCTCAACCTCCGAATCTGATGATCAAGAATCTCCATGGGAACTTACTCATAAGTAAGGATGTCATTTACACCCACATCCTCCAAAAGAACGAATCAAGGTCGGATCACCAATACACTTCTTTAACAAAGAAACATGGAAAACTAGATGAACCGCTTCTAATTCTGATGGTAAATCCAACTCATAGGCAACACTACCAACTCTCCTAACAATCTGGTAAGGACCTACATAGCAGGGAATAAGCTTCCCTTTCTTACCAAATCTCATCACACCCTTCATGGATGACACCTTCAGAAACACCCAATCATCAATCTCAAACTCCAACTCTCTTCTCCTCATATCTGCATATGATTTCTATCGACTCTGAGCGGTCTTCAATCTCCCCCTAATGATCTAAACTTTCTCCATAGTCTCATGAACTGAATCTGGACTAATCAAAGCTGCCTCACCTACCTCAAACCAAACGATAGGAGATCTACACCTCCGACCATAAAGTGCCTCATAAGAAGCCACCTGGATGCTAGAATGAAAGTTGTTGTTATAGGCAAACTTGATAAGAGGTAAGTGATCATCCCAATTTCCTTTGAAATCAGTCATACAAGATCTCAACATATCCTCCAAAGTCTAAATAGTACGCTCTGCCTGGCCATCCGTCTGAGGGTGAAAAGTTGTGCTAAGCCTAACCTGGGTACCAAGACCCTTCTGAAATGATCTCTAAAACTGAGATGTAAACTGATTACCCCTGTCTAAAATGATAGACAATGGAACACCATGCAATCTGACTATCTCCCGAATGTAGAGCCTGGCATAATCTTCTACTAAATCTGTAGACTTAACAGCCAAGAAGTGGGCTGATTTAGTCATCCTGTCAATAATCACCCAGATATAATCATGTTGTCTGCGAGTACGAGGCAAACCAGTAATCAAATCCATATTAATCGCTTCCCATTTCCAAGTAGGAAGATCAATATCTTGAGTCATACCACCCGAGCGCTGATGCTCTACCTTCACTTGTTGATAGTTGGGACACATAGCCACAAAACCTGCTATATCCCTCTTCATGCCATTCCACTAATAGACTTCTTGTAGGTCACGGTACATCTTGGTGGCACCGAGGTGAATAGATTACATGGAGATATGAGCCTCTGTCAAAATCCGTTGTCTCAACCCATCTATGTAAGGAACACACAATCGACCCTGATATCAAAGTACACCATCTACCTCTTGGGAGAAAATCTCTACCCTTTGCTGATGGACTGCACCCTTCAACTGGTGCAAAATAGGATCACTGTCTTGCTTTTCTTTCACTTCAGCTACCAAAGATGATTCAAAACCATTCTGAACCATAACACCACCTTATGTCGAATCCATAAGGCAAACCCCTAGTCAAGCAAGTCAATGCACATCCTTGGCCAATTCCTTCTTTCTATCTTTAACCGAAGACACACTACCCATAGACAACCTACTAAGTGCATCTGCCACGACATTGGCCTTACCAGGATGGTAAAGCGCACTCATATCATAATCCTTAAGAAGCTCAAGCCATCTTTTTTGACGAAGATTCAATCCCCTTTGACTGAACACATACTAAGAACTTCTAATCAGTGAACACATCCACATGAACACCATACAAGTAGTGTCTCCAAATCTTCAAAGAAAAACCACGGCCACCAACTCAAGATCATGAGTAAGGTAGTTCTTCTCATGAGCCTTAAGCTATCTAGAAGCATAAGCAATCACCTTACCACTCTGCATCAACACACAACCCAAGCTAATCCTAGAAGCATCACAATACACCACAAAGTTATCTAGGCACTCGGGTAGAGCCAATACTGAGGCTGTGGTCAACCTAGTCTTCAATTCCTGATAGTTCTTCTCACATAGATCAGACCACTAAAATTTCACCTTCTTCTAAGTCAACCAAGTAAATAGGGCAGTAATGGAAGAAAATCCTTCCACAAATATCCTGTAGTAACCAGCTAAACCTATCATGCCCCGAGGTTCCCCTGGACGTAACACGGGACTTGAGACCACAAGTGCCCCAAGTTAACCCCTTGGTCATAGCATACTCAAGCATAACAAAGATAAGTAGACGCATAATAGATAAAGTAAGAATAGCATAAATGGATAGTCAAGCCGAATAGGCATACAAGATCCAAAAGACTCGAATACTGCCTATGTCTGAAAAGCCTCTACATAAGACATAAGGAGTTGCTGGGACAAGCCCCCAGCTAACTCTAAGTACTGAAGGGAAAATATTGAACTAGACTCTACTAGAACTCGGAAAAAAAGGACTCACCAACCCTCGCTGAATAGCCCACGAACACTAGCCACATGTCCGATAATGGAAACCTGGATCTGCATCGTCAATAAAATGCAGCGCAAATATGAGTCAGTACTATAGAATGTACTGAATATGTGGGATATGCGTAAATAATATGAAAACATGCTTAAAACATAATTGAAAACTGAGTTCATGCATAATCGAAGAGATCATAAGTAAATATCATAGTTTGAGTAATAAGCATAAGTTCATAGTCAAAACCTCAACATAAGATATCACAAAGCTTAGAAAACTTGAAATCATTCATATGGGAGTTTCCTATAACCGACATTAGACCATGCGAGCTACATAGAATCTAACTATATAACCCTAGTTAGCAAAGCTGGCCTGAACATTGCCAAAGCACGGGCCACCAGCCCCAACTATGTAACCCTAGTTGGCAAAGTTGTCCTATGCCCCGCTAAAGCAAGGACACCATTAATCAAGATGTGAAACCACTTTCATACGTCAATCAGTCGATAAATAACCTACGCTATCAACATAGTTTTGGACTTAGGTAATCGAACCCTCATCGTTTGGTTCTAAGTACTACTCCCAAAACATGCATATATATAGCTCATAAATTCGTAGTGGCACAATCTCATGCCAAGCTTGTTCATAACTTGTTCATACTTAATCATACTTGTTCATACTTGTTCATACTTATTCATACTTGTTCATACCCCGGATCGTCATACTACTCATGAGTTTTAGTTTAGAAAATGGCTCATGAGCATTGATAAAATATTGGGTGTCTTTTTTTGCATAATACTTCATAACATGGAAAGACATGCATACTTCATGACTTGTAAAATTTGCATGACTCTAGTTCAATTTTAATAAAACATATACTTTCATAGAATAATAGGAACTAGGCATGCACATGCTTGAAAATCCATAAGGAACATGCTATCAAATCTAAATTTCTTAAATCAACTTTATGCAAGTAGAAATTTCCATGGTTAAACTTCAATTTATGAAATAAGAGTTAACATGTAAAAACCCATGTAAAATCATGAAATTTAATAGTAATTTCATAATCAAATCATGAGAAGATCACATTTGGCAAAACCCATAAGAATTAGATAAGAACCCTAATTTGAAAATCATGAAATCAAAATTTGAATTAGGGGTTTTGGGCACAAGGGTGAAAGGAACCCATTGTTGATTACCCACATACCTTGATTGAAGCTAACCCACTTGAATTGAAAAGACTTAGGAGACTTGAACTTGGAGCTTGAGACTAGGAGTTGAAACCCTTGCTTGAAGCTTGAGAGGATGGAAAAAAAACATTTCTTCTTTTGGAAGTTGATTGAAAGAATGGGGGAGAACTTAGGTCAAGTGGAAATAAAAACCCTCCTAAATAGGCTTAAAATGACTTTGTATAGGAGTTAAAAGAGTAGAAAAGTACAAAAATATCCCTGGACTTAAACTTAGAAAAAGCTGGAAAAAATCGGCTTTAGAGAACACGGGTCAGTGTATGGACCGTCAAAGTGAATGACGGACCATCATTTGGTCCATGATTTTAGAAATCACCTTTGAGAGTCTATTGGACTCCATTCCACGAGTTACAGGATGGTCTGTCGTTTAAAATGACAACCCGTCAATTCACTCGTGGAATCTAAGGAAGAAAAACTAAATTTTGATAAACCACGGGTCACTCTACAGACTGTGGTTTTGGTATACGGGTCGTGAACCAACCAGTGATTTTAAAGATGAAAAATTTAAGGTTCAGTTCAGCAATGACGAGTCACAGTAGGGACCGTGGTTGAGAACCACGGTTCGTCATTCCCATCCATCATCACTGGCAGCACTGCAGTAAACTGCCCATAACTTTTTACTCTGTACTCGGATTAATGCGCGGTTGGTGGCGTTGGAAAGAAGACTCAAAAATCTTTAATTTGGTAGGTACTAGGCCACCTAACTCTTTATATTTTAGGAGTAATGATCGACTAAATTTGACCCTAGTTTAGTCTTACATGAAAACTTACTTGGGTGAGGTGCTTGCGACTTAACTTGATGATAGGAGTTTCTTATGAACATGATTCGCATCCAAAGCACTCACCATACTAGGAAAATAATCATTACACTCATGGAAAAGGTTCGGATATTAGCTTAGAATTTTTGGGGTTTTACAATATCTCCCCATTGGGATCATTCGTCCTTGAATGAAGACTAAGCAAGGGAACTCTAGAGAGAAAATATCCCAACAAAAAACGAAACATGAAAACCAAAGAATCAACATGAAACTAAACTTTTCAACTTAACACATGGCTGAATCAACTTTGAAAATATGAATACATGCTAGGATCGTGAAGGAAGCTGATGGAGTAGATTTGGAAGGACATACTAAGGATGGAACTACTACCTCAAGCTAAAACCGGATCGGAAGGAGAAGGGTGAGGGTACTTAGCCTTCATGGATGATTCTGATTCCCAAGTATCTCCTTCAATCGAGTTGTAAAAGCTAAAGTACTATAGTGGTAAGCGACTTCCAATTGAAATAAAAACTGAGCTGGTTTCATGAGACACGTATGCACGCTGAAAATATAAGAACAACCAACAGGACAGGAACTGGATATCCAACGTGATAACTGGTCTGGGATGAGAGTAGGAACTCAGCTAAAACTCATAAAGAATAAACATACTCTAGAAATCTCAGTTAACCAAAAGGGACACCAAACTGAGAGAAGTATATATACGGGAAAACTATTCTCTTCTGAATACCACTCCTACCATTTGCAACTAACAACCTCAACAGCATACATAAAGGTACTAAGGTTTGAGTCCAATTACCCAATTCTCCATGTTCAAACCTATCTCAACCAGATCTCTTGCATCTAAAACATTTTCTAAGGATAGCATCCCCTCTTATCACAACAACAAACTAACCTAGGGCTCCCAACCAAAGGGGTCACTAGTTGCGTAAAGAAAATATCCACATGTATCCTATCATGATATTCAGGTTTATAACTATGGTCACCTTATGATTTCATAGCTTACCCTATTTAAGACTTATCTCCTCTTCCCTATCATAACTAGGAATCGCAAATTCAAGAACTTCTACAGGGGGATATACTAGACTACCTCGTCTAACTATTTCGCATAAATAATCCTTACCTCATAATTCACCCTAGAAGTCAAGGTGGAACAAGTATACTAACAAGGAAAAGGAATTTTATACCTCCCAGCTAGGCTACTGCAAGACCTTCTCCCCTAACGCTTATAACGACATACACCAGAATCATTAAAAGAAAAGAATAGGAGCAGGAGTGTCACGAATGAAGGATTACAAATTGATCTTGACTTACACTTAGCGTGATCAAGCCACTCAAGGTGAGGCTTGGGGAGTTGAGCATAATAGGCATGAGTATTTCACATACTGGACACGTAAGGCATGAATGGTGGGGATCACCACCCCTCATTATCAAAGGCAAAGGTCAAGGTCTTTTAGAGCAAGGAAATCATAAGCGCAAACCGTGTCAAGAATCAGGTCAGAGCATATACATAACATAAAATGATTTGATTAGCCATCGAGGCATGTCTAAACTAAGAAAATAGGATTGAGCATACTGAGATACATGAGTTTACATAGATAACAAAACTTAGGGCACAAAGCTTGAATATATAGAATCGCAGGATAAGAGTAGAATCATTGTCTGAAGCAATCACTTGCCATTCTAGAATCTGAACATGAGCGTGAATCTGAAATAGGACCATGGCGCTGACACGCAAGGCATTCAAAAGGTATCATAATGGCAGAAGTATACTTAGGATGCTAGGATGGAAATAAGTTTCTGCCTCCCCTCTTGACTTTGTTCTAACACCCACAAGCATCACTACCTGAGCCTCCAAAATCTGACTGTTTCTACATTTCACCATCTCCCCCTTAGGTTTATGCTACCCTCCTAAGTCTATGGACCTCTCACCAACCTCTCAAAGGGACTAGGATCGTTTTACCCTAACCGAACATACACTACTCCAGAATCTAGCACGAATACCCACTTCATTCTATAGTCTAAGACCCTTTTTCACTTAAAAGTCTAGGCCTCAACCCTCCTATCCCCACTTAGTTCTAGGTCAATAAAACTCACAACCAAATGAGAGTAGGGGTTCAGTGACTATGGACATATATAGAAAGGAAATCTAGTGACGTACTTGATTCAACTTCTGGAGGAATACTCTGACCCGGGTGGCTAGGCAATGAAAGGAATTGGCTTTGGAGCTGAACACCACCGTTGCTCCGCTTAGATGAGGGGAAATCCCTGATCCTATGGCCTAACTGACCACACCCAAAACACCTCTTTTTTCTAGCAAGATATTCACCTAGATAAAACTTACCGCATCTACTACAACGAGGGTACCTTAATGTCTTTGTAGCATTATGGTGACAAGACTAAGAATCGAGGGCCAGTGTGCTAACTGGAGATGAGGTTGGTCGGTATGACCTCTGCTGAGAAGATGATTGGTTCCATGTTCCGGTCCTCTCATTTTTCCTATTCCTCTTCTTTAGTTTCCCTTTCTCATTCAACTGAGCTGTCATGGATTGAGCCAATATACAGATGGCTTCACAAAATTCTACATTCGTAACCTTGTGATATGGAGTGGTCAGATTAGCATTTCTCATGGGGTTTCTTCGCGGAGACATTATTTGAAATGTGTATGGAATGGATTAGAAGGGTAAGTAGAGTCAAACTCTATCGCATGATAGTGAACATGAAGAAGTGAAGTTTTTCCTAAAACACCTCATAGCCTCTCTCTCATCAGTGTGGCATGCTTCACACTCATGAAAGAGACTCTACTTAGTGCGGTTTTCAGAAACCCTAGGACTCTTGAACCTGAGACTCTGATACCAAGTTTGTCACGCCTCGAGGTTACCCCTGGACGTAACGCGGGACTTGAGACCACAAGTGCTCCAAGTTAATCCCTTGGTCATAGCATACTCAAGCATAACAAAGATAAGTAGACGCATAATAGATAAAGTCAGAATAACATAAATGGATAGTCAAGACGAATAGGCATACAAGAACCAAAAGACTCGAATACTGCCTATGTCTGAAAAACCCTCTATATAAGACATAAGGAGTTGCTAGGACAAGCCCCCAGCTAACTCTAAATACTGAACTAGACTCTATTAGCCCTCTGAAAATAAGGACTCACCACCCTCGATAAATGGCCCACGAACACTAGCCACAGGTCTGAGAATGGAAACCTAGATCTGTATCATCAATAAGATACAGCCCAAATATACGTCAGTACTATAGGATGTACTAAATATGTGGGACATGCCTAAATAATATGAAAACATGCTTAAAAATTAATTGAAAACTGAGTTCATGCATAATCGAAGAGGTCATAAGTAAATATCATAGTTTGAGTAATAAGCATGAGTTCGTAGTCAAAACCTCAACATAAGATTTCATAAAGCTTAGAAAACTTGAAATCATTCATACGGTAGTTTCCTATAACCGACATTAGACCATGTGAGCTACATTGAATCTAACTATATAACCCTAGTTAGCAAAGCTGGCCCGAACCTTGCCAAAGCATGGGCCACCATCCCCAACTATGTAAACCTAGTTGGCAAAGCTGTCCTATGCCCCGCTAAGGCAAGGACACCATTAATCAAGATATGAAACCACTTTTATTTGCCAATCGGGTGGTAAATAACCTACGATGGCAACGTAGTTTTGGAGTTGGGTAATCGAACCCTCATTGCTCGGTGCTAAGTACTACTCCAAAACATGCATACATATAGCTCATAAATTCATAGTGGCACAATCTCATGTCAAACTTGTTCATAACTTGTTCATACTTGATCATACTTGTTCATACTTGTTCATACTTATTCATACCCTGGATCGTCATACTACTCATGAGTTTTGGTATATTGCTCATGAGCATTGATGGAACATCGGGTTTCTTGTCTTGCATAATACTTCATAACATGGAAAGACTTGCATACTTCATGACTTGTAAAATTTGCATGGCTCTAGTTCAATTTTCATAAAACATATACTTTCATAGAATCATAGGAACTAGGCATGCACATGCTTGAAAATCTATAAGGAACATGCTATCAAATCCAATTTGCTTAAATCAACTTCATGCATGTAGAAATTTCCATGGTTAAACTTCAATTCATGAAATAAGAGTTAACATGTAAAAACCCATGTAAAATCATGCAATTTAATAGTAATTTCATAATCAAATCATGAGAAGATCATATTTGGTAAAACCCATAAGAATTAGATAAGAACCCTAATTTGAAAATCATGAAATCAAAATTTGAATTCAGAGTTTTGGGCACAAGGGTGAAAGGAAACCATTGTTGATTACCCACATACCTTGATTGAAGCTAACCCACTTGAATTGAAAAGACTTAGGAGACTTGAACTTAGAGCTTGAGACTAGGAGTTGAAACCCTTGCTTGAAGCTTGAGAGGATGGGAAAATTCCTTTTCTTCTTTTGGAAGTTGATTGAAAGAATGGGGGAGAACATAGGTCAAGTTGAAATAAAAACCCTCCTAAATAGGCTTAAAATGACTTAGTATAGGAGTTAAAGTAGTAGGAAATTACAAAAATAACCCTGGACTTAAACTTAAAAAAATTGGAAAAAGTCGGCTTCAGAGACCACGGATCAGTGTACGGACCGTCAAAGTGAATGAAGGACCATCATTTGGTCCGTGATTTCAGAAATTACTTTTGAGAGTCTACTGGACTCTATTCCACGAGTTACAGGATGGTCCTTCATTTAAAATGATGACCCGTCAATTCACTTGTGGAATCTAGGGAAGAAAAGCTTAATTTTGACAAACCACGGGTCACTCAATGGACCGTGGTTTTGGTCTACGGGTCGTGAACCAACCTGTGGTTTTAAAGATGAAAATTTTAAGGTTCAATTCAGCAATGATGAGTCACAGTATGAACCGTGGTTCAGAACCATGGTTCATCATTCCCATTCGTCATTACTGGTAGCACTGCAGTAAACTGCCCATAACGTTTTACTCCAGACTCGGATTAATGTGCAGTCAGTGGCATTGGAAAGAAGACTCAAAAACATTTAATTTGGTGGGTACTAGGCCACCTAACTCTTTATATTATAGGAGTAATGATCGACTAAATTTGACCCTAGTTTAGTCTTACATGAAAACTTACTTGGGGGAGGTGCTTGCGACTTAACTTGATGATAGGAGTTTCTTATGAACATCATTTTCATCCAAAGCACTCACCACACTAGGAAAATAATCATTACTCTCATGGAAAAGGTTCTAATATTAGCTTTGGATTTTTGGGGTGTTACAAAACCCAAAAATCTCCTAATATTAAACGGGGAAGTGGGTCTAGGCCAGTTCTTTACTGCCTCACTCTTTTGAGAATCAACTCGAATACCATCTCTAGTCAAAATATGACCCATAAAAGCAATAGACTGCATCCAAAACTCACACTTGGTAAACCTAGCATATAATTGCCGATCCTTGAGAGTTTTTAACACCACTCTCAAATGGTCCGCATGTCACACCCCGAGACTACCCCCTAGACAAAACACGGGACTCGAGACCACAAGTTCCCCAGGTTAACCCTTGGTCATAGCATAATGTACGCATAAATGAGGAAGCATGGCAGAAGAATAAATAGAATACTAGGCAACCCAATCCATAAATGATGATGTCAATATGAAATATAATCCAAAAAGGAGACTCGAACACTGTCTATGTCTGAAAAGCCTCTACATGACATAAGGAGTTGCTAGGACAAGACCCTAGCTAGCTCAAAGAATGGAAATAGTAAATCATCATAACTAAAACATATCTAGTCATCAAACTAAGAGGACTCACCAACAACTGACAGAAAAGTGGCCTGGAAGCTCTAGCCACGTGTTTGGAAAGGAACACCTGAATCTGCATCATCAAAGGATGCAGCGCAAGATATGCGTCAGTACTATAGGATGTATCGAGTATGTGAGAGATGCATGAATCATGATAAAAATAGTTTAAAACATGCTTAAGGATGAACTTGTTACTTAAAGAAGGACCATAAATAAATATCAAGGTATAAAACATAAAACATGAAATAAAGCTTAAGTTTCATAATTTAGAGTCATATAACTTCATAGCTTGAAAATAAATATGTGGGAGTTTCTCTTAACCGATATTAAACCATGCTGAGCTACATGGAGTTCAGTGTCTTGCACCCACACTGAAAGAATTGTCCTAACCCGCCAAGGTTAGAACTATTTCATACCAAGATCCTGTCATAATAAGCCTCAACACTGGCAACCTACGGTGGCAACGTAGTTTTTGACTTGGGTTATCTAAACCTCATATCTCGATGCTAAATACTACTCTTAAAACATAATAATAATATGTTCTCACATACATATGTCATATCTGATGACAACTTGTTCATAACTGGTGACATATCTGATGTCAAATCTGTTCAGAACTTGTTCATACTTGTTCATATCCCGGATCATCATACTACTCATGAGTTTTAGTCTAGAAAATGACTCATGAGCATTGATGGAACATCGGGTGTCTTGTCTTGCATAATACTTCTTAACATAGAAAACTTGCATACTTCATGACTTCTAAAACTTTGCATGGCTCTAGTTCAATTTCATAAAATATATACTTTCATAGAACATAGGAACTAGGCATGCACATGCTTGAAAAACCCATAAGGTACATGCTATCAAAATCTAATTTGCTTAAATCAAACTTTATGCATGTAAGAATTTCCATGTCTAAACTTCAATTCATGTAATAAGAGTCAACATGTAAAAACCCATGTGAAATCATGCAATTTAATAGTAATTTCATAATCAAATCATGAGAAGATCATAATTAGCAAAACCCATGAGAATTGGATAAGAACCCTAATTTGAAGATCATGAAATCAAAATTTGAATTAGGGGTTTTGGGCACAAGGGTGAAAGAAACCCATTGTTGAATACCCACATACCTTGATTGAAGCTTTCCTAACTTGGGACTTGAGGGTAGAGACTCGAAGATGGAATCCTTAGCTTGAAGCTTGGAGAATGGAGACCTTTTTCTTCTCTTGGAACTTGATTGAGAGGATGGAAGAGAACTTAGGCTAAGTGGGAATAAAACCCCTTCTAATTTTCCCAAAATGACCTAACATAGGAGTTAGAAGAGTGGAAAATTACCAAAATACCTCTGGGAAAAGAATTTAAAACTTCAGAAAATTTTGTCAAAGGCTTCCACGGACACAAATCACGGCCCGTGGAATGAATCACGATCCGTGGAATGGAAGTCGTGGTTCCAAGGGACTTTTCAGGGCTCTGTACTGATTTCCACGAGTTGGTTTCACGACCCGTGGAACCTTCTCATGATTTTCAGGAAAAAAACTGATTTCCACGAGTAGGTTTCACGACCCGTGGAACCTTCTCATAGTTGTTGTCTGTCATTTTGACAGACAAACACCCTTTAGTAAAACACTGATAACTTTTTTCTTCGGACTTGTATTAATGCTCGATTGGTAGAGTTGGAAATAAGATTCAAAGACCTTTAATTTGGTGGTTACTAGGCCACCTAATTCTTTATATTCTAGGAGTTATGATCGTTTGAAGTTGTCCCTTGAAAAATCTTACACTAAAACTCAATCGGTAAGGAAGCTTTCAACTCAACTTTGAGCTAGAGGTTCTTTATGACCCTTATTCATATCTAATAAACCTTCTAAACATAAGAATAGGTGTTGATACTTATATGCATAGAAAATTTATCTAGTTCAGGTCTAACAACACATGAAGAACGGTTCAAATTTGGCTTAGAATTTCTAGGGTGTTACACGCATGCTCCTCCTTACTCTGACAGTAAATAATGATATCATCAATAAACACAATCACAAACATATCCAAATACTGCTTGAACATATGGTTCATCAAATCCATAAAGGTTGCAGGAGCATTTCTTAGTCCAAAAGACATAACCACAAATTCAGAATGACCATACCGAGTTCTGAAGGCCGTCTTTGGAATGTCACACTCTCGAACATAAAGTTGATGTTAACCGGATCTAAGGTCGATCTTGGAGAAGTAAATGGCACTCTGAAGTTGATCAAACAAGCCATTAATCCTAGGAATGAGATACTTATTCTTGATTGTGACCTTGTTCAACTGACGGTAGCCGATACACATTTTGAGGGAACCATCTTTTTTTTGCATGAATAAGACTAGATCACCCCATAGAGAGATGCTGGGTTGAATAAAACCTTTATCAATAAGGTCTTTCAACTGGTCCTTTAATTCCTTATGTTCAACTAGAGTTATTCTATAGGGAGGAATAGAGATACGATGCGTATCTGGAAGAAGATCTATTCCAAAG
Organism: Jaltomata sinuosa; assembly: GCA_003996215.1. Lineage (NCBI taxonomy): Eukaryota > Viridiplantae > Streptophyta > Magnoliopsida > Solanales > Solanaceae > Jaltomata > Jaltomata sinuosa. Next base: position 52,873 of record QJPP01000767.1, on the reverse strand, counting down.
TTGATCTCTCGTTCGGGAGGGACTCTGCGAAAATCCTCGAGAAACACTTATGGAAACTCACTCACAACAGGAACTAACTGGAGATAGGGTTTTTGTCATGCCTCGAGGCTACCCCCTAGACGCGACACGGTGCTTAGTGTCACAAGTGAACCCAAGCTAACCCATGGCATGGCATATCTATACAAGTTTAATTTTTTAAGAATATGCACTATGCGGAAGCTAAAAACAATTTAATAACTGAAATGGGAAGAACCCAAATATCTGAATATATAAAATATATAAATAGTATAGTGTTGACTGAAAACAACACTAACAACTGCTGAAATTTACTCTATGTCTGAAAGCCTTCTAACTAATATGAGTTGTTGGGACATGCCACCAGCTAACTCTGACAGGACTGAAACTGAAAGAAAGTAAACACTGAAAGTAAAGAATGTCTATCATCCTCAAACTATGAGGACTCACCACTGAGCTGATGAGTACGGACTAGAAGTCGACTAAGCGCGGTCTGGATGCTGAGTGCCTGAACCTACATCATAAAATGATGTAGCATAAAAGTATGCATCAATACTTTGAATGTACTGAGCATGCAGGATATGTACTAAGCTGAACAATAAAGAACTGAGCATAAACATGAACGTACTAAAATACAAGTGAAAGATGGACTGGATACAATGACCAAGTACAAATCATGAATATAACATGTTGAACTGAATACTGAAATAAATGTTGGGCACATGGTCAATGCAATATGTGTCTGACTGTGGGAGATACTATTAATCGACATACCCCAAGTTGAGCTAACTATGGGACCAACCTGTAACCCTGGATAGAAGGGTGTTCATACCTTGCCAAGGGTACAAACAAGTCTGACGTGGACCAACTACTGATGTCCATAGGGGACAAGGATATGCAGCCTAGTCTTACATCTGACTCCTTTAATACCTACGGTGGTGCCGTAATTTTGGGACTTGGGGACTGCTACTAATGGTCTTAGCCTAAACTGACAGCTAAGCCTTCATCCCCTCACCTGCTTGGTACTAAGTCTACTCCCAACTGAATATAGATAACAATGCACTGAAATAGTGGATAGCTCAAAGTCTTGATAATTAACTGAGAATGCAACATACTTATACTGAAAGATATGACATTCAATTTTTCTGAAGCATGATTATCTAACTGATCTGCCTAGCAAGCATAATTTATAAACTACTGAAAATTATCACAAGCTAGGGTTCTGAATTCTATACATGAACTGCAGTAATCCTCCATGAAATATGAACTAAGCATCATATATAAATTATAGCATTTGAATGTCAAAGAAAAACTCTAAGGTTTATGAACCCTAGGTCTAATCAATCATGGAGGAACCTGAAGGACTGGCTGAATTCTAGGGACCTAATGGGTGAAAGGAACGCACTAGTGAAATCCCACATACCTGGTGAAGAAAACTACAGAAAAATCCTTTGGATTTTGGAGCTGAACTTGAAGAAAACCACTCCCTGTTCTTGAGAGAAAACAGCTGCCTCTTTCTCTTCTTTTCTTTCTAAGTCCGGTGAATGTAGGAGAATAGATGTTTTAGGTAGTTTTTGGCTAATTAATCAGGCTTAGAATAACCAAAAATGATGTAGCATAGGCCTTAAAAGAGGTAGGAAAAGTCCAAAACACCCCTGGAAAAATAAAATAATTCTACTGGAAAAATTGCGACTCAGGTTCTACGGATGGGTTCCACGGCTCGTGGAAACTTCCATGGCTCATGGACCTGTCGTGGTTTCTGGTTCTTTTGCCTAGCTACGGGTCTGAGTTCCACGACTTGGGTTCACAACTCGTGGATCCTTCCACGGTCCGAAGAACCCAATCGTGGTTCACAGAGAAATTGTCAATTCTCTGATCTGGTTCCACGAATCCAATCCACGACTCGTGGAAACTTCCATAGGTCATGGGTTCAACTCGTGATTTCTGCTGACAATTGGAAAATATATTTTTCTTCTGGTTTTTCTGAGCTAAGTCTGGGATAGAAGTTTTGGAGTATTTCAATGTCTCCCTCTTTGGATCAGTCGTCCTTGAATGAAGACTAAACAAACTGAGTTTGGAGGGAAAGAGCTGCAATCCCTACCAACTGAGTACTAGAAACTAATATCTAGTTGGAATGAGTCCCATGAACATGCAATTGTGCTGAAATACAAGGATAACTGAGGGAACAAGGCACCGAGACTGAATTACACAAGAGCAAACTGAGAGACTGGAGAGGAACTATTACCTCAAACTGAAACTAAATTGGGAGGGAAGAGGTGAGGGTACTTGGCCATTATGTCTTCTTCTGATTCCCATGTAGCTCCCTCTATGGACTGATTCCTCCATAAATCTTTTACTAAAGTGACCTATTTATTTCTTGTAACACCCCGAAACTTGATCCAGCTTTAAACTTAAGAGATTTGAAAATTCTGAAGTTTCCAGGAATGGTGGGTCCAAATCAAGGACCATGGTTTGAACCACGATCATGGAATGGATCTGTGGTTTAAGTCTGCCAGGCTCAGACTCTGGTCTGAGAACCACAAGTTGGTTCTAAGGACCGTAGTTCATTCTACGGATCATCATGTAAACTCGTGGTATCAGACCTGAGGACTGACTGATTCTCAGGAACCATGAATCTAGACGGTGGATCATAGTTTGAATTATGGGTCCGTCCTATTGACTCATGGAACTTGATCAGAGACCAGATCAGTTCCCAGAAATGATGACTCGAGTCTACGACTTGTGTCTATGACTCGTGATCCATTCTACGGGTTCATCCTGTTGACCCGTAGTTTGGCTTGTGCAGCTTGTTCTTTGCCCAGGAACGACAGATGGAAACTCTGAGCCGTGGTTTGGTCTACGGTTCGTGGAACCCATTCGTGGTCCCTGAAAGTCAACTTTTTCCAGCTTTTTCCTAATTACATCCAAAGGGTATTTTAGTTATTACCCACCCTTTTAACTCCTAAATGACGCCATTTTGACTATTTCTAGAAGGTTTTTTACCCTCATTAGCCTAAGTCCTTTCTCATTACCTCATTCATCTCCCAAAAAAGAAAAAGAACTCTCTCAAACTCCAAGATCAAGCCTCCTATTCTTTTCTATTTCAAGTGGGTTAGCTTAAATCAAGGTATGTGGGTATTCAACAATGGGTTCCTCTCACCCTTGTGCCCAAAAATCCCCAATTCTTATTTTGAATTATGAACTTGTGAAATTAGGGTTTTGATCTAAATTGGGGAAAACTTTGTGAAATCAGTTTCTATGTCTAAATGCATGGTTTCTTATTACTTATTTATGGTTTGATCATGATTCCTTTATTGGGTTTAAAAGCCCAAGCATTAAAGTTAATTTCTAGTATGATTCCATTAAATTACATGTTTTCAAGTAAAATTTGGCATGATTAGATATCATGACTTTATGAATTTATGGAATTGCATCCCTAATTCTTCAATTATGAATTTAGAAGGAAAAGTATGATTTGAATTATGGCTATGCTTTATTTTAAGAACTATGATATGAGAATTGCGTGGAACCCGATGTGTCTTTCTGCTTTTCAAAGAAGATTTGGTATTCGATTATACCTTCATGAACTTATGAGTTATATGCCTATTTTGGGAGTAGTATTTAGCACCGAGTGATAAGGGCTCGATTACTCAAGTCCAAAAACTACGTTGCCAGCGTAGGTTATGATATGTCCTATGGAATTATGAGAGTGGATCCACATCTTGATAAATGGTGTCCTTGCCTTAGCGGGTCATAGGGAAGCTTTGACAACTAGGGTTATATAGTTGGGTATAGTGGCCCGTGCTTTGGAAATTATTGGGCCAGCTTTGCTAAGTAGGGTTATATAGTTAGATTCCATGTAGCTCGCATAGTCTATTGTCGGTTATAAAAAAACTCCCTTATGAAAGCTTTTGACTTATTTAAAATTTGTGATATCTACTTTGAGTTTTGACTCATATTTCATGATTTGTTATTCTACTTATGATATTCACTATGAACCTTCATTTATGCATGAACCACGTTCTTATACATGTTTTGAGCACCTTTTCATTATTTTCATGCATCTCTCACATACTCGGTACATCCTATAGTACTGACACATATCTTGCATTGCATCCTTGATGATGCAGATTCAGGCTCATTCCCTCACACTCGTGGCTAGATATCGCCGGAGTCCCAGCTTCTAGTGGTGAGACCTTATTATCTGAGGCTAGTATTAGACTTATTTCCCCTATGTTGTCTTCTTTGGATTTTCTTGAGCTAGTTGGGGTCTTGTCCCATCAACTCTTATGATAGTTTAGAGGCTTCAAACATAGCTAGACTTTTATTCTAATGTATAGAGTTGGTACTTCTTAGACTTGTTCTTGTTCTTATTTCAGTTTGCTATGACCAAGGGTAAATCTGGAGCACTTGTGTTCTGGATCCCGTATTACATCTAGGGGGTAACCTCGAGGCATGACAAACTTAGTATCAGATCCTCAGGTTCAAGAGTCCTAGGGTGTCTAAAGCCGCATCGAACTTATGAGAGGGAAGCTACGAGGTGTCTTAGGAAAAAGGTTCACTTCCTTCATGATCAATATCGTGCGATAAAGTTAACTCTGTTACTCCTCTAATCCATTCTTGTTACGTTTTAGATTATGCCTCTCCGATGTGCTATGCCTCCCAATGCCACTCGGAATGTTGTCCCACCAGTTCTGACCCCCAAGGTCACGAATGAAGAGTTTCAGAATGCGATCCTGTTTCTCTTTAACCTCCGCTACCTACGAATATTTCAACCCATTCTGGACTATCACACCACCCTCTGACGTGTCCATAAGGCAAACTCCTAAGCGAGCAGGCCGATGAATATCTCTGGCTAATTATTTCTTCTCTTCCTCAACATGTGACACACTACCCATGGACAATTTTTTAAGGGCATCATCCACTACATTGGCCTTATCCGGATGGTAGAGCACATTCATATCATAATCCTTGAGGAACTCAATCAATCTCCTCTGACAAGGATTCAACTCTTCCTGGGTGAACACATACTGGTGGCTCTTATGATCTTTGAATACATCAACATGAACACCATACAAGTAGTGTCTCCTGATCTTTAAGGCAAACACAACAGCTGCAAGCTCGAGGTCATAAGTTGGGTAGTTCTTCTCATGGCCTTAAGTTTTATGGAAGCATATGCTATGACCTTACCCTGCTGCATCAATACACAACCCAGGCCGATCTTGGATGCATTGCAATAAACCACATAACCATCTGAACCCTCTGGTAAAGTCAAGACAGGAGCTATAGCCAACCTGGTCTTCAGCTCTAAGAAGCTTTTCTCACACTCATTTGACCACTAGAACTTGACCTTCTTCTGAGTCAACATGGTGAATGGGGCAGCTATGGATGAAAATTCTTCAACAAACCTCCTGTAGTAATCAACCAAAACTAAGAAACTTATGATATCTGTCGCGGAGGTGGGTCTGGGCCAGTGCTTTACTGCCTCAATTTTTTGAGAATCCACTCGGATCCCTTCGCTGGATACCACATGACCAAGGAAAGCAAGTGCTTTCAACCAAAACTCGCACTTACTAAACTTGATGAATAGCTGGCGATCCTTGAGAGTTTGCAGAACGATCCTCAGATGATTCGCATGCTCTTTCTCATTTCAAGAATAAACGAGGATATCATCAATAAACACAATAACGAACAAGTCCAAGTACTGCTTAAAAAACCCTATTCATTAAGTCCATGAAAACTACAGGAGCATTGGTTAGTCCAAAAGACATAACTACAAATTTATAGTGACCATACCGAGTCTTGAAGGCTATCTTCTGGATGTCACTACCTCTGACTCTGATCTGATGATAGCCGAATCTGAGGTTTATCTTAGAGAAACAACTGGCGCGCTGAAACTGGTCGAACAAGTCATTAATCTTGGGGATGGGATATTTATTCTTGATTGTGACCTTGTTCAACTGACGGTAGTCAATGCACATCCTGAGAGAACCGTCTTTCTTACGCACGAACAACACTGGAGCACCCCATGGAGAGATGATGGGTCTGATGAAGCCCTTATGTAGCAGGTCTTTTAGCTATTCTTTCAATTCCTTAAGCTCAGCTGGAGCCATTCTGTAAGGAGTTATTAAAATAGGCTAGGTATCTGGAAGGAGATCTTTTCCGAAGTCGATTTCTCTTTCTTGAGGGACTTCGGGAAGATCTTTTAGGAACACTTCTGGAAATTCTCTTAGTACTGCAACTAACTCGAGAGTTGGGGTTTTGTGGTTTGAATCCTTAACCCGAACAAGATGGTAAATATACCCCTTGGAAATTATTTTTCTGGCCTTAAGGTAGGAGATGAAACAACCTACAGGCACTGAGTTATTACCCTTCTATTCTAAGACTGGCTCATTTGGAAACTATAACTGAACGATCCTAAATCTACAATCGACTGAGGCATAACAGGAATGTAACCAATCCATGCCTAGAATGATATCAAAATCTACCATTTCTAACTCGACAAGATCTGCTGAGGTGACTTTCTAGGAAACTGTGACAAGGCAATTTATGTATACCCGTCTAGCTATAACTGGGTCACCAACTGGAGTAGAGACTGAGAAGGGTTTTGGGAGGATTTTTGGATTGACACTGAAGTTTACTGCTATGCATGGAGTTATAAAGGAAAGTGTAGCCCCTGGATCTAACAATGCATAGCCATCAGTATTAATGATGTGCAACATACCCGTGACCACATCAAGAGAATCTTCCTAGTCCTGTCGAGTCGGAAGAGCATATAACCTAATCTAGTGTTGACCACCACCTGTTCCAGGCGAGGCACCATGCTAAGTGGGTGACCTGCTGGAGCTGCTGTAGAACCAGTCTGAGTCTGTGGGCAAATATCCTTACCCATTTAATAAGTTGTTTGACAATCCCTTATCATGTGGCCTGGCTTACCATATCCAAAGCAATTTCCACTACCTGCCATGCACTCACCTTGGTGGTTTCTACGACCCTTCTTACACACTAGATTTGTTCGCCCACTAGTAACCGTACCTTGGGACTTAGAGCCAGACGCTCTATCCCATCGATCCTTCTTGAACTTAGGCACTGGGGCACTAGCAGAAGATGGAGCTGGAGCTGAATTTTTCTGGTGGAACTTAGACCGATTTCCACCCTCTGACCTCTGTTGAGAGTAGCTAAAGTCACTTGTCCTAACCCTCTTAGTATCTCCTCCACTTTTCTTGATTTTCTCCTCCTCGATCTGCTGAGCGTAGGTAACCAACCTGGAGAAGTCCATCTCCTTAATCAGCATAGCATACTTTCACTCCTTGACTATATCATCTGATACACCAGATACAAACTTGCTCATACGAGCTCTAGAGTCAGCTATTATCGCTGGAGCATACTTGGATAGCTGAGTAAACTTGAGAGCATAGTCCTTCACGCTCATGTCATTATGCTTCAAATTGATGACTTCCTGAACCTTGGATTCCATGAGATCTAGTGGGAAGAATCGGTCCAGAAAAGCTATCTTGAAAAAATTCCAAGTCACTAGCCCTGCATTGGCACAACGAGATTCCTTCCATTGCTGGTACCAAGTGTAGGCCACTCCCTTCAACTGATAGGCGGCCAAATTTGCACCCTTGACTAGAGTGACACCGATAATGTTTGTCAACTTTTGAATATCATCCAAGAACTCTTGGTAGTCCTCTTACGACTTGGACCCATGAAACTCTGGAGGGTTCATCTGTGTGAAATCCCAGATCCTGGCTACAGTAGTGTTAATCTGAGGTGGAGCTGGTGCCACAGCCTGCTGATTGACCTGGGCGGTCATGGCTTGATCAAGCACTTAGAAAGAAGCCCTGAATTAGGCATGCATGACTTGCTCATTCAATGGATCTGCTAGAGCTGCTGGCTGATTCCTAGCGCTAGCTCTTCTGGGAGGCATTTTTCTGAAATGCGAAGAGCATGAGTTAGAAGGAGATTAAATAGAGTTTACACTCTACAGTATGAGCTGGAAAAGGAAGGAAGGTAAGTTGTTCCTAATGACATATCAAAGCTTCTCCCCCATAAGTGTGGCGCGCTTCACACCCATGAAGAAGACTTTACTTGACGCGGCTTTCAGACACCCTAGGACACTTAAACCTGATGCTTTGATACTAAGTTTGTCATGCCTCGAGGCTACCCTCTGGACGTGACACGGTGCTTAGTGTCACAAGTGACCCCAAGCTAACCCATGGCATGTCATATCTATACAAGTTTATTTTTTAAAAAACATGTACTGTGCGGAAGCTAAAAACAATTTAATAACTGAAACGGGAAGAACCCAAATATCTGAATATATGAAATATATAAATAGTATAGTGTTGATTGAAAACAACACTAACAACTGCTGAAATCTAGTCTATGTCTGAAAGCCTTCTAACTGATATGAGTTGCTGGGACATGCCCCCAGCTAACTCTAACAGGACTGAAAGTGAAAGAAAGTAAATACTGAAAGTAAAGCATGTCTATCATCCTCGAACGATGAGGACTCACCACTGAGCTGCTGAGTACGGACTGGAAGTCAACTAAATGTGTTCTGGATGCTCAGTGTCTGAACCTACATCATAAAATGATGTAGCACAAAAGTATGCGTCAGTACTTTGAATGTACTGAGCATGCATGATATGTAATAAGCTGAATAATAAAGAACAGAGCATAAACATGAACTTACTAAAATATAAGTAAAAGTTGGACTGGATACAATGACCAAGTACAAATCATGAATATAACATGTTGAACTGAATACTAAAATAAATGTTGGGCACATGGTCAATGCAATATGAGTCTGACTGTGGGAGTTACTATTAATCGACATACCCCAAGTTGAGCTAACTATGGGACCAACCTGTAACTCTGGATGAAAGGGTGTTCATATTATTCCAAGGGTATGACAAGTTTGACGTGGATCCACTACTGATGTCCACAGGGGACAAGGATGTGCAGCCTAGTTTGACAGCTGACTCCTTTAATACCTACGACGGTGTCGTAGTTATGGGACTTAGGGACTGCTACTAAAGGTCTTAGCCTAAACTGACAGCTAAGCCTTCATCCCCTCGCCCGCTTGATACTAAGTCTACTCCCATCTAAATATAGACAACAATGCACTGAAATAGTAGATAGCTCAAAGTACTAATAATTAACTGAGAATGCAATATACTTATACTGAAATATATGATATTCAATTTCTGAAGCATGATTATCTGTCTGATCTTCCTAGCAGGCATAATTTATGAAGTACTAAAAATTATCACAATCTAGGGTTTTGAATTATATACATGAACTATAGTAATCCTCCAAGAAACATGAACTAAGCATCATATATAAATTATTGCATTTGAATATCAAAGAAAAACTCTAAGGTTTATGAACCCTAGGTCTAATCAATCATGGAGGAACCTGAAGGACTGGCTGAATTCTAGGGACCTAATGGGTGAAAGGAACCCACTAGTGAAATCCCACATACCTGGTGAAGAAAACTATGGAGAAATCCTTTGGGTTTTGGTTCTGAACTTGAAGAAGACCTCTACCTGTTCTTGAGAGAAAATAGTCGCCTCTTTCTCTTCTTTTCTTTCTAAGTCCGATGAATGTAGGAGAATAGATGTTTTAGGTAGTTTTTAGCTAATTAATCAGGCTTAGAATAACCAAAAATGACGTAGCATAGGCCTTAAAAGAGGTAGGAAAACTCCAAAACACCCCTAGAAAAATAAAAGAATTTTGCTGGAAAAATTGCGACTCAAGTTCTACAAATGGGTTCCATGGCTCGTGGAACCCTGTCGTGGTTCCTGGGTCTTTTGCCTGGATGCGGGTCTGAGTTCCACTACTTGGGTTCACGACTCATGGATCCTTTCATGGTCTATAGAACCCAATTGTGGTTCTCAGAGAAATTGTCAATTCTCTGATTTGGTTCCACGAATCCAATCCATGACTCATGGAAACTTCCACGGGTCTTGGGTTCAACTCGTGATTTCTGCTGACAATTGGAAAAATATTTTTCTTCTGGTTTTTCTGAGCTAAGTCTAGGCTAGAAGTTCTAGAGTGTTACAGTTTTGGATTCCGTGTCCATAACTTGTACTATATGTTAGACATAACCTTTAGAAATCATCCTCCTAGCCTTGAGATAAGATATGAAATGACCCTTCGAGGATGGAGGACTACCCTGCTACTCTACTATAGGTTCATTCAGAAACTTGAAACTGGTGACTCGAATATGGCAATCAACCATGGCATAACATGTATACAACCACACCATACCAAGAATAACATCAAAATTAGTCATCTCGAACTCTACTAAATCCACTAAAACTTTATGAAGGACTGAGATAGGGAAATTTTTGTAGATTCTTTTGTCTAGGACTGACTCACCAATAGGAGTATAAACACAAAAGAGTTCTAAAAGTTGTTCAGGACTAATTTTGAACTTGTAAGCCACATAAAGAGTCACAAAAGATAAGGAGGCACTAGGGTCTAATTAAGCATACACATCGAAGGAGAAGACTTTCAACATACCAGTAACAATGGTCGGTGAACTCTTCTGGTCCTAGCGTGAGGACATGGCATAAAGGCGGTTCTGGCGCTGACCACCAGAACTAGAAGCAGTGCCCTGCTAGGCTGGTCGACCTCCTAATGTTGCTGGGGAAGACTGAGTCCTACCATCTCCTTGTCCCTTCTTAGCTGAAGGGCAATCCTTAATCATGTGTCCAGCCTGTCCACACACAAAGCATGTACATATGCCATAACGACACTCTCCCAGGTGATTCTTCCCACACTTATTACAAATAGGGTGGGAAGATCCCTTTGTAACACTTCCCTGAGACTGCGAATAAGCACCTGATACCCTACCTGCCTGATCATGATAAGGCCTGGGGCCTGGGTAGGAGTACTAGCTGAAGAATGAATGGACCCTGATGATTTCTTCTGGAAAAAAAAAGCGATGTTCGCCTCCGGACCTATGATGGCCAAAACCTGAACTCTTTGATCTAACCCTCTTGTTCTCCCTTTCCATCTCCCTCAACTTGTCTCCCTCGATCTCTTGGTCATGAGCCATAAGTCGAGAAATATCCATGTCACCCAAAAGCATAGCGGACCTACACTCCTTCTTTACCAAATCAGACACTCCGTAAACATACTTACTCATCTCATCCCATGGGTCAGCCACAATGGAAGGAGCATACCTAGATAGCTGGGTGAACTTCAATCCATACTCCTGAACCGACAGGGAACCTTGCCTCAAATTCACAAACTCTTCCACCTTGGCTTGCCTCAACTCCCTCGGGAACAATCGGTCAAAGAAAGCCCTCTCAAAGCATTCCCATATCATAGGGAACACATCCTTAACGCTAGCATATTTCCATTGAGTGAACCAAATATGAGTTACATCCTTGAGTTGATATAAAGCTAACTCAACACCCCCAACACCAACCACTAGCATTACACCAAGGATCTTCTTTACCTCATCCAAGAAATTTTGTAGATCCTCACTATCTTTCGAACCCCAGAACTCGGGTGGGTTCATGCGAATGAAATCTCAAACTTGGGCCGCAACTCCACCTTGAGGGTGGACGGGGATAGGAGCCTGCTGATTGGCCTGAGCGGACATAGTCTGAGCTAGCATATGAATGGCATTTTTGAACTCCGCATTTGTGACCTCAAGGTCTGGAATCGGAGGGTCAACATTTCAAGTGGCTCGGTGAGGCATGGCACGGAGAGAAGGCATAATCTAAAACACATAAAGAATGGATTAGAGGATTAATAGAGTTAAACTCTATCGCACGATATTGATTAAGAAAGAAGTGAACTTTTTCCTAAGACACCTTATAGCTTCTCTCTCATAAGTGTGGCGTGCTTCACACACATGAAAGAGACTCTACTCGATGAGGCTTTTAGACACCCTAGAACTCTTGAACCTGAGGCTCTAATACCAAGATTGTCATGCCCTGAGGCAACCCCCTAGACATAACATGGGACCCGGGACCACAAGTGCCCCAAGTTAACCCTTGGTCATAGCATAATATAGGCATACACGAGGAAATATAGCGGAAGCATAAATAGGAAGCTAGGCAATCCAATCCATAAATGATAAAGTAAATGAGAAACATAATTCAAAGAGAGACTCGAATATCATCTATGTCTGAATATCCTCTACACATGACATATAGAGTTGCTAGGACAAGACTCTAGCTAACTCAAAGTAAGAAAGTAAATAGCCATAAAGATAACTAAGACAATAACTAGCCCTCAAACAATAAGGACTCACCAACACTGATTGAAATGGCTTGCGGTCTCTAGCCACGTGCCTGGGGGAGGGAACCTGAATCTGCATCATCAAGAGGATGCAGCGCAAAATATGTGTCAGTATTATAGGATGTACCGAGTATGTGAGATATGCATAATCATGATAAAAACATACTTAAAATATGCTTGAAATGAGTTCGTACATATAAAGAGATAGCATAAGTAAATATCACGATATAAGACATAAAATATGGAATAAAGTCAAGATTCCAAGTAGAGTGTCATATAATTTTTTAGCTTGAAAATAATAACGCGGGAGTTTCTCTTGATCGATATAAACCATGCTGAGATATATGAAGTGCAGTTTCATGCACCCACACTGAAAAAGATTGTCCTAACCGGCCAAGGTTAGAACCATGTTATAAGGATCCTCTTATAGGCAACAGAGGGAAACCTACAGTGGCAACATAGTTTTGGACTCGGGTAATTGACCCTCGTCGCTCGGTGCTAAATACTACTCCAAAAATATAACATGAGGCTCATGTACATGTGACATATCTAGATGTCAAAGCTTATTCATAAACATGTTCATAACCCAGATCTTCATACTACTCACAAACCTTGGTTTAAAAAATGATTCATGAGCAGTAATGGCACATCGAGTGTCTTTTCTTGCATAACAATTCATAACTTAAAAATTTGCATGGACCTAGTTCAATTTCATAATAACATATACTTTCATAAAACATAGAAACTAGGTATGCACTTGCTTGAAATTCATAAAATCATGCCATTAATTTCCCCAATTTTCTTGAATCAATCCATGCATGTAAAATTTGCTATAATTAGCCTTCAATTCATTAAATAGGAGTTCACATGTTAAAACTCATGCAATTTAATAGTAAATTTCATAGTATAATCATGAGAAAATAAATTATAGCAAAGCCCATAAGAATTGGGTAAGAACCCTAATTTGAAATTCATGAAAAACCATATAAAGAATTGGAGTTTTGGGCATAAGGGTGGAAGAATTTCTTATTGAATACCCACATACCTTATTTAAGCTTGCTTGATCAAAGATGAAAAGAAATGGAGGCTTGAACTTGGAGATTGAGACTTGGAGCTTGAAGGAGTTCTTTTCCTCTTTTGGTAGATGAATGAGGAATAATGAAAGGCATAGGCTAATAAGAGTAGAAACCATATTAAAAGTGGCCAAAACGACTTCACTTAAGAGTTAAAAGGGTGAGAAATTATAAAAATACCCTTGGGATTTCATTAGATAAAAGTTGTTAAAAATTCAGCTTCAGGTTCCACGGGTCCCTTTTCACGGATCATAGAAGTAACCATGGCTCATGGATTGGAGTCGTGGTTCCTGAGCCAAAAGTTAAGCTGCAGATTTGACTTCCACGGACAGGCTCCACGATCCGTGGAAGCTTCCACAATCCATAGAACCTGTTCATGGTTCTCAGAGGAAAAGGCTACCCTCACTCTGAGTTCTACGAGTGGTTTCCATGACCCGTGAAATAAATCACGACCCGTAGATGCCACTCGTGGTTCTCAGACCAAAGATGGAATCTTCAGGACAGGTTTCACGGGTCACTTCCACGACTCGTGGTCCCATCTACGACTTTTAGACTTGACTCATGATTCCTGGAAGTTTCAAAATTTTCGGAGTTTCTAACTTTAAAAGCTGAATCGAATTCTGGGGAGTTACACCATGTAGCTCATCATTATTTAATTTTAGTTAAGAGAAACTCTCGTATGATTATTTTCAAGCTATGAAGTTATATGATATTCGATTTTAAAGCTTGACTTCTATTTCATGTCTTATGCTTAAACTATGATATTTACTTATGATTTTCCCTTATTATGCATGAACTCAGTTTTAAGCATGTTTCAAGCACGTTTTACTACATTATTACATACACTCGCATACTTGGTACATCCTATAGTACTGACGCATATTTTTTGCGTTGCATCCTATTATGATGCAGATTCATGTCCCATTCTTGGGCTCGTGGCTAGAGGTTGTAGGCTAAGCAGTACGTGTTGGTGAGTCCTCATTTTTTGAGCACTAGCTTAAGTCTAGATTTTTTATATCGTTTCTTCAGTACTTAGAGTTAGTTGGGTTCTTGTCCCAACAACTCCTTATGATGGTTTTAAAGTCTTTCAAACATAGACAGATATTCAAGTTTCTTATTTCATATTGTGACACTCTAAGACCTTTATCTATTATGAAGTTAGTTGTCCATTTTTCTATTTATACTTCCGCTATGATCTTATATGATTTGTCTAAGTTATGCTATGAGCAAGGGTTAACTTGGAACCACTTATATCCTGAGTTCCGTATTATGTCTAGGGGGTAGCCTCGGAGCTTTACACTAAGTTTCCCTCATTCTCACAATTAGAAGTTCTAAGTCAGAAAAGAAACGAAAGAAAAGCATTGTCTCAGGCTTTCGACTAAGGTTCTTCTCCAAAGCTTCCAACCTTCAAGATAGTTCAAAATTTTTGACAACCAGGTATGTGGAATTTCAATGAGGTTTTCCTTTCACTCTCATGCCCAAAGTTTCATATTTTAGTATGATTTTTACAAGTAATGATTCTAGGGTTCTTATCCAAATATGTGTTTTCTATGAATCTAATTTCTTGATGATTCTATATGATTACTATCCTTGTTAGAATGACTTTTACATGAATTCCTACAAATAGACACCCAAGATTTTAACAAAAGTAAGTTTTAGCCTGATTTTACAATACTTTTCTCAAAATTTTGCTTTTCCTTCAGACTTCAGTTCTGAGAGTCAGCATTTAGTTTTAAGTATGAAATTAACCAGTTTTCAGACTACAGCTTTTCAGAAAAAGAAATATTTTCAGACTAGTTATGCTCTGACGCAGCATTCCTAAACTTCAGTTTTAAATGAGCTATTAGAGGTCACTTTTGGGAGTCGTACTTAGCACCGATTTGGACTAGAGCTCATTTTACCCTCAATTCCAGAACTACTTGCCATCGTAGGTCTATTTAGCCTCTTAGTTGGGCATCAGAATTAGTGATCATGCCAGTCAAGCCTCTATACCCTGGCAAAGTATATTGTGTCCTCTTGATAGGGCATATACATCGGACTCCACGTTTAGCTCACATGATTTATATCAGTTAACAGGCTCTCCCACATATTCAGACTTAGTAGATTGTACATGACCCCTCAGTTAGTTGCATCTAATTATGCTTTTTACTTCAGATTGCCTTTTATATCATTCATATCTTATTATGTTTACATCATTGCACTACAGTTCAGCGCTTACACTCAGCTTGCATTCAGTATAGCATGACAGTATTCCTTTTATGTGTTCAGTTTATCTCACAGATTACAATTCAGAAATGTTTTATACTCTCTTCAGTAAAAGAGTCCACATTTGACAGTTATGATTTATGCATTAAGTTTTCATCTACTCTTCATGACACATGTTTATACTCAGTCATTTTCAGTTATGCTTTCATGATATATGTTTTTCTCATGATTTTAAAGTTAGTGCATATCTCACATGCTCAGTATATTCAAAGTACTGACTGCATACTTCTTTGGTTATATAATATTATGATATCAAGTTCAGGCTCTCAGTCTCAGCATCATAGTTAGTGTGATCTAGCGCCACATCAATGGTTACCAGTGGTGATTCCTCATCATCCGAGGATAAACTTTTATAATATTTTTCTTTAGTATTTTCAGTGACAGTATCCAGAGTTAGTTGGGGACTTGTCCCAGCCGCTCGTTAGTAGTAGAGGCTTCCAGACATAGAATCAGATTTTCAGCTTATTTTAGTTTAGTTTTACTTTCCACACTTAGTACGATTTTAGATATTTCTCAGTTATTTATGAAACTTGCAAACTTTTAATCATTTTAGCTTTCGCTCAATCTTAATTGTATAGAATTTTTAGTATTATACCATGCCATGGATTAACTTGGGATTACTTTTAGCTCTAAGCATCGTGTTACGTCCGGGTGCAGACTTGGGACATGACAAACTTGGTATCAGAGCCTAGAGTTAAAGTGTCCTAGGGTGTCTATGAAGTCGTGTCTAGTAGAGTGTTGCTTATGGGTGTGTTGTGCACCACACTTTTAATTAGGGGGCTATACGACATTTAGAAAATATTTCCCTTCTTTCATACTTTAAATCATGCAATAAAACTGTTCCTTAAGAAACTTATGTAGATTCCTGCGTTGATCCAATTCCTCCAATCATGCCTCATCTTCGAGGTGGTAGAATTAGTAAAATTCAGATTCCTATCAGTGAGATGCTCTCAGATAAATCCATTAGAAAGTTGAGAGATTGCACAAGGGCTTGAGAGGATCCCACTAGTTCATTAAGTCTACTGATTCAAAAGCGTGTGACCTTGTTCATATGAAGCCTACAGTTGAGCCTATAGTAGGACGTGCTCTTAGCCCCCTTCCAGAAACTTTACTATGAATGGCGCCCTTAGCCGAAAAGTATGATTCTCTAAGAGCTTAGGGTAGTATAGTCACTTAAGAGTTAATGTGAATTGAGATGTTATGGGCCATAAGTAGAAGAATGACCCCAAAGTTAGGTGTATGAATTTAGAAGTATAATAGCTATCAGATTAGGATAGTGATGAACTGAAGTATGTAGCCATAGTCATGTATCAATAAGGTGAGTATTGGGTTTATAAGTCCCTTGGCATTAACGGAAGAGTAATAAGTTATGTGTAGGTTCTATGGTAGTAGAGAAAGAATGGTTGGTTTAGATGACTTAGAGCATATTTGAACTAGGTGAAGAAGATCCTTGAATGGTAGAAAGGTAGATGTGTATCCTGAGTAGTATGTTGTTGCATGATATTCAAAGATTCTATGGTGCTAGGTGTATATTATATGATGTTCTTAGTGATGAATTCAGGAGATTTTAGGTAAATGATGTTGAGTCCCTTAGTGTGGTTTTAATTCACTTGATTTGGGTGGATGTGAACTCAAAGATGCAATGTTAGTAAACGAATAAGCGAAGGTCTAGATGTATGAAGTTGATAATATACTAAGAATAAGAATACTACAGTGTTAGCCTTAGAGGCAAAAGGGAAGTTAGGGGATTATCTCAGAAAGGAGTCCTAGCCAAAGTTTTAGTATTTGCAGATATAGTCTTCGAGGAAGAGTTTAGCATCCATATGTATAGTGAGGCCCTATCCTTGAAGAGCTAGTTAATTATGACCTATTTTATAGAAGAGGTCTGTAGAGTTAGAATGTCGACCTTTTAGCTAAGAGGTAGATGATATGGTGAAGAACCAAGTTGAGTCTTACGACTCAACTAGTATAGAATCCTAGAAAAGAGCTATGAGGGTATATCGCTCCATTCTTATTGCAACAGATTTCTTAGAACTTCAGTCAAGATGACACTATACTCAGACATATTTGTGTCATACTCATGGACAAGTTCATACACTCCATACAGATTCACGTCTATGCTCAACTCCTAGAATAAATATAAATTTCTCCAGACAATGATTTCAGTCTTACTCTACAATTCTATGAATCTCAGCTTTATGCCATGAGACTCATTATATGTGTAAGCTCATGTCTCAAAATATGTTCAGTTCTATGTACTCAATTCAATCCTCAAGATATGCCTTATGACTAATGAAATCATGTTATGTCATGTATATGTTTAGACAAGATTTCTTGAACAGTTCATGCTTATAATTTCCTTACTCTAACTATGCTTCATATGTTCAGGATGTGTGACACTCAGGCCTTTGCACTTGACTTCTCAGAACAAACCTTGAGTGGCTAGATCACGCTAAGTATAAGTCAAGATCGATCAGTATTCCTTCATTCGTGATACTTATGCTCTCACTCTATTCCTTCAGTGATCTTGGCCTATGTTGTCATAGGTGTTAGTGGAGGGAGCTAAGTAGTAACTTAGATGGGAAGTAGTAAATTTTCCTTTTTGGTATACTAGTTCCTCCTTAGCTTGTAGGTGTGGGAAAAATGCAAGGTGAAGATTCTTCATGTGTAATAGTTAGATGAGAAATTTTAGGGTGTCCCTTTGTAGAAGTTCTTGAAGTTGTAGCTTCTAGACATGCTAGGGAAGAGGAGAGAAGTCTTCAATAGTGTCAGCTACAAAGAAGCCATAAGATGATAATAGTAATAGGCTTGAATGTCGTGATAAAATATATGTGGGCCTTTGCTTTGTGCGACTAGTGACCCATTGATTAAGAGCTCAAGATTAGTTGCTTTTGGTGATAAGAAGGAATACTATTCATGGGAGATAACTCTAGATGCAAGAGATTTGGTCGAGATAGGCCTAAACATGGAGAAAGCAGGTAGTTAGACTCAGACCTTAGTATCTATATGTGCACTAGTGAGAATTTTAGTTGCAAATGGTAAGTGTGGTATTCAAAGAAGTTAGTGTAGTTAAAAAGGTGTTCCTAAGCTTAAAAGCTATCAATCGTATTGTTTAAGATGAGAATAGTCTTATTCTTACTCCTTGCCCAGGATGCTCATACCTTATGTCCAGTAGCTTCAACTTGCAAGATACTAGACTTCTCATAACAGATCAGTTCAGACCTGCTGGTAATCATCCCTAAGGCTAGAAGGCCCTGCATTAGTTCAGTCTATGGCAGTAAGTTCAATTTAGAAGAGAATAGTTTTCTCGTGTAGTTACTCCTCTCAACAGTTAACTATGATTTCTAAGAATGTGTTCGTTATTTATGAGTTTTAGCTGAGTCCCTGCTCTTAATCCAGACCAGTTATCATGTTGGATATTCAATTTAATGTCCATCAGTGTTCTTATGCTTTCAATATGCATACAAGTCTCACAAATCCAGCTCAGTTCATATTTCAGTCAGAAATCAGTTACATATCAGTACTCCAGCTTTTAGAACTCATTTGGTGGGATTGCAACTCTTTCCCTACCATCTCAGTTTAGTTAGTCTTCATTCGAGGATGAATGGTCCCAAAGGGAAGATATTGTAACACTCCAAAAATTCTAAGCTAAGACCCGAACTATTTTCATGAGTGTAATGATTATGTTTCTAGTGTGGTGAGTGATTTGGATGCAAATTATGTTCATAAGAAACTCCTATCATCAAGTTAAGTTGAAAGCACCCCAACCAATTAAGCTTTCATATAAGACTCAACTAGGGTCAACTTCAAACGATCATTACTCCTAGAATATGAAGAGTTAGGTGGCCTAGTACCCACCAAACTAAAGATCTTTGAGTCTTCATTACAATGTCACTAATCGCGCGTTTATCCGATTCTAGAGTACAAAGTTATCAGCATTTGACTAAAATGTGTATGTCTGTCAAAAGTAACAGATAGTGTCCATGAAGGGGTTCCACGAACCATGAACCCCGTCTGTGGAAAACAGTTAGAAAACTTGATTTTTGGGTCAGAATACACGAGAGAGATCCACCACTCATGAAACAATTCACGGCTCGTGGACTCCACTCATGGATCAGCTTCAGAGGGTCAAAAAGTTGTCTGAGAACCACGACCATGGACAATGAGCCATGGTCCATTCCACGGACTGTGGTTCGTGTCCACGGGTCCCCTAGTTAAAGTTTTTCTACAGTTTTTAGCTTTTTCCTCCATGTGTATTTTGGTTTTTTCCTACCCTTTTAACTCCTAAAACTAAGTCGTTTTAGCCTCTTTTAGGTGGGATTAAATGAAAGTTACGACTAAGTTTTTTCATTCTCACAATAAAAAATTCTAAGTCAGAAAAGAAAAGAAAGAAAAGTGTTCTCTCAGGCTTTTAACTAGGGTTCTTCTCCAAAACTTTCAACCATCAAGATAGTTCAAATTTTTTGACAATCAGGTATGTGGTATTTCAATGAGGGTCTCATTTCACCCTCATGCCCAAAGTTTCAGATTTCAGTATGATTTTTACAAGTTATGATTCTAGGGTTCTTACCCAAATGTGTGTTTTCCTATAAATTCAATTTCTTGATGATTCTAAATAAGTACTATTCTTGTTAGAATAATTTTTACATGATTTCCTGCAAGTAGATTTTGAAACACCCAAGATTCTAGGAGAAGCATGTTTTAGCTTGATTTTATAATATTTTTCTCAAAATTTCACTTTTCCTTTAGAATTCAGTTCAGAGTGTCAACATTTAGATTTAAGTATGAAATTAGCCAGTTTTCAAACTACAGCTTTTCAGAAAAAAAAATATTTTCAGGCTAGTTAAGTTCTGACGCAATATTTAAGAATTCTAGTTTTAAATGAGCTATTAGAAATCAATTTTGGGAGTAGTAGTTAGCACCGAGTTGGACTAGAGCCCAGTTTACTCCCAGCCCCAGAACTACGTACCGCCATAGGTCTATATAGCCTCTCAGTTGGGCATCAAAATTAGTGATCACGCCAGTTATGCCTCTATACCCTCACAAGATATATTGGATCCTCTCGATTGGGCGTATCCATTGGACTCCACGTTTAGCTCACGTGGTTTATGCTGGTTAACAGGCTCTCCCACAGATTCAGACTTAGTAGATTGTACATGACCCTTAGTTCAGTTAGTTGCATCTAATTATTCTTTTCACTTTAGATTACCTGTTTATATCAGTCATATCTTTATGTTTGGGTCATTGTACTACAGTTCAACGCTTACACTTAGCTTGCATTCAGTATAACATATCAGTATTCCTTTTATATGTTCAATTTATTCAATTTATCTCACAATTTACAGTTCAAAAATGTTTTACACTCTCCTCAGTAAAAGAGCCCACATTTGACAATTTTGACTTATGCATTCAGTTTTCAGCTACGTTTTTATGAACCATATTGTTTATACTTAATCAGTTTCAGCTATGCTTTAATGATACATGTTCTTCTCGTGATTTTAAAGTTAGTTCATATCTCACATGCTCAATACATTCAAAGTACTGATCGCATACTTCTTTGCGCTATATCGTATTATGACATTAGGTTCAGGCTCTCAGTCTCAGCATCACAGTTAGTGTGATCCAGCACCACATCAGTGGTTACCATGGTGAGCTCTCATCATTCGAGGATGGATTTTTATGACATTTTTCTTTAGTATTTTCAGTTTCAGTATTTAGAGTTAGCTGGGGACTTGTCCTAGCCGCTCGTCAGTAGTAGAGGCTTCCAGACATAGAGTCAGACGTTCAGTTTATTTCAATTTAGTTTTACTTTCCAGACTTAGTACGATTTCAGATATTTCTCAGTTATTTATGAAATTTGCAAACTTTTAATCAGTTTAGCTTTCGCTCAGTCTTATCTATACAGAATGTTTAGTATTATATGTCATGTCATGGGTTAATTTTAGGTCCTTATGACTCAAAGCACCATATTACGTCTAAAATGTAGGCTCGAGACATGACATGTACTATCTCAAAATTATGGGATTTCAGGTACTAATTAAAATTAGTACAAGAAATAGAGAGTATACCAGTTTAAATATTGCCTTACTTAGTCAACATTTGGAAGGCCCATGCCAAGAAAATAGGTTTACTCCCTAGATTTTAACATTACAATTGATTCTTTTTATTTAATTTTCTTTCTTTCTTATTCAAATTCACACGTAATGATTTAAATGGGACACTAAAGTCAATTATATCTTAATTTTTCTTAATCTCATTAAAATAAGATAAATTAAAAATAATGTGACACCTCTTTTTATCAAGGATTATCTTTATCTTTTTATTTTATTTTTTCTCTTATTGTTATTATTTATTTTATTATTGTAAAAAGACACTAACTCAGACCTCTTCATCTTCATAGCTTATACTTTTAATCAGTATTAGTAATAATAAAAATCATAACTCTCAATCTTCTTATATTTATAACATTTCAATTATTTAATATGCAAATTTATGACACCTTAAAATTACACCAATATTTTTTTATCTAAATTGTAAATTTACTTTGAGCTTGATTATCTTACATTTTTGTAGTGCAAAACCAAGAAAGAACAATTGATTTATTTTCTTTCATATAAAATTTATACACGAAATCGTGAGCAAGATCCAAGACCAGCTTTTATATACGTTTTAAAATAAAACATCTACTATGTTTGTTAAATAGACAAATATTTTCACGTTTACTAAATATGAATCTAATTTTATATATATGGGGAAAAGCTCCCTATCCTAAATCATGGATTCTCCTTGGTAGAATTACATTGATAATTAAATGTCACCATGGAATGGTTTGATCTAGCTTATTCTTTGTCCCATACATTAATTAAATCTTTGACTAAGTTTCTCAATAAGGAAGATAATTTTTTGAAGAGTTACAGCGCAATTAATTGTTATAATTACTCTAGTTTTGTCTTCAAGTTCAAGTGATATTGTTTGTAATGGAGTATGAATATCATTAGTTGACTAAACAGAAGATTTTGGGCAGATGGGCAAATATCGTAAAATAAAGGAGCTGTGAATGTAATTTAAAACGTTAAAGACAGATGCAGCCGTTGCAACTTGCAACTTGCAAATAGTAGTAGCGTATATCTTTTCTTTTAGAGAGAGAAAGAGAGAAAAGACAGCTATGGAGTGCAGAGCAGAAGTTGTACCTGTTGACCCCAAGATTCTCTGAACAGCTTCTCTCTGAAATTCTACCTGTAAGTTGTTTGTTCTTGCTGTCAATTTTCTATTGCATTAAAAAATGGTGAAAGACAAGGAAAATTCAAGTAACAAATCTGAGGAGAATATTAATTTAGGGGGAAAAGGTATTACTAATTTTCTTGGAAAATCGGTATCAGAAATGGATATGGTCACAGATGTTGGTTTCAAAAGGACAGAAACAACTCCTCCTAGCGGCCAAGAGTTGACCCTTAGTTACCTTTGTGAAAATTCGAAACTGGGGTTTGTGAGCTATAAAGGTAAAGAAGTGATGGAGGAAAATAACAAGAGATGGGTAGAAAGGGACTTTCTTCAAATGAATGAGAATAGTAGAGGGAATGGGAATGGGAATTCATCTAAAAGGGAAAGGGATGCTGATGCAGAAAAGATAGAAACCCTTAACCTATCTTTGGCTTTGCCTGATGTTTCACTGTCTTTGGCTGGGTCAAATAGGTTCCTAGATGTTGATCGTCAACAATCACATAACAATGCTACTCATTCCGCTTCATTGTCATGCTCTTATTCCCACCCTTTTTCCCACAATCTCAGTTGCTCCATTACCCAGAATTCAACCGATAGGGGAAGTGATCACATCTGGAATTGTGGAGAAGGAACTAATGGTTCAGTTCATAGCCGGTTTAGGCCAATTGCTACTAACCATGTTTTACATAAGGAAACTTATAGCTCAGATAACATTTCGTTTTTTCCATCCGAGTTGCCCGCAAGACCAAGAATTGATTTGGAAAGTCTGGATGGTCGTAAGATTTCTAGGCCCGAGAGAATCCTTAGAGAAATAGTTTCTGAATCTATTCCTCTTATGGCTCAGATTGTGCAAGAGCTTCCTGATGAAACACTTGAATCAACAAAGGAATACTTGAGGAGCCTAATTGAGAGAAAAGATGATCACTTAGTTGTCCTTCAGAACAGGTTAAATAGGAGATGTGATCTTACCAAAGAGACTCTCGCAAAGTGTCACAAGACTCAACTGCAGTTTTTTGTTGCAATAAAAATGGGTCTTGGAAGCTTCTTATCTAGCAAAAAAATCCTACCAACAACTGAATTGGTGGGAATTTTCTTACTTGAAAGGTGTCGAAACATAAACTGTATGAGGGTTTTGCCTGTTGAGGATTGTGAATGCAAGATTTGTTCAACAAACAAGGGATTCTGCAGTGAATGCATGTGTCCAGTATGTTTGAATTTTGATTGTGCCAATAATACTTGCAGTTGGGTAGGCTGTGATGCTTGTTCACACTGGTGTCATACTGTTTGTGGTATTCAGAGGAATCTCATAAAGCCAGGTCCAACTGAAATGCAATTTTACTGTTTAGGATGTGGGCATGCATCTGAAATGTTTGGATTTGTTAAAGATGTCTTCACCTCTTGTGCTAAAGACTGGGGTGAAGAAACATTGATAAAAGAACTTGACTGTGTTCAGAAAATCTTCCAACGGAGTCAAGATTTTAAAGGCAAGGAGTTGCATCTTAAGGCTGATGAATTGCGTACCAATCTAGAGAAAAACATCATTTCTTCTCCAGATGTCTGCAAAGTCATCGTTCAGTTTTTTAATTGTAAGTACTACCTAACTTTATTCTGATAATTTCTCATTTAGAATGTATATTTACAATTAGTCCTCTCAAGGATTGTTTATCTATACTAGTGACCTCGTTTAATTTTATTGGTTGTCCCTGAAAGAAATCCTTGTTTAATATAGCCTTAACTATGACTTCGATCGACATCCCTTCTTTTTAGATATGAAGAATGAATAATTAGGAATTTGAGTGTTTTTACCCAGAAAAGAAACTATTGGTAGACCTTTTATAATGAAATGAATACTGAGCATCAGGTCAAAAGTTTTGAAGATGAATTTTGTTCAATTCTAAGGAGCAGCGTATTACATATCCAGAGACCAGTACACAAGCGATACAGGGAATAAAGGCTGTAATCAATCTGCTGAGAAACCTTCCTTTTTTTTTCCCATCTAATGTCTGCATATCATACTAAAAAGCTGAAACACTGAAGATGCAAACTTTCAATGAAAAACAATACTCATTTTCCTTTGAAAAAACAGAAGATAAGGTTCCTTATGTCTTAAGAAGAAACAAATTTTGAAGATAAAGATGATGATCAATGATATAATATCACTGCTTCAGGTGTACTAGTTAATGATTTCCATATTGCTTCGGTGACTGAGCAACAAAGCCTCCTGGAGGGGGTCTGAGTGATTTATCGTTTATTTTCTTAAATATTAACAGCAGATTAAGTTTTGTACTGAGCAAAATAACAATTTCGTATATTTTGGAAATTATGTGGCTAAAGTGTTTAGAGCTGCCTTATAACTCTTCGTGACTTCGTCTTTAACTGTTTAGTATAGTTGGTTCGGAGAAATAATTTAGAAATTATTTACCAGGGAAAATCATTTTGTTTAAATTAATAAGAACCTTTGGGAAACCATTTACTCATAAGCAGGCTTTGTGTTTCGTTGAGATCTAGTTGTCCCAGTGATATATATACTATCAATTATGTGCTTATTGAGCATGAGATGATGATTGATTGTTTGTTTGCCTGAAGGCTATCAAATTTCAGTTAACTTCTTTCTTCGATTAACAGACACAGAAGGCCTGTTAGAGTTTCCTGATAAAGACTCTAGTAGTCAAGCTGGTCCAAAAAAAGACGTTTCTCTTCCTGCATCTACTTCCCTTGCTCCCAGATCTCCCCCCTACAACATAAGCTCTTCAAGCGGAAGAAAAGGTATGATGTTTGATGAGCATCAGCAGAAAGATGCTAAGGCTTCTTTCATGTCTGAAAAAAAGGTTGAAGATGAATGGTCTGTGAAGCGATTAAAGAAGGATGAGCTTGCTAGCTTGGAAAGCATTGTGCGGATCAAAGAAGCAGAAGCAAGGATGTTTCAGAATAGAGCAGATGATGCTCGCTGTGAGGCAGAGAGTTTTAGACGGGTGTCTAGAATGAAAACTGAGAAATTGGACGATGAGTATTCAGAAAAACTTGCTAGACTCTGCTTGCAGGAGACCGAGGAAAGGAGGAGGAAAAAGTTGGAAGAGCTTAAAGTATTGGAGAATTCACATTGTGATTACTACAAGATGAAAATGAGAATGGAATCTGAGATTACTGGCTTGCTGAAAAGAATGGAAGCAACTAAGCAGTTGTGGGTTTAACTACAAATATTTAATTATTTATGTAGTTGGCAACTTGATAGCAAATGATTGCGACTTCTGTCTCTTATTGTTTTAGACTTTACCTAATTCCTTGATGTGTAAGTTGAATGTTGGTGAACTATTATTGTAAAAGCTTGAATATTTTGGAATTTCGTTTTGGCTCAGTCGGCTACTTTTCTTACTCAAAATGTGAGCTTAAGCCTCTTATAGCATGGAAAAGATCCAGGTGCAATGCGATGGCCATGTGTTGCATGGAGCGATTTCTGGCTGCCCAAATCAGTTCCCTACGATGATTACATGACACATGGCCATAGCGTGAGGTCTGTCAAATTAAAAAGAAGGGGATATCGGGTAGAGAAACTGAGCCACTTCTCACACCTCCTTGAGAGCTTTTTAAAGGGATTCCAACCTAGGGTTCTACTACACTACTTAAGGTAAGAATCCTATTAACTTTACATTAATTTGAGGAGAATTAACATTAGATTAATATCGTTAAATTTTCAAATCCTAGATTTCCTCTAGAGATTTCAAGAAGTTCTCCAAGTACCCCAAAAGATAGGGTTTGAACGGTCGTCATTCAAGATAAATTCTTGATTCATCTACCACTAAATTAGCAGTCTTGGAGTATTTATTAGTTGGTAGATTCAATTTCGGGGATATATTGGTGGAAATTGGAAAAGCAACCATGAAAGACTATTTTAAAACTTGTTGGAAAAGTTGGAACGACGAGGTTGACGAGAGTTGATGATTTAAATTACTCAGATTATATATTTTGTGGAGTTGAGTGCTCGATTAATTAGTTGAAGGGAGATTTTAAACAAGCTGTTTGGAGGTACGTTGTGTGCTCGTAGCATTAGTTTTATTCAGAAAGTCTTGTACTAGTTAGGGGGTTTTCAACGAGACTTATTGGGAACACTGTCAATGGTACTTAGCTCGTTTGAGCCCGCTTACTACTTGTGGCATGCAGGTGTTGAGGCCATAGATGACGAGAAACTTAGCTAGATCTGGTCTTTATTGATTTAGTTGGTGAGCCCTCGTGTTCCTTCTAGCGGTGGCTAGCTTCTTTTCTGCTTAAACTATGCTTTAAACATTGCTTACTTATTTCCGAGGAATGCCCTGTTGACTTTGTTTTTTATACATAGTTCTTAAAGGCTCATGACATGTGTATTAGTGGGTTTATGGTTCTTTGTACAGTTACGCTGGATTGCATATCATCAGTAATAAACATATAAAACAAGAAAGGAGGGATTTCTATCCGGTGATGTGGCACCTCTTAAAAGCAAGGAAAACATATTTATCTTTTTTTCTTAATTTTTAGGCTTTAATCCTTATTTTTCATTTAAAAAATAATGTCAAAGCATTAAGAAAAGAAATTGTGCCATAATGGCTCTTACAAACCATTACAACCATTTCATTTTCTGTTAGAATGCTGACCTCTTAATTTGCCTAAGGAACAAGTTAAGTGATTTGTTCTTTTGTCGAACGCTTAAATATAAAGCAGTAAAGAGAATACGCGATGTTATACGTGGAAAACCCCAGGCTCACAAAGGGTAAAACCACGACCTACACCTATGTAGGATTTAACCCAACTCCACTAAAACAATGAGCCTTAAACACACGATTACAAACTCTGTAACCTAAAGAATTATAAACTGTAATTCTTAAAACACCACACAAACCTCCCCAGGTCTGTGTTCCCAAGTCTTCGAGCTATCCCAACTTGAAGACTAACTCCTAAGCCAGTTTATAACTCACTGGCACTAAGAATGAAAGATTACAACTCAATGAAAACAATACAATTGACTCGACTCAAGAACTGTTAAGCATAGACTTAAGGAACACGTTCTTCAATCTAGTTTCTTGTATTGGCTGCACTTGGATCTTCACTCAGAACTCTCTCAAATATGAACTCACTCAATTTAATTGTGTTCTGCTTGTATCTCTCTTTGTAAGTGCGTAATTTTTTTTGTAAAACTTCTCTTATATTTATGCTGAGAGTCCTCTCCTTGTTTTTGGTTGATTTCCTTCCATAATTGGGAATCCTTATCCTTGTAGGACTTGTCAAGTCAATCTCCTTGATTTCTTTCCTTGTGGGATTCCTCCTTATGAAAAGGAAACTTTGTGCAAGTTGGACTCTCCTCATAAACACGTTTTCTCCACACGCCTTTGCTCCTATCTCCGTGTCATCTGCCTTCTCCTGATCCTAGTTGGATTCTGCTTGAGAAAAACAAGTCACAGATACATGTTCCCTGCATGTGTTCCACAACTTTGTCAATCTTCAAAATCTACCTCGATCCAACAAATTCCCCCTTTTTGATGATGACAAACCCTTGCTTCTTGTATGCAAAATTCAACTTGTATCATGTCAGTTTTCTTAAGGCAAACTGCAAAAAGAACACATTAGAGAAATAGGTCGGACCAATGGGTTATAAATACCACACAAGCAACAATCTTCCCCCTTTTGGCATCATAAAACACTGTGAAGACACACAACATTCCAATTCAAGTAGTATTCTATACTCATGGTCACTGAGGCTATCACCTATGCAAACACTTAAAAGGTAAGAGCTTAATTAGCTATATCAATGTATTTGCAAGTGAACAGGAGACAAGATGAAATTAAAACATAAACCCAACATATTATTAATCACAAAGCATGTACACTAGAAATAGAAATTAAAAGCTCAAAACATGCATATGTGAGAACAAAAGGAAAGGTTGGGAAGTCTAGAACGGGCAGACTAGGCAGTGGGAGGAGGGGGTCCTTCTTGAGCAGCTCATAGAGGCCCTTTAGGCTTGCAGAATTAGTGGCTTGCTCAGTTACTAAGGCAGCATGTGCTTGTGCAAGCTCAGCCCTGAGCCTTGCATTTTCTTCCATCAGTAGTGCATGCTCAACCCCATATGAGTCATGAAGTTCATCCAATTCTTCATCATGGGTTGCCATCATAGCAGCACTCTCTTCATCTTTGGCAGTCGGACTTGCTCTTAGCCTCTGCAAAGGTGCATTGGCCCTCCTACAAGGAGCAGGTACAACAGCCTGGTTCACAGTCCCTATCACTTCTTTAGTTGTCTGATCTTGTCAAGCTTGAATAGGCATACCGAAGTGTTGAAAGACCTCTGACAGCCAAAAGCCATACCCCAAGGCATGTTTGGTCCTATCCTGCTTGCAGATCCTATGCATGTGACAGAGTATAAGTCCTGCAAGTTTATGGGAATCTTGGAGAGCAACAACTGCATCAAGGTGAGGTCCATGAAACTGGCCTCAGTGCATTTTTGTTCCCTGGGAAGCACCATTTTGTGCACCACATCAAACAACATCTGATGGAGAGGAAGCATAGCCCCCTTATCTACCCTGCAGTGCCACTCCAAGGTAGGGTCATTAGAAAATCTCCTAGAAATCTCCACTGTAGAGGGCAAACCATCCAAGAGAGGCTATTTCCTCTTCACATAGTGACATCAACCAACATTGGGAACCCCCAAGATCTGGGCTAACAACATAGGAGTGAGGGTGAAAGATACTTCCCTTACTGTGCTGGAGATAGAGCAAGATGTTCCAGTGGCATTCACATAGAACTGAATTGTCTCAGCTCTTGGCATCTTTCTTCTGGCATTGCCCTGAAGGAACATGTTCGACCAACCCTGTGCCTCTATCAAGCCCAGCAACTCAGCCATCTCAGCTCCACCAAACCCAGTCAACACCCTACCCCTTACCACAATTCTTGTTCCAAAATTGACCAGCCTCTCAGTTCTAGCATCAGGGGACACATCAATAGGTTTCATGGTGTCATCCTCCTCTTCCACATGCTCAGGGAGATCAGCCTCCATATCCTCCTGAGAAGCAGCATCATCAATATCATCTTGCTCATGAGACTCCGAGGATGGAAGTCCATGATCATCTCCCTCACTATCAGTGGGCTCATCCACTAGCTGGGATTTGACAGAACCCCTGGAAGGAACATGTTTCCTGACCTGTTTCTTTGGTGGTTTTGAGGGAGCAACACCCTTTCCTTTCCTTCTCCTTTCAGCTGCCTCCACTTTATCATCCAAGACATCAATGGGATCAGAGGGAGGGACAGAAGTACCTCTAGTGGCTCTAGGTCTTTTGGCTGCTGAGGCAACCATACTTTCTTCTAGACCCCTCTTGGTGGCCCTTGTCATTAGAACAGTGACAGACGTAGCTACAGGAGCAGGAGGAGCTTCTTCAGGTTTATCATCTGGTATTCTAACAGCTTTGCCTGAGGCCTTGCGTAAACGAGACTTTACCCTTTGTGGAACTAAGTTGGCAATTGGTGTGTTGTCATTATCCTCAGGAATAGTTGCTGAATGGGTATGTTGAACTTGTTCCCTTGATCCAGACCTCTCATCCTTAGCTTCACCCTTAGCAGATGCCTCCTCCTTTTCTCCAACAGGTGAACTGGGTTCAGCTGTTGGTTTCCCTGAGTTTCCCCCCTCACAATGTGCATCCTTCTGAACTTCCTCATTTCTCACCATATCCTCATCCTCAAATTCCCCCTCACAACTAGAACTAACAGTTTCCAAAGCTTCATCATGTTCTTCATATGTTACCATTGCATTACAGTCATCACCAATCAAATCATCACCCAGAACTTCTGCGAGTTGCTCCATATAAGCCATTCCCTGAGAATCAACAAGAATAACAGTAGGGAGGTGGACTACAGTGACATGTTCCTTAAAGGGAACAAGGACATGAGTGGGTGATATGGAGGAACTAGTGGTTGCTTCTGGTGATTTGGGAGAGGAGGGTGATTGAGGTTCCATTGTTGGGACGTATGAAAAAGAGAGAAAAAGGGTTTTGGTTTCGAAGAAGAAACTATTGGAGAAGAAGAGATTTGGAGTGAATGAGGAGAATGGGTTCAAAAAAGACTTTAAATAGGGCAATTAGCCGTTTGACATTTATTAGAGTCCTTTAAGTGGAAGATTCCTATTCTAGGGAGGAGATCTTTGATTGACAACTGTCCAATCATGTCAAAAATGACCTGATTTGATTGGATCTCTTTTCCTTTTTGGAGAGTGGCAGTTTTAGGCTTTTAGGGTTAATGATTTTCTTGGTGGTTTCAGGTGAGAGGCACATGTACATATGCACAGTTTGAGCAATCAATTTCATTAAGCATAGTGCACATACCTTGGTTTTTTAATTTTGTATTGAGTTCTTGTCCCAATCTGATGTCCTGATTTCCTGTTGCACATACAAATACCAAGTTATAGTGCTTAAGAAACTTGAACCCTTAAAAGTGGCAAAGGGACATACAACTAAATGTACAAGACTGAGCATAAGAATTTAAAAATAAAATGCAATATGTACAGTGTTCATTAGCCAATCACTGGGGGTACTCATGTGATCTTAATCATCCCCAGCTCTAACATGTTCCTTTCACAGTGATCCCTTGCTAGAGCCTTTGTGAATATGTCAGCAATCTGCTTCTCTGTGGCACAGAAGTGCATGGAGATCAATCCCTTTTCCACATTATCCCTCAGGAAGTGGTGTCTTATGTCAATGTGCTTGGTCCTTTTGTGCTGAACTGGATTTTTGACAATATTTATTGCACTTGTATTGTCATAAAAGATAGGCACACAGTCAATATTAAACCCAAAATCCTTGAGCTGTTGCTTGATCCAGAGTAATTGTGCACAACATGAGGCAGCAACCACATATTTAGCTTCAGCTGTGGAGAGGGCTACATAGTTCTGCTTCTTAGTTTCCCATGAGATCAGACATGAACCCAAGAAGTGTGCCATTCCAGTAATGCTCTTTCTGTCCACCAAATAGCATGCATAGTCTGCATCAGCATATCCTACAAATTCAAAGTTGCTACCTTTTGGATACCATAGTCCCAAGTTAGTAGTGCCCTTCAAGTATCTGAGGATCCTTTTGAAAGCCTTCAAGTGGGGTTCCTTAGGATTGGCCTGGAGTCTTGCACAAAGATCTACACTGAAGACAATATCAGGTCTGCTGGCTGTAAGATATAAGAGAGATCCAATCATTCCTCTGTACAGCTTCTGCTCCACTGTTGGACCTGTTCCTTCCAGACTTAACTTTGTTGCTGTAGGTATTGGAGTGTCTATCTCCTTTGCATCTTCTATCTTGAACCTTTTGAGCAGTTCTTTGGCATACATCTGCTGGTGAATCATTGTTCCAAAAGGGGTTTGTTTTATCTGAAGCCCCAAGAAAAAGTTGAGCTCTCCCATCATGCTCATTTCAAATTTTTTGCTCATCAGGGCAGCAAACTCCTTTGTGAGGGTCTTGCTAGTATCTCCAAATATGATGTCATCAATATATACCTGCACCACCAACAAGTCTCTTCGTTTGTTCTTAAGGAATAGGGTGTTGTCAATCTTACCTCTTGTGTAGTCATGACCAAGAAGAAACTTTGACAACCTTTCATACCATGCTCTTGGAGCCTGTTTGAGTCCATAGAGGGCTCTATCAAGCTTGTAAACATGGTCAGGATAGTCAGATTCTTCAAAGCCTGGAGGTTTTTTGACAAACACTTCTTCCTTCAACAACCCATTGAGGAAGACACTTTTCACATCCATCTGGTAGAGAGTGAATTCCATATAGGCTGCAAAGGCTATGAGGAGTCTGATTGCCTCTAATCTGGCTACTGGTGCAAAGGTATCATCATAGTCTATTCCTTCTTCTTGATTATACCCCTGGATCACAAGTCTGGCCTTGTTCCTTGAGACTGTTCTATTTTCATCTAACTTGTTCCTGAACACCCACTTGGTACCTATGATGGTTCTATTCTTTGGTTTTGGTTCCAAGTGC
This sequence comes from Jaltomata sinuosa, assembly GCA_003996215.1. Taxonomy (NCBI): domain Eukaryota; kingdom Viridiplantae; phylum Streptophyta; class Magnoliopsida; order Solanales; family Solanaceae; genus Jaltomata; species Jaltomata sinuosa. Next base: position 20,054 of record QJPP01000767.1, on the reverse strand, counting down.
CATACCTTTTTCCTTTTGAACTGATTGAGCTCTTCTTCTATTGCAATGATCCAGTCAGCATCTTGCAAGGCTTCATTGATTTTCTTGGGCTCTATCATGGACAAGAAGGATTCAAAGGCACAGATATTCTTCAGTCCAGATCTGATTGTTATGTCAGCGCTCAGATCAGTAAGGATGTTGTCTATTGGATGTGAGCCTTGATATTTATACCCTTTGAGTACTAGCTCTTGTGCCTCCTCCTCTTGAACCTCATCTTCATCCGGCTGACTCATGGTTTCATCATTTTGGTCAGCTACTGGAGGTTCATCAACCTTGTTGTGTCTCTCAGTTTCAACATCAGTTGAACCTGTTCCTTTAACCTGTTCCTGCATAACTGGTTCAGACGCCTGTGATAGTTCATTAATTTCCTGCACACTTTGGTTAGCCATAACATTGCTTTCATCAAACACAACATGCACATTTTCTTCTACACGGTTTGTTCTTTTATTAAGCACCCTATAGGCTTTACTATGTGAAGAGTAGCCTAGAAAGATTCTCATCACTTCTGCCATCAATTTTTTCCAACAAATTCTTTCCATTATTGTGGATGAAGCATTTGCATCCAAAAGCTCTCAGATGAGAGATGTTAGGTTTTCTTCCTTTGAGTAATTCATAGGGAGTTTTGTCTAGGAGAGGCCTGGACATGCATCTGTTGAGTATATCGCAAGCAGTGTTAATAGCTTCAGCCCATAATTGGCTAGAAACATTACTAGCTATCATCATGGTTCTGGTCATCTTCTACAGAGTTCTATTCTTTCTTTCAACTACCCCATTTTGTTGAGGAGTTCTAGGAGCAGAGAAGTTGTGATCAATACCATGAGTGGAGCAGTAGTCAACAAATTTTTCATTTTCAAACTCAGTTCCATGGTCTGATCTGATTGTAACTAGTTGCTTGTCAAGTTTCTTTTCCAGTTTTCTCACTAAAGTGCAGAATGCCTCAAATGCATCTTCTTTAGAAGCAAGAAAAACTGTCCAAGAGTACCTTGTGTAGTCATCAACTAGTATAATCATATACTTTTTGCCACCTCTGCTTCTTACTCTCACGGGGCCACACAGATCCATATGGACCAGTTCCAAGGATCTTTTCAGTTTTCTTTTCAGTAGTAATTACTCTTTTCAGTTTTCTTTTTTATTTAAGATAGCGACACAATTATTAATCGAATTAATGACCTATTAATATAGGACCATAATTTCAGTCATAAGTATAAAGAATAATAGAAATTTTTAGTAATTGAACGAAAGTAATTACAATAATTATGAGTCTTAAATTTTATTTTAATATCTCATTTGTTTTATGTATCCTCCCATATACATATAAGACTAAAATGACAATTATAATGATTGTATAAATATTTGTCAGTCAAATTTCATGAGCTATAATGGCCAAGTTCGGCAAGCGTGGCGAAATCAGGATTTTCACCAAGAGGGTTTAAAATATGAAGAAATATACACATGAAGAAGTCAAAGAGGGTTCAACATCTATTGTATGTACATAACAAATAATTTTAATTATGTATAAATAGTGTAATTTTTTGCGAAAGAAAGTTGGGATCTGAACCTCCTCGATCTTACCTGGCTTCACCCCTATCCACAACGTTCACATTAATGAAGAATTAATCCAATAACACAAATGTCATTCCCAAGCTATTCATTATATTTATTTAGCTATGTGCATCTATTTTTCTTAATTGGAATAAGTAGATCATTAATAATGAATGTGACAGTGATATTATATTAATTATCAATATAAGTTTTTCCTTTGTTCTTTTTTTGTTAATATTATTTCTTACAAAATTTGACCTAAAAGTGTTGATTAATTATTATTTTTGTAATGTTAGTAAGAGACTTCTGGTTGTGGTGAGAAGAAAATTAAAACTACTTTTAAATTATCGGTAGAGAGATGATTATTGATACCTATTATAAACGAGAATATTTTTTAGAATTATGTTTGCTATTTTCCTTTCATTTTTTTTAAAAACATTGCAATTTTATTTTTTCTCCCTTCCCATAATTTAAGGCACAATGCAATAACTATCAAAGTTATTTGAAGAAGGTAATTTTTTTCCCTATATTAAAGTTATTTGCATAATAATAGTCATCAAATTTAAATATGATAAGGTAATTGAGAAAACAATTATGAAAGACATGAAAAATGAAAGAACAAATAAATAGTAGAGAAAGCAAATGAATTTTTTTTAAAAAAAATTGAGACTTTTTGAAAGTGGAGGAGCTTATTTAGGTGATGGAGAATTGGGTGGGATGAGAGGAATAACAAAGGAAAGAAAAAGAACCGTAAAAGAACAAAAGATGAAAAAAGAAAAGAGGATTTTCTTTTAAAGAATCATATAACTTGTTTCTTTTTGATAATCAAGTATATAACTTAATCAATGCAATTAAAATAGACTATAACTCAATTATAGTAAAAATATAATAACTAATCTAAAAAAGACTAAAGAATGTGAAAATTAATAAGATTTTTGTGAAAAGAAGGAAAGAATAACGGGGCAAAATTTTAAAAATAATATTCAAGTTAAAAAATATTGCCTTTTCAAATTCACAAACCGTTTCATTAGCTAAGATTTAGTAAAATTACTTAGAGCAGTTTTAATTGACACCATCATTACAATCATTAAGTTAGATATATATTTAATAATTTTATAAATTTAAATTTACTAATTTTATTAATAATTGCGTGAAGTACGACCTACTTTACTAGTTTTATATATAATTATTCATCTTTCCGTATGTTTGATATTGTTGTGTTATTTAATTCAATATTTAATAATAATTCAGGTAAATAAATAAGGTTCACACAACGGGTAGCACAGGTTGGGTGTCACTCACGTTCCACTCCAGTTTGAGAGTGTAAACAAATTGGTATCAAAAACTAGATTTATATATCATAGAGCGTCATGATCCATGTCTTATAGAGTCCTACTTATGAATGGATAAAGTGCCACATTTATAATCAGGAGGCTACAAGACATGCTAGGATAGATGTAACACCCCACACGTCGGAGTGCTTAGCTTAGTATGAGAGTATGTCATAGGCTTACGAGTCTAATTCTAGCGACTTACGATTGTTTGTTAGTGATTCATAGAGGGATAAGTCATGTGCACAACGTCGAGTTAAGAGATAGAACCTGCAGCCTAGGGGGACAAGGGCTCCCCGGGGCAAGCTCAGAGCTAGACCCTGCTTCCCTCTGAGCTTCACATGGGGAAGGGGCAAGCCACTCAATATATTCTGCAATTGCTTCATGAATTCCTTCAATTCTGTCAATGTCATTCTAAATTGTAGAATAGAAATGAGTTGAATGCCTGAGTCTAGATCAATACAAAAATTAATATCATGGTCTGATGGAATACTCGATAAGTCTATCAGAAAAACCTCAGAAAAATTACTCTCTACTAATACCAAGTCAAGTGATGGAGTATCAACACTAGTATCCCAAATGTGTGCTAAGTAAGCCAAGAATCTTTTTCTACAATCCTCCTTGCTCTTGAGAATGATTTCACCTTCTTCGGTGTATGGATAGTAATACTTTTCCACATCAAACGAGAAATACCAGGCATGGCTAGAGTAACAGTCTTGGCATGACAATTGAAGCCCACAGAATAAAGAGATAACCAATCAATGCCCAATATAAAATTTATATCAAACATATCTAGAATGATCAGATCCTCCCATGTCTCATACCCCAACAAAGTCACAACACAGAATCATTACACTCGATCCACTACTAAGAATTCACCCACGGGGGTAGAAACACGAATAAACACTATAAGGAAATCACATATCATATCTAGACGCAAAGCAAAGTAGGCTGACACATAAGAATAAGTAGACCTCAGATCAAATAAAGTTGAAGTCGATTGATGACAGACCAAAATGGTACCTATAATAACTGCATCAGAAGCCTCGACCTCTAGTCTACATGGGAAAGCATAAAAATGGGCACACTCACCTCTAAACTGTACGCCTCCATGACCACCTCCGCAACCTGTCTGACCTCCACCTCTTGCAACCTGGGAACTACCCTTATTACTCTATGCACCTTCTTTAGCTGGTGGTGGTGGTGCCTTGTGGGTCTGAATCTGAGAAACCTACTGTGTCCCATCCTGTCTGCACCAAGGACACTCTCTAGCAAAATGACCCAACTCGCCACTATCATAGCACCCCCTGCCAAGACATAGGCTAATGAGATGGTCTGGATGAGCTAGAGCATCCACCGCGACCTAAGAACCCCGAGATACTTGTCGTGAACTTTAACTGCCTAGACTGTTGTACCCAGAATAACCACTGCTTGAGGTTTATAATGTAGGGCCCCAAACTTAAGATACATGTGTAACTCGTAAATGTCGATGAATTGGTATGAGCCAAGAGGATAAGGTTGTAAATGGATGATTATATAACGGGACACCTATATTAAGCTATTTGAAGTGTTAGGCCAAAGTTAGAGACCAAAGGGAGACTTGAAACAAAAGTTCAAGTTGAAGGGTTCATTACGGTAGAGTATTTCAAACAAGCTTGTATATGATCTGACTAGGAACAGGTATGTCTCTCAATATAGAAGGAGTTAGAGGTCGTACAACATACCAAATTAAAGGTATTGGAGTCCTGTTTTTAGAAAAAGAAGTCGCTCATTAATATGAATTCAGAGTGAAAATTTATGTGCATTTTAATACAGACACATGCACTTCCCAATCATTGTGGGACATATGGCAACCTTGGGTAAGTCGGCCAAAAATTAACTTCTTAAATTGGAATTTTGGGATTTCATTTCCCATATTTTCCAGAATGCAAAAGACCTGCTCCTTAGTAGTTTTCTTCAGTTCTTCTTCATCTCCATCTCTCCCTAGCCTCAGGTAAGTTGATTCCTTCAAGAATCAAGTGTATTTATCATCATAGATCATGAAAACATACTTAGCCAAGTATTTACTTGAAGATAAAATGTGTTGTTCTTGAAGAGTAAAAATATGCAGGGATTGGTTTCTTATTTATAAAGGTATGGTTGCTCTTCTATCTCCATAAATTGACTCTAAGAGTTATTTTAAGTATATGTAACTCAAAAGCAATCAAGGGACAAGACCTAGTGGATCATTTAGCAGAAAATCCAGTCGATAAAATTATAAACCACTCCAAACCTATTTCTAGATGAAGAAATCTTGTTTGTACGAGAAGATATCACAGAAGCATACCCTGCTTGGAGATTGTTCTTTGATTGAGAAGTCAATTTTAAAGGTTCAGGTATTGGGGAAATTCTGGTATCAAAACCCGTAGCATTATCCACTAATAGTCAAACTTCATTTCCCCTGCACCAACAACATGGCAAAGTATGAAGCTTGTATTCTCGGCATCAAATTGGCCATTGATATGGATGTTCAAGAATTATTATTCATCGATAATTTTAATTTTCTAATTCATCAAATTTAAGGCGAATGGGCTGTGAAGAACTCCAAGATCTCGCAGTATGTGAAATTAGTGCAAAGTCTATGCAAGAGGTTCAAGAAGATCAAATTCAAGCATATTTCGAGGATGCAGAATGAGTTTGCTAATGCCTTAGAGACTATATCCTCCATAATTCAACATCCAGATCAGAACAACATCGATCTATTAGAGATAAGTCTAAAAGAGAAACCTGTACATTGTGCGCAAGTCAAAGCAAAACTAGATGGAAAACCATGGTATTTTGGTATCAAGAAGTATCTGGAAGCCGGAGTCTATCCAGAAGATGTGACTGCTAATTAGAAGAAGATGATCCACTGGATGGCTAACAAATTTTTCTTAAATGGAGAAGTCCTTTATAAGAAAACTCCAGATTTGGGATTCCTAAGATGCATGAATTCGGTTGAAGCCACGAAGTTGCTATAAGAAGTACATGCCAGAGTGTGTGAACCTTATAGGAATGGATTCACCTAGCCAAGAGGATTTTCCAAGCCAAATATTTTTGGATGACTATGGAAAATAATTGCAGTAAGTTTGTGTAGAAACGCCATAAGTGCCAAATTAACGGAGATTTGATTTGAGTGCCCCCTGGTGAGCTTCATGCTATGAGTTCACCTTGATCATTTTGAGGAGGACCTCAAAATTTCTACCAAGATTCATTCGAGAGTTTAGAGACAAACTCCGAGAATTTTACATCACCAAGAGATCAGAGTCTACTTCAGAAATCCCAAGAGTCTAAAAACTATAAAGTGGACTGATCCCCAACTATGACGGATTTCTCTAAAGATCATTTCTAGACTCCCCAGCTAGGATTCTCAAGGATCTCCAGAGCTTGCCAGTAGCATGCAAGATATGTTGAGGCCTCGAATGAAGGACGTTCTTTGAGCTAATGCATGATATGACAAGATTGGCAGAAACCTTTTCAAAACATTTCTCCAAATCATTACTTTTCAAAAACTTATTTAAAAAATTTGTACAAATTGATTTACTCCTTTATAAATTAAATTTATCTTACATCTACCGTGATCCGGGGAGTCAAGGCAAGCATCCAAAGATAACAAACACTCATAGATGACAAAAGCAAGAGAAAAAGATTGAACGAGGTCAACACAAATCAATTTCATTAAAATTAATAATTTTTCTGTGGATGCAGGTTATCCTAAGAACTTACAGGGATTGGTGAAAGTCTATAATTATTCAGCATACTAAAAGGAATACAATGAGGCTGAACATCTAAAATTGGGAAGAAAGAGCCAAGACAATTGAAAAAAGCTCAAAGAGGCAGAGTTTTCTAGAACTAACAACTTTTTCTTGTGGCTGGAGTGACCAACAGATAAGGAGAGAGTGATGACATCCTACTCAAATCCCCCGTAAATCAGGGATCACAATGGACCTGTGATGTTCAAAAAAGATATTCATAGCTATCCCCAAAGGCAGGATTCAACTATTTCTTTAGGTTCGAAAAGATATCTTGTTTGTCTAATTACCTCGAAAAGAGGATGATATTTGCAAAAAAGGTCATTTGACTTACGATGTGAATGCTTTCTTCAAAGCTTTCCTCAAAATTTGACTGTGATCGCTAGTAAAAAGTGATGTTGTATCTACTAATTATTTTTCTTGAGTACAAGTACATATTAAGAAGTTGACATGATAATAAAGTGATCGGAGAAGATCATCAGATAAGGAGAGATCGGTGACATCCTCCTCAAATCTCTAACAAATCAGGGATCACGACGTTTGAAAGTGGCATTTATAGCTTTCCTCCAAAATGGGTTATCAACCTTCATTTACATCTAAAATAACCCTTTATTTATTTATCTAACTCGAAAAGAGGAGGATGTTTGCAAACAAAGTTATTTTGATTTAATATTACAAATTCTTTCCTTAAGCTCTTTCAAAATTTGACTGTAGTCTCTAGTAAAATCGATATTATATCTACTAATCATTTGCTTCGAGCGCATGTACACACAAATGGGTCAATATGACAACATAGAGATCAATGGTGATGTTTTCTGCAACTGTCATGCATGCCATTGCATGATCATCCATACCATTATCATATTTTCATGTCATAAGGACCATGTCACAAGGACTATGTCGCAAGGACCATGTCTCAAGGACCACGTCACGAGGATCATGTCACAAGGACCATATTACAAGGATTACATCACCAGGACCATGTCACAAGGACCATGTTACAAGGACCCTACCACAAGAGTTATGCTACAAAGGCCATCATCAATTACCGCAGGTGTATGTTCACTGCAAAGACCATATTTCCCTCTCCAACTTGTTTCGAAGAGGGTGACATCCTGAGGGGTACCTAAGTCATTTTGATGTGCATGATTGACCTAAAAACATTTATACCCATTATCGTGTGGAGATGACAGAGTCTGATATCAAGTATATTTGTGCATTTGTATTCATATCACGTAGACACGACAAAGTTTGGCGTTGAGAGAATTTATATCCATTATCGCATGAAGATGATAGAGTCTGACATCGAGGATATTTATACATTCATATTCATATGACGCAGAGACACTGAAGTCTAGAGTTGAGAGCATTTATATGCATTATTGCATAGAGATGGTAGAGTCTGACGTTGAGGATATTTGTGTATTCAAGAACATCAATTATCAGAAGGCACAATTATATTTGATCACGTGGCAAAGGCCTTTGCCACCCCAATGATCAAATGACACTTGCTGTCAGGGTTAAAGAAAGCATATATTCTAAAAGATGTCTAGAAGACGCCATCCAAAGTGGATTATGCGCTAGATTACCCCAAAAGTTAATAGGCCAAAAGTCATCTATAAGACACAACAATGTTTGAAACTGAATAGTGTACAAGATTACCCAAAAATTGATAGACCAAAGTTATCTGTAAGATGTAGAAATATGTGAAATCGGATAGTGCGCTAGATCACCTAAAGGTTAACAGTTCAAGTGTTTTTTGTAAGTTCAACAATATCTAAAATTGGATTAATATGCAAGACTACCAAATATTAACAGTCTGAGGGTTATCTATAAGCCGCATCATATACAGGTTGATTATGTCTAGTACCACACGGGGGCTAGTAATTTAAGGAAAATCTATAAGTCACATCACATCCAAAATTGGATAAAAGTGCAGAATTACCCAAAAGCTAATAATTTAAAGGAAATCTGTAAATCGGCTCTATCAAAAGTTAGATGATGTACAAGATTACTCAAAAGCTAATAGTTTAAGGACATCTATAAGCTGCCTTTATCCAATGTTAGATGATGCGTGAGATTACTGATGTGACGTAGAAGTACGTCACTTTCGACGTTTAATACTTACGATTATCACAAGTTCTTTAGCATTATGTTGGTAGATTTGATGTTTTTGTTAAGTGTGCAGGGAAAATGGATCTTAGAGCAAAGTGTCGGAAATTGAGCTATAAAGGGAAGGATACAAAGATGATGAATAAGTTGACGGTCTGTGGTTCAGGACCACGAACCCGTCCTGTTGACTGGTACACCAATATCCAGAAACTGTGCAAAGAGGGATGAGAAGTACGACTCAGTCTACGAGCCATCATTCCAAAACACGGCTCATCCTGTAGACTCGTAGACTGAAGAAACTGCAGATGTGAAAAAGGAGGAACAAGAAGGACGGATCAGTGTACGGACCGTACTTCTAAAGAACGGCCCATCTTGTTGGACTCATAGTCACTGATCAGAGAAGGCACAAAAATGGACTAAGAAACCACGAGTCAGGAGACGAGCCGTCATACAGAAGTACGACTCATAGTTCCACCAGTTGTTTCCCAAGACAGAAGTAGTTGACCATCCAGAAGCACAGTTTACCTTAGCAGACTACGAACCGTCATCCCAAATGACGGGTCGTCATTCCAACCCGTGTTCCCTGCCGAGTTCAGTTTCCTAGTTTTGTTTGGACAGAATTTCCATTGTCTATAAATACTTTCCCTAGGTTTATTTTACATTTTTTTATGCTCATTACTTTGTAGAAAACACATTCGAAATATTGTGATTTTAGTTTGTTCTTGGTTTTGAGAGTTGAATACATTCATAGTTCATTGTTCTTGATTTCCATCTTCATCTATTCAAGATTCCAGATTTCTTTATCTCTTATCGTAAGTATATGATCATGAACACATTAATAACTCTTGATTGTTTACTTATGAACATGAGTAGCTAAATCCACAACTAGGGTTGTGGGAACCATGAAGGATTAACGAAGTAGGCAAAGTACTTGGGTACGCTAGGGTGGTGTTTATGCATGTATTGTTCTTCCCTTCACTTTGATTGCTTTTTAACAGTGCACAACATTAGAACTCGCCTTATCCTTACTTTCCGGACCAAGGAGGTAATGGATGGGAAAAGGGTTGTTTAACAACGGAGATTTGAGGCTACCAACCCTCATCTAATAGCTTGACCTTGTCCGTGAATAGCTAATCTGGAATCCAGGGTAAGGGTGAGTAAATCATACACCCACGGCCAGACCAAGGCGTATGGTGAAATTCATCTATCTTCCGGACCAAGGATTTAGGTGAACCTAACTTACCGATTCTGCATGCTAAGCACCTGTAACACCCCAGAACTTCCAAGCCCAAACTTAGCTCAAAAAAATCCGAAGAAAATAAAATTCAAACTGTCATCTGGAATCACGAGTCGGTTCCATGACCCGTGAAAGCTTCCACTAGTCGTAGACTGGACCCGTGGAACTATATCAGAAGCTTGAAGATTTCTCTGAGAATCACGATTGGACGGCCCGTGGAAGGATCCACGAGTCGTGAACCCAAGTCATGGGACCAAATTCTAGTAGCCCAATTTTAATTCCCCAGGGTTCACGAGTGGGATCCACAACCCATGGAAGTTTCCACGAGTCGTGAACCAAACTCATGGAACTCGTCTTTAGAGACCCAGTAATATTTAGCCCAGGAACTACGAGTGGGATTCACGAGCCATGGGAGTTTTCACTAGTCGTAAACCCAACTCGTGCGATCAGTTCTAGTAGATTAACTTTCATGACCAGGGAACCACGACAGGGTTGCATGAGCCGTGGAACTTTCCACGAGCCGTAGAACCCATTCGTGATCCCTGAGTCGTGAATTTTAGCAGTTTTTCTAATTATTTTCCACGGGCATTGCAAACTTTTTCTACCTAATTAAATGCCTAAGCTACGACGTTTTTACTACTCTAAGCCTAGTTTATCAGCCAAAAACTACCTAAAACATTCATTCTCCTAAATTCACCAGTCTTAGAAAGAAAATGAACAAAAGAGGTGATAGTTTTCTCTCAAGAACAAGCAGAGGTCTTCATCAAGTTCAGTCCTAAGAATCCAAGATTTCTCTGTGGATTTCTTCTCCAGGTATGTGGGATTTCACTAGTGCGTTCCTTTCACCCATTAGGTACCTAAAGTTCAGCCAGTTCCTTCAGTTTCTCCATGATTAATTAGACCTAGGGTTGATAAACCTTAGACATTTCTTTGCTATTCATATGCTATAATTATTATGATGCTTAGACCATGTTTCTCATAGAATTAGTACAGTTCATGTATAGAATTCAGAACCCTAACTTGTGATAATTTTCAGTACTTCATAAATTTTACTTGCTAGGTATACTCGTCAGATCAGGCTTGACACCCTTGTTCCTTGTGGACATCAATTAGTGGATCCACATTAGACTTGTTCGTACCCTTGGCAAGGTATGAACACCCTTCCACCTAGGGTTATAGGTTGGCCATAGTTAGCTCAACTTAGGGTATGTCGGTTAATAGTATCTCCCACAATCAGACTCATGTTGCATTGACTTTGTATTCAACATTTGTGTTCAGTATTCAGTTCAATATGTTATTTCATGATTTATACTTGGTCATTGTGTCGAGTTAAGCTTTCAGTTATGTTGCAGTATATCTATCTTCATGTTCAGTTCTATATTGTCCAGCTTTGTACATATCCTGTATGCTCAGTATATTCAATGTACTGACACATACTTTTGTGCTACATCATTTTATAATGTAGGTTCAGGCACTGAGCATCCAGACCGCGCTTAGTTCGACTTTTGGTCTGTATCCAACAGCTCAGTTGGTGAGTCCTCATTAGTTCGAGGATGATAGACATTCTTAATATCAGTATTCACTTTTATTTTCAAATTTACTAGAGTTAGCTGGGGGCATGCCCCAACAACTCCTATTCAGTTAGAAGGCTTTCATACATAGACTAGATTCAGCAGTTGCTAGTGTTTTCATTCAGTCAACACTAAAATATTTTTATATTATACTTATTCAGACTTTTGGGGTCTTTTCTCGTATTCAGATATTAAATGGTTCAGCTTCCGCACAGTGCATGCCTTAATTTGGTTTTCATATAGATATGACATGCCATGGGTTAGCTTGTGGTTATTTGTGACACTAAGAACTGTATTGTGTCCAGGGGGTAGCTTCGAGGTGTGACAAACTTGGTATTAGAGCCTAATGTTTAAGTGTCCTAGGGTGTCTGAAAGCTGCGTCAAGTAGAGTCTTCTTTATGGGTGTGAAGCACACCACACTTAAGGGGGAGAAGCTATGAGACGTCATTAGGAATAACTTCCCTTCCTTTTTTTCCAGTCTGCCCTATAGAGTATAAACTCTATTTAATTCTCCTCTATCCTAACTCCTGCTCTTTGCATTTCAGAAAAATACCTCCCAGAAGAGCTAACGCTTGGAATCAGCCAGCACAGCAGCTCCAGCAGATTCATTAAATGAGCAGGTTACGCACGCCGAATTCAGGGCTGCTTTTCAAGTGCTTGCTTAGGCTATGACCGCCCAGGTCAATCAGCAAGCTATGGCACCAGCTCCACCTCAGACAATACTGCTGCAACCAAAATCTGGGACTTCGCTCGGATGAACCCTCCAGAGTTTCATGGGTCTAAATCAGAAGAAGATCCCCAAGAGTTTTTAGAGGACATTTAGAAGGTGACCAATATTATGGGTGTCACTCCAGTTGAGGGTGCAGAACTAGCCGCTTACCAGCTGAAAGGAGTTGTTTATACTTGGTACCAGCAATGGAAGGAATCTCGCCGTGCTAGAGCAGGACCAATGACTTGGGAACTTTTCAAGACTGTGTTTCTGGACCATTTCTTCCCACTAGAGCTCAGGGAAGCCAAGGTTCAGGAATTCATCAACCTGAAGCAGAATGACATGAGTCTGAAGGACTATGCTCTGAAGTTCACTCAGCTATCCAAGCATGCTCCAGCAATGGTAGATGACTCTAGAGTCCGTATTAGCAAGTTCGTGTCTAGAGTGTCTGATGATGTGGTCAAGGAATGCAAGACGACCATGCTCGTAAAGGAAATGGACTTCTCCAGGCTAGTTACTTATGCTCAGCAGATTGAGAAGGAGAAGATTAAGGAAAGGGGAGGAGATGCTAAGAGGGCTAGGACAGGTGATTATTATCCGCAGAGGTCAGAGGGTGGAAATCGCTCTTAATATTATCAGAAGAATTCAGCTCCAGCTCCATCTACTGCTAGTGCCCCAGTACCAAGGTTCAAGAAGGATAGACGGGATAGAGCATCTAGCTCTAAGTCCCAAGGTACGGTTACGAGTGGGCGTACTCATCCAGAATGTAGAAAGTATGGTAGGAACCATCAGGGTGAGTGCATGACAGGTAGCGGTAATTATTTTGGGAGTGGTAAGCCTGGTCACAGGATAAAAGAGTGCCCTGAAAATTCTCAGAAGGACAGAGAAACTCGTTCGCAGAAACAGGCTAGTTCGACAGCAGGTACCCCTTCTGGTACAGGTGGTGGTCAGCGCCAGAACAAATTATATGCTCTTCAAGCTCGACAGGATCAGGAGGACTCTCCTGATGTGGTCACTGGTATGTTGCGAGTCTTTAATTCAGATGTTTAGGCATTGTTACATCCAGGGGCTACGCTTTCTTTTGTAACTCCCCATATAGCAGTGAATTTTAATGTCAGTCCAAAAACTCTCCAAGAACCATTCTCAGTCTCTACTATAGTTGGTGATCCAGTTATAGCTAGACGGGTATACAGAAATTGCCCTGTCATAATCTCCCAGAGTGTCACCTCAACAGATCTTGTAGAGTTAGAAATGGTAGATTTTGACATCATTCTAGGCATGGATTGGTTACATTCCTGTTATGCCTCAATTGATTGTAGGACTAGGGTCATTCGATTTTAGTTTCCTAACGAGCCATCCTTAGAGTGGAAGGGTAGTAACTCAGTGCCTGTAGGTCATTTCATCTCCTACCTTAAGGCCAAAAAGATGATTTTCAAAGGGTATATCTATCATCTAGTTCGGGTTAAGGATTCAAACTCCAAAACCCCAACTCTAGAGTCAGTTCCAGTAGTCAGTGAGTTTCTAGAAGTATTCACAGAGGATCTTCCCGGAGTTCCTCTCGAAAGGGAAATCGATTTCGGAATTGATCTCCTTCCAGATACCCAGCCTATTTTGATTCCTCCTTACAGAATGGCTCCAGTTGAGCTTAATGAATTGAAAGCTCAGTTGAAAGACCTTATAGATAAGGGCTTCATAAGACCCAGTATTTCTCCATGGGGTTCTCCAGTGTTGTTCATACATAAGAAAGACGGTTCCCTCAGGATGTGCATTGACTACCGTCAGTTGAACGAGGTCACAATCAAGAACAAATATCCTATCCCCAGGATTGATGACTTGTTCGACCAACTTCAGGGTGTTAGTTGTTTTTCAAGGATAGACCTCAGATCCGGCTACCATTAACTCAGATTCAGAGATAGTGACATCCCGAAAATAGCCTTCAGGACTCAGGATGGTCACTATGAATTTGTAGTCATGTCTTTTGGACTAACCAATTCTCCTGCAACTTTCATGGATTTTATGAACAGAGTGTTCAAGAAGTATTTGGAATTGTTCGTTCTTGTCTTTATTGATAACATCCTCGTTTATTCTCGAGATGAGGAAGAGCGTGCGACTCATCTGAGGGTTGTTCTGCAAACTCTCAAGGATTGCCAGCTATTCACTAAGTTCAAAAAGTGTGAATTCTAGTTGCAGTCTATCACTTTCCTTGGTCATGTGGTATCCCGCGATGGGATTCAAGTGGATTCCCAAAAAATTGAGGCAGTAAAGCACTGGCCAAGACCCACCTCTCTAACAGATATCAGAAGTTTCTTGGGTTTGGCCGGTTACTACAGGAGGTTCATTGAAGGATTCTCATTTATAGCTTTCCCATTGACTAGATTGACTCAGAAGAAGGTCAAGTTTCAGTGGTCAGATGAGTGTGAGAAGTGTTTCTTAGAACTAAAGACTAGGTTGACTACAACTGCTATCTTGACTCTACTAGAGGGTTCGGATGGTTATATGGCTTATTGTGATGCATCCGGAGTTGTCCTAGGTTGTGTTTTGATGCAGCAGGGTAAAGCCATTGCTTATGCTTCCAGACAGCTTAAGGTCCATGAGAAGAACTACCCGACTCATGACCTCGAGCTTGCAACAGTTGTGTTTGCCCTCAAGATTTAGAGACACTATTTATATGGTGTTCATGTTGATGTATTTATGGATCATAAGAGCCTACAATATGTATTCACCCAGAAAGAGTTGAATCTTCGTTAGAGAAGATGACTTGAGTTCCTCAAAGATTATGACATGAATGTGCTCTACCATCCGGGCAAGGAAAATCTGGTGGCTGATGCTCTCAGTAGATTATCTATGGGTAGTGTATCGTATGTTGAGGAAGAAAAGAGAGAATTAGCCAGATATGTTCATCGGCTTGCTCCCCTAGGAGTTTGTCTTATGGATACGACAGATGGTGGTGTGATAGTTTAAAATGGGTCAGAATCTTCATTTGTAGCTGAGGTTAAGGAGAAATAGGATAGTGATCCCATATTACTTCAGCTAAAGGGTGCAGTTCATCAGCAGAGAGTTGAGGTTTTCTCCCAAGGGAGAGATGGTGTACTTCATTATCAGGGTCGCTTATGTGTTCCTAAGGTGGGTGAGTTGAGGCAGCAGATCCTTAAAGAAGCCCATAATTCCAGATATTCCATTCATCTGGGTGCCCCTAAGATGTACCGTGATCTATGGAAGGTCTATTGGTGGAACGTTATGAAGAGGGACATTGCAGATTTTGTGGCTAAGTGCCCCAACTATCAGCAGGTTAAGGTAGAACATCAGAAACCAGGAGGTGTGACTCAGGAGATTAGCAGTCCTACTTGGAAGTGGGAAGTGGTTAACATGTATTTCATTACGGGTTTGCCTCGTACTCGCAGAAAACATGACTCCATTTGGGTGATAGTGGACAGAGTCACTAAGTCATCTCACTTCTTGGAAGTCATGTTGCGTTCTAATGCACACGCAAGTGTACGTGGTTGTACAAGTAATATAGGATTGTAAGTCCAGATATCGTATCCACAGAGACTTGTCGATCAATTATTTTACTAAATTAAACTAGTTCTAATTATTTATTCAAGCGTAAATGTAATGACCCTTCCGGTTATTTCCACGTATACGTTTTCCTTGAACCATTAGAGCTTGTTGTAGCGGACCCAAATCACTTAAGGCTCGTCAGGACCGGTATTTTGGTGTCGGGCCCATTTGTTTGGTCACATTATAAGTTTTGAAGTCAAGCAAATCGACAAAAGTTATCGTAAGTTCTTTAATAAATTTCCTGAACTTTGGGTAAAATATCTCAGAGATTTTCTCTCAATATATAAAGAGTTAAAAGTCCCCCGAAATACCAAATCGAAGGTCTACGAGTATAGTTTCCTACGCACAAAACCTCACATCCAACTGATCTCGGAGTAAAAAGTTATGACTGTTTTACCGCGGACTGTCTGGCAGAAAATGGGTTACGTACCGGGTCGCGAACCGGGTCGGGTTAAACTCGATTTAAGCCTCAACTTCACGTTTTAAAACGCCATTTCAGTTCTGAAACAGTGATAAAACATAAGGGAGGATCCTGAGAGAATTCTTGAGTATCAAAATCGTGCGTTAGTGAATTACGAGCCTAGGCTTAAGAATTTTATTAGCATCGCGCGTGTATTTGAAAATATTTTATTTAAAAGTTGAATTTGGTAAAAATTATATTATTATTGCCTTTTCAAAATATTTTAAAGGTTTCTGAAGAATATTTTTTTACGATATAATTGTATATGTACTTACTTTATAAGGTTTTTATACACCATAATATTTTAACGGAGATAGTAAACTTAGTTATGTTGAAATTTATTATTATAATATAGTAGGTTTTATTCGAAATAATTTTCTAATGATTATGGTATATTCAAAAATTATATTTATTATACCACGAATTTATGCAATACCCGAGTATTTACATAATAGGAGAGAAATTGAATAGTGTTGGTACCACCACTTCCACGTGGAAGTGGTGGAGACTTGTAACAAGTGATTGCTGCCACTAATCACCCCATCAGAGTGCCACCATTAGTTTAGTAATTAATTAGCATGATATAAGTCCTGTGCCATCCATTTACATGCTGATGGACTTTGGCATTTTCCCATTTTGTTCACTTTGAAAATTTCAGCAAACTTCAATTTGTTAAAGATCCCTGCACATTCTTAAATACTCATTCACGTGAGATGTTTTGGTTGTGAGAAAAATTATTTGATAAAGTAAATCAATTATCTACGTCAAGTTATTCCATCCCAAATCCGATTCCGATTTAGTTTTGGATTTTCTTGGAGTGGTTCGAGCTTGGACATCGTTGTTCTAGCAGCTTGTCGTCGAACGACAGGTAGGTTACGGTTTATTTTCCCTAGACTCCACATATATAGGATAAAATTGTATTAATGGGCATCCTTGGGTTGGTTTATTAGGTTGGTACCACAGACCTCGACCGCTTTATTCATGTCCGCCTACTTTTGTTCCTCCGTTGCTTGTAGTATTTGCCGATATATTTTATTTACCCTTGTGGTCCTGTGAGGCCTTGTTGACTCTGGAACATAAAAGGTGGGATTTTGGGAATTTCCGCGAGTCCCGGGCATAGAATTATCCTTCTAGGCTGGTTATGCTTGTTGAGTAGCTGTGGGCTTGTGCAGGGTCGATAGGTTTATTGTGAGCTGCTGGGAAGCTATTGTGTGTGATCATACCATTTCCATGCATATAAAGGGGTTTTATCCATGTTTTACCATGGTTTTGGCTTCGGGCCTACTGGCACTATTTTCTCAACCTTGCATGGCCCCGGGGGCCCGTTTTTAATGGAAATAATTTGGAAATAGTTTGATTTGACTTGTGAGTATTCTTGGTAAAAGAAAGTAAATTATGTTTTAAATTATCAGTTTTACGATTAACGCTAGACTCGGAAGGGCCGGAGTGCTAGTTGAGTTTTCTTGTTACCTGAGATGATTTTTAGCCTCGGTCGGACCGAGCACCTGAGATGACTTTCTACTGTTTAGACCCGGTTATGCCCGGGCACCCTTGGAGGGGTTTTTGAGATAGTTTCCTACTACTTTAGTCCTGGACAGGGTCTGGGCATGCATATTCGAGACTGGGTCTCTATCTTGATACCGAACTTGCTTCCGGACGACATGTTTTGATACTGAGTTTTAGTATGGGGTCTGGGACCTCCATGGACCTTGCCATCCGGGCCAGGGGATACGGGATGCGTGTCCCGGAGGAGGGGTATACGGTGGAGGAGAGGTATACGGGCAGTGTCCTTCCATGGAACCTACCTGCTGGGCCGGGTCGGCGCCGGAGGAGGTACATACAGAGATACCATTTCACTTGAGATCTTCATGCATCATATCATTCATTGTTTGAGGCTCCGCCCTTGTTTGTTGTTTGTTGATTGTACGCTCCGGTAGTATGGGATGCCGGAGGGTTTTTTTTCACTTGTTTGTGTTCCTCCGGTTGTATGGGCGGCCGGGGGCCTGTAGGTAGACTTTTGCTATTTACTTACAGAATTGTTCTCTATTATGGATAAGTAGAAGATTGGATGATTAGTTGAGTTTGATTCATGTCTCTGAGCATGTCTATCATCACTCTTTCTCTCTTCTTCTTACACTTGAGGTTACCGGTATACCGTCCATTTCGTAAACTTATGTTATATACATTGTTATTGCAAGGACCCCAGGTGCGTTGTTTCTTACTTTCACCTGTGCCTATGGTGTGTATATTCTGCTTACTAGCCTCACATGTGGTTCTGTTGATTTTCCTCTGGGCTAGTTCCTGTGTACCTTTCGTTGATTTCTGTGACTGCTTGCTTCTATTCTGTCTATTACTACGCTTTTATCTTATATGTGCCCAGTCGGCCTATGATACCTACTGGGTACCTTATGCTTCGCATTTGGTGCTCACCCCTACCCCCTGCATCTTTGGGTGCAGATCCTAGCGTGGGCCATCACCGTTAGATCGCTGTGATTCGTGCTTAGAGATCTGTTGGGGACTACTTCAGACTGAGGGTGAGCTCTTGGCGATCGGAGCTTAGCTTTAGTTTATCTTTTGTTTCATGTACTCTATTACCATTCAGAGACATCTGTATATATAGTTTTGGTTTATTTGCACTCCATGTATGTAGTTTGGCTCTATACTATGATACCAGGTCTTGGGGTTTGGTTTAGTTTCCGCACATGTATATATTTATATCCCTGTTATCTATTTTCTTTGTCTTGTTCCCTTATTTGTTAGACAGTAGCCCATTACTAACTATTCCAGGCTACGGGGATTGGTTCACCTACCGGGGGTTGTAGGTGCCATCATGACCGAGAAATCGGGCCGTGACAACTTGGTATCAGAGCTTTTGGTTCACCGGTGTCATCGGTATAGGAGCCAATGTCTAGTAGACAACCTGCGGATCGGGGCGGAGACGTCCGTACTCAATCTTTGGGAGGCTACAGTGGCATTTTAGGAAATTTGACTCTTTCATTGCTTCTGTGTCGTGCCTAGAACCCTTGAAGTTTCTGGAAATCTCATTTGTTCTACTTCATTCTTCCGCAGATGGTTTGTATGAGATCATCGGCATCACGCGGGGATGAGCCTCCCGTTCCAGCACCAGCTCCAGCACCAGCTCCAGCGCCAGCTCCAGTACCAGCTCCAGTGCCCACTTATGTGCCAGCTCCAGCCGCAGCTCAGTCTCCAGATATTCGGGGATTACTATTAAAGCTTTTGGGTGTGATTGGAGAGCGGCCTTCTGTGGTAGCGCAGACATCCGCTCAGGGGGCAGCCCTGGGTGCACAGAGCTCAGGAGCGCAGCCTGCTACTATGGCTCCCCGTGCAGAGGTCATTCCGGTTCCATCCGTTGCACAGCCTCTTGCTCCTCGCCCAGTTATGACAGAGTCAGAGCAGAAGGCGTTGGGTAGGTTTTTGAGGTTAGCACCTCTGAGGTTTGCTGGTACTTCTGGACAGGATCCACGTGACTTTATTACTACCTGTGAGGAGATGTTGCATCATTTGGGTTTGTTGGAGACTCACGGGGTTGGTTATACTACCTATCAGTTGGAGGGTCCAGCTAAGTTATGGTGGAGGGCCCAGGTTGCTTGTAGACCACCGTCGTCACCTCCTTTGACCTGGTCTGAGTTTTATGAGGCCTTTATGGCCAAGTTCCTACCCCAGAGTGATCGGGAGCGTCGCAGGGAGCAGTTTACTCACCTTGT